>OY744524.1:137278005-137830505 GCA_963556195.1 Sepiola atlantica
TCAAAAACTTATTTAGAATTTCATTTTCAAGGGAAATAATTTACTTCTGGCTTTAGTAAAGTGTAAAATATCGCTGAGCTTCGAGAACTACACTGTGATCTTAGCCAAAAGGCCACGGAACCATAAAAAATATTTTTTTGTGACTAGGCATTTTTAAATTAAAAAAAACAATGGGTGGTGTAGTGTAGTATCAGTTCTGTTGTCATAAGACTGTCCTCCCAGGAATTACCTCCTCCGTTTTTAAGGGTGTGTGTGTGTGGGGAGAGGATTCTCCAAGAATTAAAAAAAATCCATAAGATTCAATTTAGTCAGAATATATTTGAAGGAGGGGGGGTAGTGTAGTATCGGTTCTGTTCTCATAAGACCGTCCACACAAGAATGACTTCCTTCTTTTTGGGTGGAGGGAAGTTGTGTTCGTTCATCATAATATTATCGTCTGTCAGGGGGGGGGGGGGGTCAGTCTAGCATATGTTCGTTCACCATGATACTAGCTAAGGAAGAACGATAACTGTCTTTTTAACAAAAAATTATGAAAGTTATCGTTCTTCCTCAGCTAGTATATTTATCTTTGTTTATAAAGATGGCGACTATATTTTTCCAGACAATTTTCATTTAGGCGTTTCACGTGGACAATGAAACTTGCTATGGGTTTTAATGTTATCTGCATAAATAAATGCAAAATTTTTTTCCACCTATTCTAACTATATTGACATTAAAACGGTTTATGCTTATTTAATTCTCTGTAGTATATTTTCATTCGTCATGATACATTCTTCCCAGGCATTACTTCCTCTCTGGGGGGGGGGGGGGCCGTACAGTATATAATCGTTCCTCACGATACCATTTCCCCAGGATTACCAGTTTTGTGTGTGTGGGGGGGGGGATTAGTGTACTATCTATTCTATTGTCATGATATCATCCTCCCAGGCATTAACCCCTCTTTTGGAGGGGGGTGCCAGTGTATGTAGTTCGTTTAATATGATATAATCCTCTCAGCCTCTCATTTGCATATTCATTTATTTTTAAGTTTCTAATGAATTAATATTTTCTAATCTGTTAATAATTAAATACATTCGTTTATTATTTTTTTAATAAATTTTTTGCTGTTGCTGTTGTTGTTGTTGTTGCTGCTGTTCCTGTTCCTATTTACTTCCTCCCACGAGAGCAGAGTTAGGCACAATGTCAATATTTAACATGGGGAGAATCCAGCTCTCCCCAAATGGGCACTCTGAATTGGAATAAAAATTTCAATTGCCTCGGTCTAGAAGGATTTCTCCTTCACTGACCGAGAACATAAAAACTAAGTGCAGATTCAGTACAGATACTACATTTTGCTCCTAGCCAAAAGGCCAAGGAGTTAACATGTTGGTAGTGATGATGATGATGATGATTTGTTATAGAAAAGAAATAAACCTACTCTAATCTTTCTAAATTACAAAAAAAAAGTATTTTTCTTTAATATTCTTTACATATGTTTCTTTTTTTTTATAATAAAAGTGAAAAGTACAAAGTATCCATTTCGAATTACTCAGTAATATAAAAGTGGAGTATTTGACCAACCGACGTTCCACCCTTATATTTATTCATTTCATTATATAGCAAGTTTTAATGGGGAATTCATTTAAATTTCTATGTTGAAACAAAATAAAATTTATCGCTGTTGAGTATCTTAAAGACCATATCAATTTACCTTTTTGTTGTTTTTTCTTAGAAAGCAAAATTTGACGATGTTCATGTACAGTATATTTCTCCCATATTAGAATATATCAAAAAACACTACTATCAATCATCATTTTTTTAAATTTCCTCTTAATTACCAAAATGTCAAATGAAAATTACTTCTTTGATTTCTGTAAAGAAGACTACAGCGTCAGTAATTGCCGCCAGGAGGCCGGGTAGTTTTTGCTAGTTAACTATAAAACATCATCATCAGGTCAAGGAGTTAAAATGTTGGTAGTGATGATGATGATGATAAATTAAAAAATTGTCATAGAAAAGAAATAAACCTACTCTAATCTTTCTAAATTATAAAAAAAGTATTTTTCTTTAATATTCTTTACATATTTTTTCTTTCTGTTATAATAAAGGTGAAAAGTACAAAGTACTCATTTCGTATTACTCAGTAATATAAAAGTTGAGTATTTGACCAATCGACAATTCACCTTTATGTTTATTCATTTCATTATATAACCAGTTTTAATGGGGAATTCATTTTTATTTTTATGCAGAAACAAAATAAAATTCATCGCTGTTGAGTATCTTAAAGACCATATCAATTTACCTTTTTGTTGTTTTTGCCCCAAAAAACAAAATTTGACGATGTTCATGTACAGTATATTTCCCCCACATTGGAATATATCAAATAACATTATGACAATCATCATTTTAAAAAAATTCCCCATAATTAGCAAAATGTCAAATAGAAAATTACTTCTTTGTTTTCTGTAAGGAAGACTACAGCGTTAGTAATTGCCATCCGAAGGGCGGATAGATTTTGCTAACATATATATATATATATATATATATAGAACGTTTAAAAGAATTTAAACACCCTAAAAAAACGAATCCCCTCCTTAGAAATCCACAAATAATTATGGAGCTTGAAATGCTTCAAAATAGGTTTGTAATAGTTCCTATTGATAAAGCGACAAATAATATAGATTTTATCTGTAAAAAATATTATATACAACGCTTATTGTTAGAAGTAGGAATAATAGGTGAAGCTTCAGATACTTATAAATTAAGTAATAGTAAAATCGATAATATTATTATAAACAATACTGTTATTTGTGAAAAATTAGGATTAAAATTAGAGGAAAAGTACAAAAAACTTCCATGTATGTATTGGATACCTAAAATTCACAAAACACCAGTTGGCGCCCGTTTTATTGTTGCCTCAAAGATGTGCATCACAAAACCTTTAAGTAAAGCTGTATCTAAAGTCTTTAAATTAATTATAAATCAAATAAATAATTTCCATAAGAAAAGTAAATTCTATAGTAATATAAACCTATTTTGGGTGGTAAATAATTCAGATCTAGTAAAAGAAAAATTAGATTGTATAAATTCTCGTAAACAGGCTAAATCAATCTCAACATATGATTTTAGTACATTATATACAAAAATACCACATAAAGAACTTATTAAAGAATTAGGTAATACTGTAGATTTAGCTTTTGCAGGAGGAAAAGGTAAATACATAGACTTTGCAAAATCTAAAGCCTTTTGGTGTAAAACTAAAAATGGTAAGACGAGTGTTTCCAAAACTGGTCTGACGACGCTTATAAGTCACCTTATAAAAGAGAGTTACTTTCTAATAGGAAATAAAATACTACTCCAAACAATAGGTATTCCAATGAGGTTGGATCCTTCACCATTTTGGGCAAATCTATATTTACATAGGCTTGAATATATATATATATATATATATATATATATATATATATACATATATATATATATATATATATATGTCATCATTAATAAAAAAATTATATATCTAGAGCGTATAGTTATCATGGATGTAGGCGATATATTGAAGACCTTGTATGCATTAATGATAACGAAGAGTTTGCAAAATACCAAACATTTAATATATCCTAAAGAATTAAAATTAAACTGTGAACATACAGGAACACAAGCTACATTTCTTGATTTGGATATAAAAATTGAAGATAAAATATTTATCTATAAATAGTTTGATAAAAGAAATTGATTCCCTTTTCGTATCGTGCGGATGCCACATAAAAATAGTACCTGCCCTGTATATATATTTTACGGGTGTATCATGTCCGAATTTCTGAGGATTGCTCATGTTACCTTAAAATTGGTAGATTTTATGCCCCCAATTTCTGACCTAATAATAAGAATGATTAAACAAGGTGGCGATCAGAATAAAATATTTAGACAATTAAATAAGGCAATTACTCGCCATCCTGACGCTTTTAAGTCTTATCAAATTAATCAAAATAAATTGATAGAGCAAATCCAAAGCTATCTAAATAAAAAATAATGTAGAATATGTATAAACGTGTATATATATAACACATATACTAATTATATATATTAAAAAAAAATATACATGTATATATATATATATATTTTTAATTTTTAAATATTTTTAATATAAAACTAAAACTAAAAATACATTAAACTATAAATTCACCTAAAAAGTAGTGTAATGGATTCGTCTGAACACTTTAAAATACAGCAACATTTGTGTAATTAACGGATACATTTTCTTAGACACAGACGAACAACAGAGGTAAGGAGGACATTTTTTAATAACTAATATAAGTAGCTAAACATTTATCTGGAACAAAACTTAGATCTAATATACGGAACGTTTTTGTTCTTGTCTTTTAAGGGAAGTGGGGTCTGATCAACTCTGCTGAGAAGCCATGAAATAAAATACTGTTTTGTTTTTAAATTCCCGAAACAGTTTTTCATGGTAAACAACTGATGATCCCTTAAATAATATTAAGACTAGTGTAAATTCTTGGAAGGAAACTAATATAGTAACTACAAAAAATAAATTGACTTACCTGAGTGATTTTCTACTGAACGACTTGGGACTAAAATGTTTGTTTTTTGGGTTTTTTTTCTTCTTTATATAGTTTTAATGGTTGAGAAACTTCCGAGACTATATATATATATATATATATATATATATATATATATATATATATATACCCTTCGTGCATATATAGAGCCACTTAACTTGTTTGCATTGTTTGCATTTCATTATTAATGTCCTGTTTCACATTAAATGCATAAATTCATCAAGTACGGAATTAAAGGCTATTTAGCATTCAAATGATTTTGTCGAGAACTTTGAGAATAAACATAAACCTTTGTTTCACATTATTGCTCTCTGTATTTAATTTTAATTCTTGCTCGTTTCTTGTCTTGTTAATATATGTTTTATATTTCCTCAAAAATAAAATGAATGGGAAATGAATTCTTAATCCTTAAAAAATATACTGTCGTCTCAATTCCTTTGTGTTACATGCCATCCTACTGTAGAAATGGCAGGTGTTATGTTCTTGCTATGGAATATCATAGATGCACCTGTAGTGGGCAACACAATGTACACTCTTCAGTAAAGTGCTGTTTTTGTCTAATAATGGTTCACCACTTACTAAGGCCAAAAGCCACTCGATGATGAGGGTTAGTGAGATTTCAGTTGGATGATGAAACAGTTCTATGAAAGGATTAAGAACTATGATTAATTCACATGACATATTTGTTGACATTGGACTTGAAACCGACCATGTTGTAGTCTGCAGGGAAACACTTCACAGGTGGGAAGATTTTGGAAAGAAACTTTGTTCATGGAAGTTCCGTTTGATCTCATACACAGAGGAAGAAAGGAGAGGGTTTTTTTTTGCAGTGTTGGTAGCAAGACAGTTCTTGTTGAGAAGGTTTTTCAGGGAGGAACCAGAGCTTGAAGCTTCTATGTTTCTATGCTGTTCACTGTTATTCAAATTATTAATGATATTGCTACTAAATCAAGTTCATTCTCAGCATATTAAGTTAAGTAAACAAATTTTCTATTGACTTTCTTATTTGGACATTTTTTTAAAAAAATTTATTGAAGAATTAAATCAAGTGTTTTATTTATTTTTGATTTTCTAGTGCCACTCTCAAATTTCCAGGCTCATTGGAAGTTGTCAGGTTTTCATTGACAAATACATTTTTATTCATCTACATAATAAAGAGGAGACAACAGAAATGAACCCTTTGCTGCTCGGAAAGGAGATGGTAATGCCTGGGAGGATGGAATCCTGAAACTGAACATATGCTACACTTTGATCCTAGCTCGACTTGGCGTTACCCAAGATCTATTACGTTCAAATTTGTTTTGTAAATATTTCTATGTTTTATAACCACGCATTTTTTGTTAGGTTCGATATCTAAGCTAAAAAAAAGCAAAAGAATAAGAGCTGATATTTTTATGAGTTTATTTTAGAATGTTTCTATATTAGCAAACTGCTGGACTAAATTATTTTTTTTAATAACTTGTAGCAGAGTATGTTAGTTTATTGCTAATAACATGGTACTAAAATAACAAATGAAAACTGGCTAGAATCAAAATTTTTGGTGATTAAAATAAATTAACACATTGGTTGTTTTTTACAAAGAATAGTCCCCTTATATGTGGTTCATAGATTGGGAAAGGGACCCATGATCTTAGAGCATCGGCACTGATGGAAAGGAGATCGTCTTAAGAAATAATTTACTAAAAACGAACTCGATTTAATTAGTATTATTTGGATTGTTCGCACTACTACTCTCACCGTGAATGTTATTCTCACAACGTTTCGGCCGCTGTAATCTCCAACCTTCTTCAAGTGCGTCTTGTTGAACTCAGGAATCTTTATATCAAACTCAGGAAACTGTGCAGAATTTTGAACAGAATCCTTTATTTAATCCTCAAGAGTAGACTATTCTTGTTCCATCAGCCATGACCGGGTAGAGGTCATAAGTAATTCCCAGTTATATTCTTAGTATCACCTGTAGGATTGAACCTTGAACCTGAACTTAAGACTGATAATTACTCAACACATTTATCCGTTGTGCCACGTGTCAATGTGGGTAATTCTAGTATGGATTTTAAGAGCCTAAAACCTATTCCTGTTTTAGATGTGTAGTGTTAGTTCTTATTGCTATATATATATTTTTATTATTTTTAATACGGATTTTATTAGTTATTTTTCAGAGTTTAACTTTAATATATATTTTATTTTATTTATTTTTAAAAGTGAGTTCGTAGAAGTGTAATTGGGTATGAAGGTACATATCAGTAACGATTTAAAGTGTCACAGGCTAATAATCCTGGTTGCCGACATTATCGACTGACAAAGGATGGAGTTACAAACAGCCTTTCTTTTGTTCCTAGAGTTTTTTTTGTTTTTTTTATTTGTTTTTTTTTTTACTCACACAAATCATTTACAGGGATTTCAATGGAGAAGACATTCATCGCTTTCCAAGAGGGAAAAAGAATGGGTTAAGTTTTCATTTAAATTCCCTGGCCAAGTCCTTTATATATTCTTTACATACGTCCTCATATCTCCATGAGATGCTTCGTCAGAAGGTACAACTGTCACACTTCAGTTTGAAATGGTATCTTTGTTGCTCTGTCATGCATAACTTGGAAATAGAATTTGCATTGATCTGTCACACTTCACTTTGAAATATAATTTTTGTTGGTCTGTCACACCTCAGTTTGAAATATAATTTTTCTTGGTCTGTCACACTTCACTTTGAAATATAATTTTTCTTGGTCTGTCACACCTCAGTTTGAAATATAATTTTTGTTGGTCTGTCACACTTCACTTTGAAATATAATTTTTGTTGGTCTGTCACACCTCAGTTTGAAATATAATTTTTCTTGGTTTGTCACACCTCAGTTTGAAATATAATTTTTGTTGGTCTGTCACACTTCACTTTGAAATATAATTTTTGTTGGTCTGTCACACCTCAGTTTGAAATATAATTTTTCTTGGTCTTTTAAGCTGAAGTTTGAAATAACATTTTTATTGATTTGTCATGCTGAATTTTTAAATAGCATCATCTTTGGTCTGTCACGCGTATGCCTGAAATAGCATTTCCTTTGGTCGGTCATGCTTACGTTCGAAATTGTATTTTCGTTGGTCTGTCATGCTTACATTTGAAATACTATTTTTGTTGATCTGTCACGCTTGAAATACTATTTTGTTGGTCTGTCACGCTTGAAATACTATTTTGTTGGTCTGTCACGTTTAAATTTGAAATTCTATTTTCGTTGGTCTGTCATGCTTATGTTCAACATTATATCTTCGTTGGTCTGTCATGCTTGAAATAATATTTTTGTTAGTCTGTCATGCTTACAGTTGTAATAGCATTTTCTTTGGTCTGTCATGCTTACATTAGAAATAGTCTTTTCATTGTTAAACGTGCAGATTGAATGGACGCAGCTTAAAAATGTTATTATTTCGATTTTTATTCTTTTATCTTTTTTTTCTCATCAAAATGCTTTGTTGTCTGCTTTCTCAGTTTTCATTACTTCCTGTAAAAAAGACCCCCCCCCCCCATTAAAATAATCAAATTACTCATGTTTTAATAATTTATTTTCATTCTAATTTTTTTTTTTCAATGTTCCTTTTTTGTTATTTTTATGTTTGATTTTTGTTTTATTCATTGAATTTTTCCTTTCTTTTATCACTTTTTCTTTTTCTAGATTTGTTTACTTTGTATTTACATCTTTTGTCGATTCTCTTCAGAATTTTTAATTTATTTTTTCATGACATTCTTTTAACTCTACTCTCTTTCCTTCTTCTTTCATTTTCTCTTCTTTTCTTTTTTTTATACTTTTGTCTTTTAAATTCATTTCCTTCTTTCTTTTTATACTTTTTTCTTTCTCAATTCTTTCATGACATCTGTTTACACTACTCACTTATCTTTCTTTTTTCTTCCTCACGTTTAAACTTCTTCTTTGACTTCTGTCTTTATTTCTCGCTCTATGTCTCAAAACTCCATATTTTTACCCTACTTTTTATCTTCTTTCTTCTATCATTTTCGTTATTTAAAAACAAGTCTAATTTCTTTTCCTTTTTTATTATTTGTACTTTACTTTTGTCTCTTTCTATTCTCTTAATCGTTATTTCGTTTTCTTTTTTTTAAATTTCTACTTTTCTTTTTTTCCTCTTGTCATTCTTACTTCTGTTCTTTTTATTTGTATCATTTCTTTCCCAGTATATCTACATGCAATTTTATTGTTTCCCTTTTCTTCATCTACAGTTTTCCCCGTCTTCTTCTTTCCTCTCTTCCCTTTACCATATTTGACATTTTTGTCCCCTACTTTTCTATTCAAATTCTATCAAATCGATTGCATTCAATTACCTACTGATACAATTTGCCCCAATCTTTAAAAACAATAGCAATTTATGTTCAACAAATTGTATACAATGAATCGATTCTAATAGATATTGTGCTCTGGCATTAACTAAACCCAAAAATTAATTTTAAGTTCTTCTAAAACCGGGGAAGATCGTTGATCTTTATTGTATGATTTACTTTCATCCAAATTTATTCATCCTTAATTGTAAGCCTGAATGGCATTATTAGTTTAAGATGATGATCCGAAGAGATATCACAGATACCTACTCCAGAGGAACTTTTAGTGATAGTTTCTGAAGCTACGTATTTCATCTCCAATTTAATTTGATCCAATAAAAAATATGTAATGACAAAGTTCAATTCCAAATGAGCAATAATCTTTTGTTAAAAGACATACGTTTATCATTATGTAATGGTTTCGAAATTTGTAATTGGCTTTGAAAGGTTAAAAAAAAATTCGTAGCATCAATTATTGTTAGATGAATTGTGGATAATTCCAGGTAAGATTCTTGTCTATCATTATTTTTTATGGATATCTCTTCGTATTGGTCTGATTCTTTGAGATTGCTTAACCTCTGGCAAATTCTGTGCCCCACTAGCCGACTTGGCTCTCTACCACTCCTTTTTATGATCTGCCAATAATTTCTTTATAAACTTTGGATTGGCGCTCCCGTGTCCCTTGAGCTAGAGAAACAAAAGAAATCCTTTCAGTCCTTCAAATATAACTTTTGCCTTCGCCAAGCTTTGGATTTATTTTTTCACCCTATTTGATCAAGAGGAATATCAACTGTTAATCCTTCTACAGTGAGTTCTTGACAAATAAATTCAATATAGCTACTAGAATTTTTTAGATGAGCTTGTTTTAATCATCTATGTCTGTAACTTAACTAAAACCTTCCAATATAGCTACTAGAATTTTTTAGATGAGAACTCCTGATTTCATTTAATAGCAACTAAGGGAAATAACTCCAACATTACAACTAACACTAGAGCCGATCAGCCTTTCTTTCCAATAACAAAAAATTCTTTCTACTTCCATGATTTACCCATCGTCCCTTCAAAGCATCCTATTGGCTATCTCACTCCATGTGATTTGGAGCACCAACCAAAACTTCATTATGCAGTTCATAGAGAAATTATTCCTAATCAAATTATATTTTCTAACTTCTTGAATTATTTAATTTTCAAGTTTGTTCAAGTGACTTCCTTGAGCTTAATGCATTATTTAGCATTCAATTAATAATATGCAATCCATCATTTGCAATAGGTATTATGCTGCCAAAACATAGAACAGACAAACCAAACCAAATCAATAACTATCAATCAATATGTAGATCAATATCAGAATCAACTCATGTGCAATTAAAATTTCCTTGCCAAGTAACCATATGTAAAATATTAAATGGCTTTGTGCCAAACAAGGCGGATCCAAATATCAGATGTTTTGAACAAGATAAAAAATCGAACAATACTGAATGAAGAAACAAAAATCTTACTCCACACATTCCATTCAATAACCTTATTTGGCATAACCTACTTATTATCATGTTAAATATTGTTACATGGTCACTCAGTGCCAAAAAGTAAAACTTTACCCACTTCAATATAAATTGTTCTAAAATCGAATAAAACGTCATAAATAGAAATCTGTAATCACCATCGACTTCAAAGTTAACATTCGTTTTATTTATTTAAAAATACTTAGCTGACAATTATTTTACGCTAAGAAGAAGATATTTAATTAAAAAAAATTTCAATTGTTAGAATATTTTATTTATTTAAAAAAATATTTAGCTGATATGTATTTTTTACGGTAAGAAGAAAGAGAATACGGTAGGTAAGAAGCTGTGGAATTTTCACATGTTCTGCTAGTAATATTATGCTAGGTATATATGCATATAAAACAGTTACCTTTGTATGAATATATTAATATCATATTATAAAAATATTTTCATTTATGTAGACACATATGAATACATCTGTTCGTGTCTATTTTTAATTTACTGAATATTATGAAAAAAAGGTGTTAGCTCCCTTTCTCCACAAAAATAATTCTCTTTTTGTCCATCACGATAGCCCCTCCTATTCTGAAAAGGCCCTATTTGATTGGCCAAGACGATTCTCCTTGACCAATCAACAGACACTTAATTTTGGCGGCTGAATCAAAAAAGCCCTTATTCTTTCTCTTTTTGAATCCGTTCGTAGTCCAGTCAACAAGTGAGGAAGATTTCTCTTTAATTTGAACGCGACCACTTGAGAACCAGAACAATTCAGGGGGCCGTTTATTTTGGACGTTAAAGAACTTTTTTATTAGTTGGATTTCTTAAAGCCGCTAACACAATCAGTTTTGCAAGACTTTTCGGTATTATTGTTCAATTTAACATTATCAATACATATTTTCCTTTATCTCTGTCTTATGTGTCTTCACTCTTTCTTTCAGCATTTTTCTGATTTTGGTAAGCGACAGCAGAACCGTTCTCTTGCTAAATCTCTTTAATATAAGATCTTTAATAAGTATTCATATTTTTTAATATATTGATGGATGAGATTTTTTTTTACAAATGATGAATGAAGAATTATTTTTATGAATGACTAGTTATACTTATCCTGCGTTGCCCGGGAGTATTTTGATTTTTGTTTTACTTCTTTTTTTTTAACCATGCCTTTTTGTTTTACCAAATTATTATTGGTTAATTAAATAGAATATTGGCAATTATAAACATCGTTTCGTATTTAATTTAATACAGAAATAAAGAAAGCCAAAAACTATATGTGTTTTTTTCTTATTCAAAACAAATTATTTTGCCTTAAAGACATAAACGAGCTTTCGACTTGCATGAGTCTTTTTTTGTTGTTATATTTCTTGTTGGAGATATAAAGATTTTACATGGATAGTAGTCCGTTGAGATGTTGTTAATAACGGTTGGTTAGAATGTCCGTGTGTCACATGTTGCTAGGTGTGTTATGGGTTAATGAAATAGAATATTGGCACTTAGAAACATCGTTTCGTATTTGAATTAATATAGAATTAAGAAAGCCAAAAACGATGTGTTTTTTTTTCTTTAAAATAAATAATTATTATTATTATTATTATTATTATTATTATTATTATTATTATTATTATTATTATTATTATTTTTTTATTTTTTTTTAAATAAATGTGATTTTGAAAGTCACATTTAATTATTGCGGTCTCGCTTAATCATTAAATTATTAATCGAATCAATTTTTATAAAAATGTAACTAATTTTATTAATGTAATCTTATTTTAATCTCCATTTATAAAATTATTGGATGTAAACAAATTCCAAAACTTTTAATGAGAATTTGCAATAGATTTTAAAGCCAGAAATGAATTTCTATTCGACAGTTTAAATGCTTTCAACTTATTTAATGTGCTTTCAAAATTATTTTTTTGAATAAGATGTTTTTAAGTTCGTTTTAATACTTATTTTTAATTTTAATGAATAATCGATCAATCGATGAATAATCGTGACTTGCACGTTATCTTTAATCTTAAGATTAAAGATAACGTGCAAGTCACGTAGAGGCGATAAACATCCACAGACACACGAGAAGTAGTCACACAATTTTCTTAATATACAGATTACAAAGACAATTTAGAAATTGAGGTAAAATCACACATGTTCCTTAATTGAACATAATTATAATGTAAACCTATTTTACAAGTTCTTCAATTTTGCGATCTTGAAATATAAATCACCATCATCTTTTTAGCTGTTTTTCTTCAATTTATCAAAAAGTGACGAAAATGTGCAAATGCAGAATTAGTTCCATTTTCAGAATGTATATGATTTTATGGGTTTATTTTCTACCGTTTCTGAAAAATCAAACCTTTTGGCCCCAAAAAACGCCCCCAAAATGACCATTTTTCGTAACAATTTTTCTTTGAAGTACAACTTCTAGGCTTATTTTCTTCTACGTGTAAGAATTATAAGACCACCAGAAACGACCTAGATAAGACAGTAGAGACCAAATATGCACAAAAAACTCCAAAACACCTATCACAGATACTGCTGGGCTTCGCAGTGTATGTAGTTCACAAGTACAGAAAATGACAGTTTTTTGCCAGATCTTTTAATTATCGGCTAAAATTTAACGAGAAGAAACCTATTTCTTCGTCTGTGGAATAGAGAAAAGCAATATATTTCACTCATCAGACCCACTAAAATAACATTTCTACCCTTTTAAACCAGTTTCATGAGACTTCAATAAGTATTTCTGGCCAAACATCTGTTATCCGCCCCTTCGATTTTCCGATGCGTAAAAAAAATCCTGGTATGAAGAAAGGCTTTTGCCTACCAAATCAATAGTTTTTCTTCTTTTTAGAAGTAGGAAAAGAATCTATTCAATTGAAGGCCATTTGAAAAGATTAAAGGCCATTTTATTTTTTTATGGTGAATGAGACTTTAAATCAAGGAATGGCCGAAATGTAGCTGAAGATGTATACAACCGAAATAACCATCATTAGATGGAATTGACAGTCCTATTCGATCTCAACAGATATCAATGTCACAAATGAGCTTAATCAGTGCCAATTAAATATATTGAGACAGACTTAATTGATAATACAGTTTAATTTGACCCAATTTAGGCCGTTTTGAGCTATTTTGACGTTATTGGTACATTTCCGTGAAATTATACCGTCTCCTTTGTTTTCTTAGTAGAGGCTTTTATGCATACTTTGTCAGATTGCCATCTTTCTACAGTGGAAGACAAGCAAAATCCTACACAGCTGTCATACATTAGCAATAAAGTCTAATTTTGACAAATTTAAATCAATTTTGACACTTACAAATCCTATAATTCTTACTTTCAATTTCATGTCATCAGATGCCAATCTATTGAAGTATCGCAGTGACATCAACCAGTTCATTGAATAACTGTCAATAACTACACTTACTACCATCTTTTTCAGGGCCATAAGAAAAAAGAATGTATTGGTCGCCTGAAAGGCTTATTCACCTCTAAATACAGCAATCTGATGAGGATGAGAAACGTCATGGCAGAATCCACAGGAGTATGAAACCTGACACAACAAGTGGTGCTTCATCAACCAGTGATATAACACCTACAAAACCATCTACACCACCATCAGACATGTCCAAACGAGGTCGACCATGTCTTAATGAGAAAGCTATGACTCCTAACACATTGAAGCTAAGTCTCAACAGTTAATTCTCCATGGAGAAAAAAAAGAAACTCTCTTTAACCAGAAGCAACAGCTCTATGGCTTATTGGCTAAGGACTCCTAATTAATAAAAAAAATGATGCAGATGACGTTGTTGATGACTATGATGATGCTATTGCTTACAACGATGATAATGATTACGTTGAAGACCCAATTGACCAATTTGCTGAAGCAGATGGTTTGAAGCAGTCCAGAATTTACAGAATTCGCTTCGAAGGACACTTGATAGCTTGCTTCTTACATATCCAATTGACAACTGAAAGTGTTTTGTCATGTGTTCTAAGTTTTTCCAACTAACTCAGTTCCAATTCCCACAGATTTGATGGAACATGGAAGAATGACTGTACATCAATTGAGATATCGAAGAGACCTTCTTTAGCAAAGAATATTCCGTTACCTCACCGATGGAAATTCCCAAGCAAACATTCTGAAGTATTAGTTAAGAAAATTGGTTGAAAATCCTATTGGTCAAAAAATACTGCAATCCTGGAATTTACCAGTTGAATATCTACTAAAACATCAACAGTTTCACCAATCGCAATGGAGATGAGTCAAACCACTTTACAGTGACACAATACTAGCAGTGCACAATGCATCCAGGGTGTTAGTTTTTTAATTGATGTTGCAAAGAAAGCTTGTTGTAAGTCTGATGAACATGGCAATATCACAGCCACTAACTGTAGTCGAGCATTGGCAAAACTATCCTTGTTGCAGTTGAAGCTGGATCTGAGATGAAACTCTTGACTCCCAACATGTGGTGCGATGCCATCAAAGCAACGTCATGGCCAGATGAAATAGCACTTTATGTACTGAACCACAGCTGTTCAAGGACAAGATGGAGTATCAGTGCGATATGGTGTTTGAAGTATGTTTTTATGCATTTCAAAGCGAATATTGCACAAAGATTCAAAGATGCAAATTTTGATTAATCCTGTAATATGCAGAGAATTTCCTCAAAATGCTGTCTCAGCAAGTAAACAAGAGAGGGAGTTTCAAATATAACAGGTTTTCATTAAAATTGTTATCAGAAAAATAATCAGTTCTTCCCTTTCTGTATGCTCTCATTCTTGTGTCGATCTATCAGATCGATCTGGATAATTAGTTAAAACTAAGACAACTAAAAGAAACTAAGCTCAACTTAGTAAATCTGACCTGACTTAGTTTCTTTTTGAAAAACATTTTCTTTTGATCTTGAAAATAAGCAAAGAATCTCTTTATTTGTTGTATCACAATAAATAACGAAATATATTTATTGTTATTGTTTAAAAATCAAAAAATGATAACTGTTTGGATGTAAAAGTAAAAAATATAGATACATACATATTCAACAAGTATAGACGCTATTTTGAATTTTTCATTTGTAACAAATGCAACGTTTTAATTGGATAATTATCTCCGTTGATTATCCAATGAAACAATGGTGAGTTTCGCAAAATGTTTGCTAATTAAATATAGGGTCAGATAGAATATTTTATCGATGAATCAATTGGAATTTCATTTTTTATGTAAAGAACACAGTTGGAAAACTTTCGTAATTCACTGGCTAGAAAGAATCAAATATCAATTTGTCAGATACAATGATATTTAGATCTAACTTCGATAAACAGACTGACTTTTCTTGATGTATATAGTCATCCACAGACAGCTGTTTCGGTGTTTCACAAATTTTTATACATTTGTTAAAATTTTTGCGATATTGATGACCTAGAGTATTCAATTCTTAGTGTGTGTGTTAAGAGAAATAAATGGAAAAGTGGATAACTACCAGAAGACAAATTAAATGTTTGACTAATATTTCATTCTTTTCATTGTTTTACATATGTTGTAAGTTATTAGTATATTCTATTTCGAACAAGAATTGCTGACAGTCTTTTTTTTCTTTTCTGTCCATTTTCCGCATTGGTTATTATTGAATTGATAAGGCTCTCTAAAACGTATACTACTATTATTTGTCTACTCAATGTTTTTAACAAAATATTTATTTCTACGCTCAGGTGAGGGTTGTTTTGATTTAAACATGATGTTGTGTTACCATTGGATAAAAACTGGAGGAAAACATTTCAAATACATAACCGGAAATCCACCAATAACAGATACAGAGAAAAAAAGGAGAAAAACAGAAAAAAAGACTGTCAGCAATTCAGTTTGTTAAGGAGATGTATTTCGAAATATAATATAATAATAACGTCTGAAATATTTTATTTAAATTCTTCATTGATAAAAAAATATCTTATTATTGAATAAATGCTTCTAACAAAATATGATATATATATATATATATATATATAATAATATAAAGTAACACGGAATCACATAATCACCGGTGCGATTATTTATTTCAACCTTCTGGTATTGTCAAGAATCCAAGTGAGGTGACTACATTTTTGAAAATCTATATAAATATATTTTTATAAAGTTATGTATGTGTATATGTTTATATATATATATATATATATATATATATATATAGTGAAGATAGTACTATCTGTCATGTAAGACAGAAAAAAAACAAAAAAAAACAATGTATACATAGACACAACATAAAACTAAATTGATTACAAAAGTGGTTAAAAAGGGGAAAAATAAAAAAATATAAAAGTATACAAAACTATTTTAAGAGTCTTCATAGTATTAATTAGAGTAGTGAGGCCTATATATATATATATATATATATATATATATATATATATATATATATATATAGGTGTATAGGATCCAATCCTAAACTCATGAACTGATAATTATGAATTATGAGATACGTATTCTAGGCAAGATGGTGAACAACGTGGACACATTATTTTTTTGTAAACTTCACCATTTTTGCCTCTCACCCCCCCTAACACTTTTAAAATAAGTGAGATACAAAAAACTTAATGTAGAAAAGAATTTCTCTACATAAAACTTTGCGTTATTGTTATGGGGACGTACCTATGACGAACATTTGGACTCGTCCATTCTCAATAAATACTGGACGAATTTGCCTTCTCATTCGTTGAGCCCAATCCCAACCCGATCAGTCTCTCATCAACTTCGACGTCAGGAACTGGGCCATTTCGGTTGTCTTTTATCTGTCGGGCTGAGGTACACTGTCCTGGATTGTTCTAGGAGGTGCACCCTCCCAGGCCTTCCCTCCCCTCTTTAGGGTGGAGTAAGTTTATTGCTTACTGCCTGAAGCACACTGACTGGGAGATTGCCGACGGGGCTGCCCAGGCTATTTTTGATAGGTCAGAGTGCTCATTCTTTAAGGGCGCTGGCTTGATTCTTCCCCTACCTTCTGACCATGTGTCACATATTGCTGTGCTTGAAAGCAATTAAATACTGTTGAAGCCAACCCCAGTCCACACTGGCAGTCAGTACCGACGTACCACTTCTTTTATTACTTCTGTTGTATATACTTTTCTCCAATATATTTTTTTATCTAAACCCCGTGTTCGTGTTCTCATTCCAGCCCCTAAACAGAGCCATAACAATTGCTGACGATATATTCGAGCTTACATGCGACCCATCCACAACAACTGTCAGCAAGCTATTTAAATTTATACGAGAAACAAAAAACATTAAGGAGTTTTCTTGAGAACCTTCAAAAAAGTACTCCACAATGACCGGCAATGTGGGATTTTTAAATTTCAAACTTACACCACTAAAATAGACTGACAACGGTGTTACAGTAAAAGATTTGAGAGAACTTTTTTAAATGGACGCCACAACTGGCAACAAAATTAATTATGGAAAACCTTAAAGCGAAAGAAATTTGAGAGAAATGGACTACAAATTCAGCAGACAATGTCCTAATTAAAAAAATTGGCTTACCGGTGGAAAAAAAGAAGGAAAAGAAGGAAAAACATGTAAGACCAACTTATTATTCTTTTAATTGAAGAAAGGTCAGTGATTTTTGTTTTAATTGCTATTCCGACACTGTTGTAATATTTAACAATAAGGGAATAGATGATTTTTTTCTCTTCAAAAGAGAGAAAGTTACATCTGCCGAAAGAAATAAAATGAAACTGTATTTTTATTTTTTTTCTCTGACTAAAGTGTCGACCGCAAATTCTACGGCTACGTACTACGTGTAAAAGCATACTAATAAAAAAAAAAGAAAGCAAGTTTTTTTTTTATCGAGGACAAAAAAAGAAAGGTTTTATACTCTTTTACAACTAAGATTACGTCTAGCAAGCATAATTTAAAGAAAATAACTTTTTTAACATACCGTACCTGAAAGGAAGCATTTACTGTCTACCAAAAACGGATACGCTTTAAAACATGGAAGAATTTAAAGCGACGATTTATGAATTAGTACAATTTCAAATGCAACAGCAACGTGAAACTGAAGAAAGATTTAAAAAGCTTTTTCTAGAGAAAAATGAAAAGCTTATAGAGCAAAAGAAAGAAACTGACAAAATTCTTTTCAAACATAGGAAAGAAGCTGACGAAAAGATTGAGATATTAATGAAAACAATATCGCTTAGAGGCCGAAGTAACGAAAACGATAAGGATTTTTCACAGAATACTGTGTGGAGTGCAATCAACAACTTCACATATACCATTGATGAGGAGAAAAATGTTGCTTCGTGTTTTAGAAGATATGAAGACTTATATAAAATCGATTGTAAAAACTGGGCAGATTCTAAAATGGTTTGCCTGTTACTTAGGAAATTAGGCACCACCGTGGATTTCATTTTACCTCGAAAAACTAGCGATTTGACTTTTGCAGAAGTCGTCAAACTTTTAATGGAGCTTTTTAGCCCAAAGACTTCATTATTTAACAAACGCTGGAAGTGTTTAAACTTGGTAAAAAAAGACGACAAAGATTATTCAACGTTCGCATTAGTAGTAAATAAGCATTGCGACGACTTTAAATTATCCGAACTTAGTGCTGATAATTTTAAATGCTTAATCTTTGTTCAAGGATTAGTATCAGGTAAAAACGCTGAAATAAAGTGTAGAGTTCTAAATAAATTAAAAAATGAACCGAATTTAACATGCAGCAATTAGCCGAGGACTGCCAGAGATTTGTGAGTGTTAAGTAGTATTTGAAAGACATCAAAGAGTCGGGCATTGCACACATACGAAAAGTATATCAAAAATCGAAATTTAATTCTCATCAAAAAACAATTCAAAACCAAAAAGGGATTTTTGCGCCTCTGCACAGACAAGGCACCCTGGTAAAAAACAGGTTAAATGGCCGCCGAGCCCTTGTTCACACTGTGGTAGCCCGCATTGGTATATGGACTGTACATTGCATTTTAAGACCTGCCTAATTTGTAACAGGGTCGGACACAAAAGTTTGCACTGTAGAATGAATAAAGGAAATAAAACGCGGGTACAAGCCACAAAAACAAATGATCAGGAATGCATTAATATAAGGAAATATGCGCACATAAAAATCCTGGATAAAAATATCAAACTACAATTGGATTCGGGCTCGGACATGTCAATAATAAATCTACATATGTGGAAGAGGTTGAATAGACACAATATTTTACGAACTAACAGGATAGTCAGTACAATGACTGGTGAAATAATTAAATTTGAGGGCGAGATAATTACTAATGTGACCTTAATGGGAAATACAAAAATGTTAAAAATGCTTGTGTTAAAAGACACTAATAACCTTTTTGGCACTGATTGGTTGCATTCAATTTATGGGAGTTACCAATAAATACATTTTGCAATAAAATAGATAGGCGGACAACAGAATCAGAAAAATTAAAACTGGATTTGAAAGAATCTTTTCCCCAAGTTTTTTTTTCTGAAGGCCTTAGTCAATGCACAAATATGGCGGCCAAATTTTAACTGAACAAAAACGTTCAGCCCGTATTTAAGAAAAAAAGGAATATGCCTTTTGCCTCAGTAGACAAAATAAATGAGGAATTGAACCAACTATTGACGACCGGTATCTTATCCAAAGTGGAATACAGTCAATAGGCAGCACTCACGGTCTATGTGAAAAAGAAATCAGAAGAGATTCGGGTGTGTATAGATTTTTCAATGGGATTAAATGCAGCACTAAAAGATCATCATTACACACTGCATAGCCCGGAGGAAGTTTTCTCAAAATTAAATGGAGGCAGATTTTTTTCAAAATTAGATCTTAGTGAAGCGTACCTCCAAATACATGTGGAAGAGTTCTAAGCTTTTGTGTATAAATACGCATCGTGGTTTATACAAGTTCGAAAGGCTAGCTTTCGGGGTACAAAGTTGCTCCTGCAATTTTTCAGAAAGTGATGGATACTATATTGGATGAACTTGATTTGGCTATTGCATACCTTGACAACAAGCTAATAAACAGTAGAGACATAGAACAACACCGGAAACATGTCAACCAAGTATTTAAGCGACTCCGGGACTTTAAAGTTAAAGAGGAAAAATATGATTTTTTTTTTTAGAAAAAAATCAAATATATGGGTCATGCAATAGACAATGACAGCAGAAGGCCGAACCTAGAATGGGATACTATAATAAAGAACTGGCGCCAGAAAACGTCACGGTACTACAGAGCTTTCTGGGATTGGCAAATTACTACCAGGCTTTCATCCCAGTCATGCCTAATCTACACGCTCCACTGAAAGAATTATTGAAAAAGGATAAGGTTTGGAAGTGGACGCCCGAATGCCAGGTGGCATTCGACAAAACTATTGATATTCTGACATTGGATTTATTCCTTATGCATTACAACCCAGACTTAGACATAATAGTGGCTAGCGATACTAGTTGATATGGATTAGGAGTGTGCATTCTTCATGTAATGGCGGATGGAATGCATAAAGCAATCGCATATGCATCAAGGACCCTGCTTCCGGCAGAGAAGCAGTACTCCTAAATTGAGAAGGAGGCTTTAGGAATAATTTTTGCTGTAACTAAGTTTCATCGCTAAGTTCCATCGATAGATTGTTCACATTACAGACGGATCATAAACCAGTAATCACCATTTTCGGTTCGAAAAAAGGCCTGCCGATGTATATGGCGAATAGATTACAGCAATGGGGAACCATTTTATTGAACTATAATTTCAAAATGGAGTTTTTACCATAAAAAAAGATCTATCATGCGGATGGATTGTCTAGACGAGTGCCGAGCCACTAGAAGACACAGTGATCGGTTCCCTGCAAGCGGAAAAGGATATTAAAGCTATATTGTGCAACGCGGTAAGAGAGCACCTGGTGACTCTACATGAAATTAAAAAGGAAGCCTCCAATGATGAATTCGTCATCAGTACAAAAGCTAAAATGGCTGATAAGGGCCTACAGTATGGAGACACATTTGCATTATGCGACGATGTACTCATGTACAATGAGAAAGTCGTCATTCCAAAAAAGTTACAAAAGAGAATCCTGAGGGATTTTCACGTTGACCATCCGGGGACAAACAGAATGAAGAGTTTGATGCGCAGCTTCATGTAATGGCTTTGAATGGATCAGGACATTGAGAACGTTAAATATGTGTAACGGTTGTGTCTTGGCGGCAAAGGCACCTCATATCAAAGATAGTCCGTGGGCAAAGACAAACCGACCTTGGTCAAGGATATGTGTGGATTTTACGGCCTCATAGGAGGGATTTTACTATCTAATTGTAGCCGATAGTTTTTCCAAGTGGCCCGAAGTGTTACGATGTAAAAACCTACCACAGAGGTAACAATCAACTTTCTGCACAAATTGTTCGGCCGTTTTGGGGTGGTCAATTGTTTTGTCAGTGTCAACGGAACGCAGTTTACGTCCTCCGACTTCAGAGAGTTCTGTGAGATTTTTCAGATCAGACACATCACGACTCCCTCGTACCATCCTAGGTCAAACGACCAGGCGGAATGATTTGTGGACACTCTAAAAAGAGCCCTGAAAAAAGCTGGCAGCACTCCCATGGAAACGGCTTAGCGGCAGTTTTTACAAGTGTACAGGATCATGCCAAATGTTAACATACCATCATCATTATCTCCCGCAGAGAAGATGAGATCCTTTTTGACAAATTACTGCCTAAACAGACTAAAAAAGGTCGAACCTCTATTGTACCAAAAGAGCGATACATCCCAGGGGACAAAGTATATTTCAATATGTTTAAAAATAATATGTCTTTCTCGGAACCTGGTACGATAGAAAAGAGAATTGGAAATATAATTTACATAATCCAAGGACCTCAGTTCTCTCATAAGAGACACCTAAACCAAATTAGGAAACGACTGTCGGATGACACTGACAGCTCTCTCCATGTAGAAGAAGAAGTTATGGACATCCTATTCGATACTTTGACATACCAGTACCCCAAGCAGCCCCAGAAAAGTAGCAATCCAAAAGGAAACAGAAGTCTCCGAATCTTACCAAAATCCATCCAAAAAGGAAACGATATCAATACCCCTGAAGAGGTAAGGCTTGGGAGGGGGGTGTTATGGTGCGGTACCTATGACGAACGGTTGGATCCGTCCATTGTCAGTAAATACTGGACGCATTACGCTTCTCATTTGCTGAAGTTAACCCCAGTCTACATTTGGTACCGACGTACCACTTCTTTTGTTCCTTCTGTTGTATATACTTTTCTCCAATATATTTTTTTACCTAAACCCTGTGTCCGTGTTCTGATTCCGACCCCTAAACAGGGCAATAACAATTATATTATGCAATCAAATTTTAACTGGACTGGTGTGTGCATGTCAATAATATGTATGTGCGGGGTAAACTCCTAAACTAATGAACTTATCATTATGAATTATGGAATACATATTCTAGGCAACAGGATGAGTAGCATGGGTACATTATTTTTTTCTTGTAAACTTTACCATTTAGGGGATGTAACCCCTGCCTCAAAGAAAAGAAAAAAAATTAAAATTGAAAACTAATGCTATACATATTTCTAATACCCGCCTTAGAATTAGTATTCTATTAGTATATATATGTATTATTATTTCATGTATATGCATATATAATGACGTGACATAATATATTGTGTATAGATTTTCAGTATTCACTTTAACAGTGCTCAATGCGTGTATACAGCTAAGTAGTAGTAGTATGATAATATATCTATGGCTATACTTGCCATAGATATATTTTCATACTTATACTACTACTACTACTATATATGAATGTGTATATTATTATTATTATGTGTACTCACTAGGAGTTCTCACACTGGTCATAATCAGTGATTGATCACTGATAATCACCGGTGGTTTTCCCTGGAGTCTGAGTGACAACAAGTCTCCCCAGATTCATCATTGCCGTCCGTTATTATTATTGTTATCATTATACTAAGGCTGAGTCAATTAACGTTTGTTTCTCTTAGTCTTTTTACTATATATTTTAATCACACAAAATAAATGTTAAATATAATACAGTTCTGGGATTGAGTTACTTTTGAAAGAATTTCTGTTTTAATTATTCTAATTAACTGTAAATTGTAAATAACTGAATAAAAGTCACCCATATATCTATTTTTTTATGGAAATCGCTCCAGACAAGGCATGAAGCCACTTGATGTACGGATCTAAAACAAAATATCACTTCAAGATTAAAAACTAGCCAACGATAAATGTTATATGAATAGATTCCAACTCAGAAAACAGCAATTCTTCCCCATTTGTCAGAAACATCGGTCAGTGAGGACTAAAGAACAAAATAAGGGTCCACTTTATTTATGCATTTCTCTCGCCTCGTCTCACAACTCTCTAATATTTATTGATGTCTGTGAGCATTTAGAGAAAAAGTAACTTTTTCATCTAATTTACAGTGTGTCTGTACACACCACAAACACGTATCTAAATTAGATGGCAAAATAATAAATCTCTTTACTTGTATATTATCCACAAGAATAATTAATATACAAGTAAAGTAACTTATTATTTTTACTTATACAATAGAAAAATATAACAGATAAAGAAACACATTGTTACAATTCACTCTGTATATAATTAAGTATATGCAATAATATAAAGTGAAAAAGGAAAATAAAGATATAAAGTATATCTTTAAGATATAACCTATCATGAAAAGTGTTGTGACAGGGTAACCTGACTTCCCCATTCACGAAATAGATGGACTCGTCGGACTATAAGTACGACTACAGTGAGCAGTCGAGATATTCGAATTAAGACACATGCAGTCTTAACATTCTGTCTTACGTATTCTCTAGTCGGTCTGCCCTATTACATATTCTGCATTCTGTTAACATATCTTGTATGTACAACATATAAATATATATCCGGAAATAAACCTATTATTTTAAAGACCTTCCACTCGGGTTATTTATCATTATATCTTCAACAAGATATATTAAAAAGTCAATGCTCGATATACGATATAAAGCAATAATATAAATAAATAAATGATGAGAATGTGTTAGTAAAATAAATTTACTAAATGTCAACTTTTGAAAAGGTATACAAATATAAAAGAATATAAGGTAATGTAGAACAAAAAAAAAAGAACAAATAGTAATACTGCTGAATATAGCATCAACAACTGAGCAGTCATTGTCAGAAGGGGAACAATACAAATGGAACAAATAGGAAGTGGAGTGCAGCAAAGACAACCTCAGATAGATAAAAGGACACCCATGAGATTCAAGGCTGTGGAGAGATCCTTGGGAAGAAAAACAACAAGACCATGCAAATGCGTGGAAGAGTCTAAGCGGCCAAGAGGCAAAAAACTATCTACATGTAGATCGTTGCTAATAACAGAAGCACCCAGATTAGTCTCACAAAGAGCAAGGATGTGGGGAGATTTGCCCAAGAGAAAGGACTGAACATCAGGAAAGTTTGACCTGAGACCTCTGATGTTACTATAGGAAATAGTAAGTTGTTTGTTGTGTGGATTTGTAGAAGGCATAATAATAAAAAGGGAGAGAAAGGGAGAATCACTTCAAGACAAACAAAACCAGCATTAATTAAGTTTGTGTCTAATTTTAATGGTCTGTAATAAAGCTTCCGAATACTGTAATGTAATGATAAGTAAGAGATTATAATTGTTTTTTTCTCATGTCCAGAGATTCCAGCAATGTAAGCGGATCAGTAATTATGTCCATCAAAGGAATTAAATTATTGGTGTAAAAATATTAAAGCGGAAATGAAAATATTTTAAAAAGGAAATCTGCAAGTAAACATGGTTAATATGTATTAAAATTGTTTTAATGTTGAAAGAAGAAAGTACTTATTCGGTATGCAGAAATTTGCAATCATTGTCGCTAATAGCATTAGAGTAACACAGCAGTTTGAATAGTCGTTATAAAGGAAAGATGTCTATCCACCAGTACTATAAGCAAATAATTGAAAGAAATGAATCGGCTAATATTCATGTAAAAACAAATATAAGTGTTTATCTGATAGCTAAAATAGATAGAAAATTATTAAATTTGTTTTTTTTTAATTAACTAGCGGGGCTACCCGGCGTTGCTCGGGGTCATGAAAACATATAATTGAGGAGAAATCGCGTGTGTAACATCTTTATATTCAAACTTCTATTCCCCCCTCCTGTATAGCCGTCTATTTATCTTTCTACCTTTCTCTTCCCTGGTCGCCCCATTTCACCGCTTCTTTTTAATTTTGCCTTTTGGGAAGCTGCTTCTTCCCCACCATTTCTCCTACGTTGCCCAGGGCAATAGTATGACATATTTCTATAAAAAGTACCACCTCTATCTGCGCTTTCTATATAGGTACTTATCTCCGCTCCGGTATTCATACTATATACGTATGTGTCGCCACCGTGGTGTGCAGACTATATACGTACCTATTGCCGCCCCAGTGCACATACTATATACGTACCTATTGCCGCCCCGGTGCATATACTATATAAGTACCCATTGCTGCCCCGGTATGCATGCTATACACGTACCTATCGCTGCCCCAGTGTAAATGCTACATACGTACCTATTGCTGCCCCGGTGCAATGCTACATATGTTCCTATCGCAGCCCCAGTACTTTCAAAATTGAGAACGCCTCCTGAGCACTCCTGAAATCACTTAGATATCCTTCCATCCTTTTAATCTGCAAAATAGTCCAAATTGGAACGAAGATGGCGTTAAAATATTTTCCATCAAGGATATTGAGCACTTTTCTCCCGGACAACGCCGAGTACTTTGAAAATTAAGGAGGCCTTATGAGCACTACTAAAATAACTCTTATCGATTCCCCCAACCATTTTCAGCGTAGATGCTGTTAAAATATTATCCAAACCTATCACTACAGTAGCTCTATCTAGGACATTGAGCACTTTTATCCCGGACAACGCCGAGTACTTTGAAAATCAAAGAGTTCTTCTGAGCACTACTGAAATAACTTGGGTATTCTCCCTCCTTTTCATCTGCAAAATAGTCCAAAGGAGAACGAAGATGACGTGTAAATAGTTTTCAAACTTATCACTACAGTAGCTCTATCTAAGATATTGAGCACTTTTCTCCCGGACAGCGCCGAGTAATTTGAAAATCTAGGAGGTCTCCTGGGCACTACTGAAATCACTCTTACGGATTCCCCCATCCTTTTCAGCAAGATGCTGTTAAAATATTATCCAAACCTATCACTACAGTAGCTCTATCTAAGACATTGAGCACTTTTCCCCATGAACAACCCAGAGTACTTTCAAAATCAAGGACGCCTCCTGAGCACTACTGAAATCACTTAGGTATCTTCCCTCCTTTTCATCTGCAAAATAGTCCAAAAGAGAACGAAGATGGCGTTAAAATATTTTCCAAACCTATCAGTACAGTAGCTCTATCCCAGATATTGAGCACTTTTCTCCCGGACAACGCCGAGTACTTTGAAAATCAAGGAGGCCTCCTGAACACTACTGAAATCACTTACGTATCCTCCCTCCTTTTCATCTACAAAATAGTCCTAAGGGGAACGAAGATGGCGTTAAAATATTTTCCAAACCTATCACTACAGTAGCTGTATCTACGATATTGAGCACTTTTCTCCCGGACAACGCTGACTACTTTGAAAATCAAGGAGTCCTCCTGAGCACTTCATGAAATCACTCTTATCGATTCCCCCATCCTTTTCAGCGTAGATTGTTAAAATATTATCCAAACCTATCACTACAGTAGCTCTATCTAGGACATTGAGCATTTTTCTCCCAGACAACGCCGAGTACTTTGAAAATCAAGGAGGCCTCTTGAGCACTACTGAAATCACTCTTATCGATTCCGCCATCTTTTTAAGCGTAACTGCCGTAAGAATATTATCCAAAATTATCACTACAGTAGCTCTATCTAGGACGTTGAGCACTTTTCTCCCGGACAACGCCAGGTACTGTGAAAATATAGGACGCCTCCTGAGCACTACTGAAATACCATAGGTATCCTCCCTTCTTTTGATCTGCAAAATAGTCCAAAGGGGAACAGAGATTGCGTGAAAATATTTTCCAAACCTATCACTACAGTAGCTTTATAGGATATTGAGCACTACTAAAATAACTCTTATCGATTCCCCGATCATTGTCAGCGTAGATGCTGTTAAAATATTATCCAAACCTATCACTACAGTAGCGATATCTAGGACATTGAGCACTTTTCTCCCAGACAACGCTGAGTACTATAAAAATCAAGGAGGCCTCCGTAGCACTACTTAAATCACTTAGGTATCCTCCCTCCTTTTCATCTGCAAAATAGTCCAAAAGGGAACGAAGATGGCGTTAAAATATTTTCCAAACCTATCACTACAGTAGCTCTATCTAGGATATTGAGCACTTTTCTCCCGGACAACGCCGACTACTTTGAAAATCAAGAAGGCCTGATGAGCACTAATGAAATCACTCTTATTGATTCCCCCATCTTTTTCAGCGTAGACGCTGCTTAAATATTATCCAAACCTATCACTACAGTAGCTCTATCTAGGATATTGAGCACTTTTCACCCGGACAACGCCGAGTACTTTGACTCTCAAGGACCCATCCTGAGCACTACTGAAATCACTTAGGTATTCTCCCTCTTTTTCATCTGCAAAATACTCCAAAGGGGAACGAAGATGGTGTTAAAATATTTTCGAAACCTATCACTACAGTAGCTCTATCTAAGACATTGAGCACTTTTCTCCCGGACAACGCCGAGTACTTTTAAAGTCAAGGAGGCCTCCTGAGCACTACTGAAATCACTTAGATATCCTCCCTCTTTTTCATCTGCAAAATAGTCTAAAGGGGAACGAAGATTGCGTTAAAATATTTTCCAAACCTATCACTACAGTAGCTCTATCTAAGATATTGAGCACTATTCTCCCGGACAAAGCCGAGTAATTTGAAAATCAAGGAGGCCCCATTAGCACTACTGAAATAACTCTGATCGATTTCCCCATCATTTTCAGCGTAGATGCTGTTAAAATATTATCCAAACCTATCACTACAGTAGCGATATCTAGGACATTGAGCACTTTTCTCCCGGACAACGCCGAGTACTATGAAAATCAATGAGGCCTTCTGAGTACTACTGAAATCACTTAGGTATCCTCTCTCCTGAACTGCAAAATAGTCCAAAGGGGAACGAAGATGACGTTAAAATATTTCCAAATCTTTCACTACAGTAGCTCTATCTAGGATATTGAGCACTTTTCTCCCGGACAACGCCGAGTACTTTCAAAATCAAGGAGGCCTTCTTAGCACTAATGAAATTACTCTTATCGATTCCACTATCCTTTTCAGCGTAGATGCTGTTAAAATATTATCCAAACCTATCACTACAGTAGCTCTATCTAGGACATTGAGCACTTTTCTCCCAGACAACCCCGAGTACTATGAAAATCAATGAGGCCTCCTGAGCACTACTGAAATCACTTACGAATCCTCCCTCCTTTTCATTAGCAAAATAGTCCAAAAGGGAACGAAGATGACGTTAAAATATTTTCCAAACCTATCACTACAGTAGCTCTATCTAAGATATTGAGCACTTTTCTCCCGGACAACGTCGACTACTTTGAAAATCAAGGAGGCCTCATGAGCACTAATGAAATCACTCTTATTGATTCCCCCATCCTTTTCAGCGTAGATGCTGCTAAAATATTATCCAAACCTATCACTACAGTAGCTCTATCTAAGACATTGAGCACTTTTCACCCGGACAACGCCAAGTACTTTGAAAGTCAAGGAGGCCTCCTGAGCACTACTGAAATCACTTAGATATCCTCCCTCTTTTTCATCTCCAAAATAGTCCAAAGGGGAACGAAGATGACGTTAAAATATTTTCCAAACCTATCACTAGAGTAGCTCTATCTAAGATATTGAGCACTTTTCTCCCGGACAACGCCGAGTACTGTGAAAATATAGGAGTCCTCCTGAGTACTACTGAAATCACTTAGATATCCTCCCTCTTTTTCATCTCCAAAATAGTCCGAAGGGGAACGAAGATGACGTTAAAATATTATCCAAACCTATCACTACAGTAGCTCTATCTAGGTTATTGAGCACTTTTCTCCCGGACAACGTCGAGTACTTGAATATCAAGGACTCCTCCTGAGCACTACTGAAATCACTTAGGTATCCCCCCCTCCTCCAAATTGTGCCTGAGGCGCTCACACCGGCAAATGCTGACACTCCCCCTCCCTAAATTTGGCATGAGGCGCCCCAACAGCGAATGCCGCCCCTCCCCCTCATTTCGCCTGAAATGAGGAGGTAATGCCTGGAAGGATTATATCATGATAACAGAACGGCCATAGTGAGGAAGGGAGGGGGAAGGAATATTATTGTCTATTTATAATTAAGAAAGAAAGGTAGAAAGGGTGAGAGTGAGAGGGAAAGAAGAAAGGAAGAAAGAAAGGGTTATAGTGTCAGTGAATTTCTTCCTGCCACTCTCTGACGTCATTTCTGTTTTTTTTTTCAAATAATACATGATTGCATTGATTTCTTCTTAAATTAGTACTAAACAACGTTGAAAAATCGAGTTAAAAGCCACCCCCCATTGGAGAAAAGTGCTCAGTCGACCCCGGAAGAGTCAATTTTTTTTTCCGGTTCCGAGATATTAGACGCGCCTGGGCTGGCCGGTCGGATTGATGCTACCCGTGTGACCGTTTGTTGGGTACTTTCGGAGGAGAAGCTTTACATACATACATACATACATACAGACAGGTGGGATTTATATAATAGACTAGCGGGGCTACCCGGCGTTGCTCGGGGTCATAAAAACATAATTGAAGAAAAATTGCGTGTGTAACATCTTTATATTAAAACTTCTATTTCTCTCCTTCTCTCTCTATAGCTGTCTCTTTATCTTTCTACTTTTCTCTACCCTGGTCGCTACTTTTAAATTTTACCTTTTGCGAAAGCTGTTTCTTCCCCACCATTTCATCCTACGTTTCACAGGGCAATAGTATGACTTATTTCTATAAAAAGTACCACCACTGTCTGCGCCTTCTATATAGGTACTTATAACCGCCCCGGTGTTCATACTATATATTTTGAATCCCCTCATGATATCCTTCATCATTTTAACTCCCCTCGTTATATTCATCATTTTCGATCTCCTCATACTATTAATCATTTTCAATCTCCTCATACTATTAATCATTTTCAATCCCCTCATAATATTCTTCATCATTTTAAATCCTCTCGTAATATTCCTCATCATTTTCAATCCGCTCATGATATTCTTAATAATTTTCAATCCTCTCATGATATTCTTCATTTTTTCAATCCTCTCATGATATTCTTCATTATTTTGAATCCTCTCATGATATTCTTCATTATTTTCAATCCCCTCATGATATTCTTCATCATTTTCAATCCCCTCATGATATTCTTCATCATTTTCAATCCTCTCATGGTATATTTCATCATTTTCGATCCCCTCATGATAGTCTTCATCATTTTTAATCCTCTCATGAGAGTCTTCATCATTTTTAATCCTCTCATGAGAGTCTTCATCATTTTCAATCCTCTCATGATATTCTTCATTATTTTCAATCCCCTCATGATATTATTCATCATTTTAAATCCCCTCATGGTATTCTTCATCATTTCCAATCCTGTCAGTCTATTCTTCATCATTTTAAATCCTCTCATGACATTCTTCATCATTTTCAATCCTCTCATGACATTCTTCATCATTTTCAATCACCTTATGATAGTCTTCATCATTTTCAATCCCCTCATGATAGTCTTCATCATTTTCAATCCCCTCATGATAGTGTACATCATTTTCAATCCCCTCATGATAGCCTTCATCATTTTCAATCCCCTCATGATAGTCTTCATCATTTTCAATCCTCTCTTGATAGTCTTCATCATTTTCAATCCTCTCATGATAGTCTTTATCATAACTCTATCTAGGATATTGAGCACTTTTCTCCCGGACAACGCCGAGTACTTTGAAAATCAAGGAGGCCTCATGAGCACTCCTGAAATCCCTTAGGTATCCTCTCTCCTTCTGATCTGCGAAATAGTCCAAAGAGGGAACGAAGATGGCGTTAAAATATTTTCCAAACTTATCACTACAGTAGCTCTATCTAGGACATTGAGCACTTTTCTCGCGGACAATGCACAGTACTTTGATAATCAAGGAGGCCTCCTGGGGACTACTGAAATCACTTAGGTATCCTCTCTCCTTCTGATCTGCGAAATAGTCCAAAGGGGAACGAAGATTGCGTTTAAATATTTTCCAAACCTATCACTACAGTAGCTCTATCTAGGATATTGAGAACTTTTCTCCCGGACAACGCCGAGTATTTCAAAATCAAAGAGGCCTCCTGGGGACTACTGAAATAACTCTTATCCATTCCCCCATCCTTTTCAGCGTAGATGCTGTTAAAATATTTTCCAAACCTATCACTACAGTAGCTCTATCTAGGATATTGAGCACTTTTTTCCCGGACAACGCCGAGTACTTTAAAAATCAAAGAGGCCTCCTGGGGACTACTGAAATCAGTTAGGTATCCTCCCTCTTTTTCAGCTGCAAAATTGTCCAAAGGGGAACGAAGATGGCGTTAAAATATTTTCTAAACCTATCACTACAGTAGCTCTATCTAGGATATTGAGCACTTTTCTCCCGGACAACGCCGAGTACTTTGAAAATCAAGGAGGCCTCATGAGCACTCCTGAAATCCCTTAGGTATCCTCTCTCCTTCTGATCTGCGAAATAGTCCAAAGGGGAACGAAGATGGCGTTAAAATATTATCCAAACCTATCACTACAGTAGCTCTATCTAGGACATTGAGCACTTTTCTCCCGGACAACGCCGAGTACTTTGAAAATCGAGGAGGCTTCATGAACCCACATGAAATTCCTTAGGTATCCTCTCTCCTTCTGATCTGCGAAATAGTCCAAAGGGGAACGAAGATGGCGTTAAAATATTTTCCAAAACCTATCACTACAGTAGCTCTATCTAGGACATTGAGCACTTTTCTCCCAGACAACGCCGAGTACTTTGATAACTAAGGAGGCCTCCTAGTGACTACTGAAATCACTTAGGTATCTTCTCTCTTTCTGATCTGCGAAATAGTCCAAAGGGGAACGAAGATGGCAATAAAATATTTTCTAAACCTATCACTACAGTAGCTCTATCTAGGATATTGAGCACTTTTCTCCCGGACAACGCCGAGTATTTCAAAATAAAGGGGGCCTCCTGAGCACTTCTGAAATAACTCTTATCGATTACCCCATCCTTTTCAGCGTAGATACTGTTAAAATATTATCCAAACCTATCACTACAGTAGCTCTATCTAGGACATTGAGCACTTTTTTCCCGGACAACGCCGAGTACTTTTAAAATCAAAGAGGCCTCCTGGGGACTACTGAAATCAGTTAGGTATCCTCCCTACTTTTCAGCTCCAAAATTGTCCAAAGGGGAACGAAGATGGCGTTAAAATATTTTCTAAACCTATCACTATAGTAGCTCTATCTAGGATATTGAGCACTTTTCTCCCGGACAACGCCGAGTACTTTGAAAATCGAGGAGGCTTCATGAACACCTATGAAATCCCTTAGGTATCCTCTCTCCTTCTGATCTGCGAAATAGTCCAAAGAGGAACGAAGATGGCGTTAAAATATTTTCCAAAACCTATCACTACAGTAGCTCTATCTAGGACATTGAGCACTTTTCTCTCGGACAACGCCGAGTACTTTGGTAATCAAGGAGGCCTCCTGGGCACTACTGAAATCACTTAGGTATCCTCTCTTCTTTCTGATCTGCGAAATAGTCCAAAGGGGAACGAAGATGGCGTTAAAATATTTTCCAAACCTATCACTACAGTAGCTCTATCTAGGATATTGGGCACTTTTCTCCCGGACAACGCCGAGTATTTCAAAATCAAAGAGGCCTCCTGAGCACAACTGAAATAACTCTTATCGATTACCCCATCCTCTTCAGCGTAGATACTGTTAAAATATTATCCAAACCTATCACTACAGTAGCTCTATCTAGGACATTGAGCACTTTTTTCCCGGACAACGCCGAGTTCTTTGAAAATCAAAGAGGCCTCCTGGGGACTACTGAAATCAGTTAGGTATCCTCCCTACTTTTCAGCTCCAAAATTGTCCAAAGGGGAACGAAGATGGCAATAAAATATTTTCTAAACCTATCACTACAGTAGCTCTATCTAGGATATTGAGCACTTTTCTCCCGGACAACGCCGAATACTTTGAAAATCGAGGAGGCTTCATGAGCACTCCTGAAATCACTTAGGTATCCTCTCTCCTTCTGATCTGCGAAATAGTCCAAAGGAGAACGAAGATGGCGTTAAAATATTTTCCAAACCTATCACTACAGTAACTCTATCTAGGACATTGAGCACTTTTCTCCCGGACAACGCCGAGTACTTTGATAATCAAGGAGGCCTCCTGGAAACTACTGTAATAACTTAGGTATCCTCTCTCCTTCTGATCTGCGAAATAGTCCAAAGGGGAACGAAGATGGCGTTAAAATATTTTCCAAACCTATCACTACAGTAGCTCTATCTAGGATATTGAGCACTTTTCTCCCGGACAACGCCGAGTATTTCAAAATCAAAGAGGCCTCCTGGTGACTACTGAAATAACTCTTATCCATTCCCCAATCCTTTTCAGCGTAGATGCTGTTAAAATATTATCCAAACCTATCACTACAGTAGCTCTATCTAGGACATTGAGCACTTTTTTCCCGGACAACGCCGAGTACTTTGAAAATCAAAGAGGCCTCCTGGGGACTACTGAAATCAGTTTGGTATCCTCCTTCCTTTTCATCTGCAAAATTGTCCAAAGGGGAACGAAGATGGCGTTAAAATATTTTCTAAACCTATCACTACAGTAGCTCTATCTAGGATATTGAGCACTTTTCTCCCGGACAACGCCGAGTGCTTTGAAAATCGAGGAGGCTTCATGAGCACTCCTGGAATCACTTAGGTATCCTCTCTCCTTCTGATCTGCGAAATAGTCAAAAGGGGAACGAAGATGGCGTTAAAATATTTTCCAAACCTATCACTACAGTAGCTCTATCTAGGATATTGAGCACTTTTCTCCCGGACAACGCCGAGTACTTTGATAATCAAGGAGGCCTCATGGGGACTACTGAAATCACTTAGGTATCCTCTCTCCTGCTGATCTGCGAAATAGTCTAAAGGGGAACGAAGATGGCGTTACAATATTTTCCAAACATATCACTACAGTAGCTCTATCTAGGATATTGAGCACTTTTCTCCCGGACAACGCCGAGTATTTCAAAATCAAAGAGGCCTGCTGAGCACTACTGAAATAACTCTTATCGATTACCCCATCCTTTTCAGCGTAGATGCTGTTAAAATATTATCCAAACCTATCACTACAGTAGCTCTATCTAGGACATTGAGCACTTTTCTCCCGGACAACGCCGAGTACTTTGAAAATCGAGGAGGCTTTATGAGCACTCCTGAAATCCCTTAGGTATCCTCTCTCCTTCTGATCTGCGAAATAGTCCAAAGGTGAACGAAGATGGCGTTAAAATATTTTCCAAACCTATCACTACAGTAGCTCTATCTAGGATATTGAGCACTTTTCTCCCGGACAACGCCGAGTACTTAGAAAATCGAGGAGGCTTCATGAACCCACATTAAATACCTTAGGTATCCTCTCTCCTTCTGATCTGCGAAATAGTCCAAAGCACTCCTGAAATCACTTAGGTATCCTAATAGTGCATTATGACAACGGAACCGATACGACCCTACCTCAACACTTCTCAAAAAAGGAGGAGATAATGCATGGGAATAGTGCATCATGACAACGGAACCGATACGACCTTACCTCAACACTTCTAAAAAAAGGAGGAGATAATGCATGGGATGAGAGCATCATGACAACGGAACCGATACGACCCTACCTCAACATTTCTCAAAAAAGGAGGAGATAATGCATGGGATGAGGGCATCATGACAACGGAACCGATACGACCCTACCTCAACATTTCTCAAAAAAGGAGGAGGTAATGCATGGGATCAGTGCATCATGACAACGGAACCGATACTACCCTACCTCAACACTTCTCAAGAAAGGAGGAGGTAATGCTCACACCAGCGAATACCGTAACCCCCCCCCCAATTTGGCCTGAAAGGAGGAGGTAATTCCTATCATGATAACAGAACGGCCACAGGGAGGGAGGGGGGAGGAAAATATTAGCGTCTATTAATAATTATGAAAGAAAGTGTGAGAGGGAAAAAAAACTGCCACTCTCTGACGTCATGATGACCTGATATAACCGGACACAATTTAGGTCAAGACCGGGTACATCCGGCAAGGGATTATGGGACAGGTGCGGATGTGATTGAGCAACCCTTGTTTCACTACACACTCTTAACGTAGGATTCCTATGTTGTTATTGATGCATCCGGACAGAAGTTATTGGATGATCTGATAGAACCGGACACAATTTAGGGCAAGACCGGGTACATCCGGCAAGGGATTATGGGATGTTTACAATGACTCTGCATTTTTATCGGATTAGTACATAAATACATTAGATTATTTCGAATTTAGTACATATTAACGTGTAAAAAGTCGTGTAAAATACGAAAAAACTGCTACCTTTTGTCGGAAAGTGGTCCGGTTGACTGTCAGCGAGTAAATCGTTATTTGCGATTTTGAGATATTATGATCCCAGGATATGTACGGTGCTGAAGATATAAACTTTTTGACATGTCGTCGGGTAGTTTTTGAGGAGAAGCTTCACATACAGACATACATACATACATACATATAGACAACTGCCCTTTATATAAGAGACTAGCGGGGCTACCCGGCGTTGCTCAGGGTCATAAAAACATATAATGCAGGAGAAATCGCGTGTGTAACATCTTTATATTCAAACTTGTATTGCCCCCCTCCTCTATAGCCGTCTATTTGTCTTTCTACCTTTCTCTTCCCTGGTCGCCCCATTTCACCGCTACTACTAATTTTGCCTTTTGGGAAGGCGACTTTTTCCCCACCATTTCTCCTACGTTGCCCAGGGCAATAGTATGACATATTTATATAAAAAGTACCACCTCTATCTGCGCTTTCTATATAGGTACTTATCTCCGCTCCGGTATTCATACTATATACCTATGTATCGCCACCGTGGTTCGCAGACTATATACGTACCTATCGTCGTCCCAGTGCGCATACTATATACGTACCTATTGCCGCCCCGGTGCATATACTATATAAGTACCCATTGCTGCCCCGGTATGCATGCTATATACGTACCTATCGCTGCCCCGGTGTGAATGCTACATACGTACCTATTGCTGCCCCGGTGCAATGCTACATATGTTCCTATCGCAGCTCCAGTGCGAATGCGAAATACGTACCAATCACCAGCCCAGTGCAGATACTATACCGCAGAAGCCTTGTGGTACTATACCGCAGAAGCTCCCCACCCCTGGTTGCTATACAGCGGAAGCCTCATGATTCTATACCGCAGAAGCACCCCCCCTGGCTGCCATACCGCAGAAGAAACCCCCTGGGTTCCATACCGCAGAAGCACCCCACTGGGTGCATACTACAGAAGCCTCAGGTTCCTATACTGCAAAAACACCCCCCAGGTGCCATACAACAGAAGCACCCCTCCCCCCGTTGCTATACCGAAGAAGAACCCCCCGGTTGCTATACTGCAGAAGCCTTAGAAAATATTTAGCTCCTAGATCGAGCAGTTGAACACTATCTCAACTAGTAGAAATATGTAACAATAGCAACAAAGCGATCATTATAAATATTTATTCTACTTAGAATGTCCTGATATAAACGAGGTTTACGGTTAGAGTGGGTTCGACTCCTCTGAAACGAAATGTTTTGTTTGCTTTAAATATTAATTAACATCCTTTTAAAATGGAGAAAACATGGCAGCCTTGAAAATCAGCATGCAACATCCGGGGGAGGGGCGAACAGTAGCTCTCCCCTTTTCACCACTTCCCAACCCTTGGTTATAGAAGTATGCAACTCTTTTTAGTCAGAAGGTGGTCCAGATATGGACATCATTTCATGCTCTTCTTCCAAGCAATTAGTTTTGGTCAGAAAAAAATACGAAATCCATTTTCTAATGGTTTCCACAGATGACAAGGAGGACACAACATCAGTTCCAATTAGGCCAGACGTTGCTTCTCATAAAACATTTGAGAGGTTTTGCTTCCATTTTGTTGTCTATATATCTCTACACATAACCTTAAATTACTCTCTCTATCTCTCTCTCTCTCTCATATATATATATATATATATATATACACACATATATAAATTTGTTTGTTATTCCACGTATGATTCTAGAGAAGTGTTTTAAGGATGATTGGTGATGTATGAAGCATAAAAAAGATTTTTTTGTAAATATTATATTAGTGTAAATAGAATAAAGTACAATATTTACAAAAACAACAACATCGTTTTATGCTTCGTACATCATATATATATATATATATATATATATATATATATGAGGATAGAATGCATGATATATCAAAAAATGAAATGTCTTTCTGAAGACGTTCGATGATCTGAATGAAACCGTTAAAATCTCTCGATTTTTGATGATTCATTCCTGTATTTAATTTGTTTTTCCTTTTGTCTTTTCCACACACACACACTCATTATATATATATATATATATATATATATATATATACACACATTTGTTTATGTTTTAATTTTGAGAAGTATATTTTCTTGTTATACATTGTGTTCGGAATAAATTTGACATTTTTGGAAATAAAAGAAAAAACGGCATATCTTTGCCAATAATGGATGTATTCTCAAAATTGAACGTGCATTTCTAGAGGATCTTTTGCCGAATACAGCTGACTCGAAGAAGAAACCGATCTGTCTTCAGAGCATATATATATATATATATATATATATATATATATATATATATATATACATATGTATGTAGGGCTTTATCGAGTCCTCCAAAAAGGAGCGCGCTTCAGGAGCACGCTCCTTTTTGCTGGAGTGAAGGAGAAGAGGGCTCATTTTATATTTAGCGGGAGTGGAGCGTGAACAACTCTATTTGGGACTTAAGAGCTTGGTTTTATCGCTCGTGTCCTCCAAAATTATTTCATTTTTTTTTAAACATTAGATTTTTTATTTAGCAACAAAAAAGAAAACGATAGAAAGTCTCAACTAAACTTCTTGAGTTATTTTTAAAAATTATATCCCTGGTAAATGTATATGAGATAGGAGGAGAGAGGGAGGGGAAGAGGAAGGGAGAAAGAACGAGAAAGTTACACATGAAAACAGAACATTTGAACTTCTTAGGTTTTTTTATAGATGCCGGTAGATTTTTACATCTATATCTTACATTTTTGATGGGACAGTTTTCTTAAGGCAGGAGACAATTTGGCAACAAATATCTTTAAATGCGCCAGTGAGTCTATAGATTTCTTTGAAGTTATTTTCTTAAAGGTTTGAACTTTTTTGTATTTATGACAAGGATGTTTATTGCTGATTGAATAAATAAGCCAATTTTTTTTTATTCTTGTTTTTAAATAAAGAATTTTAGGTGTAGAGGCCCATTGAATTTTCTCTCCCATTTCGCTCGGTATTCACCCAAATGTTCGATAAAATCAATTTTTGGGGTGAAATGGTACATTTTGTCCTGACAAAAAATTCTAAATTATTTTTTAACATATATCAAATTGAACTTTTGTGCCACATTTTTACCCGTCGTGTTTTTGGCAAAATCTTGTAAATGCAATGTTCAAAGTTTGTTTTAAGAGAGGAGAAATGTTTTCTTTTAAAAGAAAATAATCATTAATAATGTTTAAAAGTAAAACTTTATTTACTTAAAACAAATCTAAATTCCTTTTCCAAAATAAATAGAAAAAATATTGGGTCAAATTTTCCTCCCCTAAAAATAGGTTGTTAATGTAATGAAAATTAAAATTGTTTTAAAATACTTCAGGGATTTTTCTATTTCTATTTTATACCTCAGGAAACGAAAATTTAAGTTTTATCCTATGCTTTGTCCGACATGTTCTCCTATAACCCTTAGCACATCTCAAAATATTAGCGAGATTTTTTCTTACACTTAAAGTGACATCCCAACGCATATTGACGAGATCCTTTGATGTCCACCCCTATCCTTCGACCACTCATTGGCAGAGTAGAACGTTTATGAAAGAACGTACATTTTCATTATGGAGCGCTGAAAAAGAGCCGCTCCTTTTTTATAGGAGTTTGAGCTGGAGCGGCTCCTTTTTGAAAATGGGGAGCGTGAGAGGAGCCAGCTCCAATTCTGGGGGTTGGAGCAGTAGCGGGAGCAGCTCCAAAAGTAGTGGAGCACGTAAAGCTCTGTATATAATGCAAAGTTTTGAATATCTGTGCCTGCTTCTAAGTACATATAGATCTTAACTTCCCTTAATTACATGACAGTTTCCGGTGGGCGAGTGGATATAGTGACTGCTTGCAGATTTTAGGCTGACTCTGTGAACCGTGTTCATGCCTCCCGATCATCTGAAATTGTTACTTTCCTGCACTGATGAGAGCAATAAGCTTGACACGCAAGTGTCTGTAGGTATTAATAATTTAATATTTATTCATAAACATTATACTAAGCACCTTTAAGAAATTAAAGTTGAGCACTCTTAGGGATTTTAAAAATAGACTGTCAAAAAGCTCTAATGCAATCTTCCGAATATGTTGGTCGAACACTCTCAACTAGTCTTCTATCTGTGCCAGCTTCTAGGTACATATAGATCTTAATTTCCCTTAATTACATGACAGTTTCCGGTGGCCGAATGGATATAGCAACTGCTTGCAGATTCTAGGCTGACTCTATGACTCAGGTTCACGCCTCCTGACTGTCTTAAATTGTTACTTTCCTGAGAGCAATAAGCTTGAAATGCTAGCGTCTGTAGGTATTAATAATTTAATAATCATTTATAAATATCATATATATATATTTATAAATATCATATATATATATATATATATATAGTTCAGCAATTTTTAAAAGTCTGTTCACCCTTTATTGAATGCTTGAAAAAAGAAAAGTTTTCTGAAAATTACATATAGAATGTCCTAACAAAGAAGAAACTGGGATTTACTTCTAAAATTGTCCAAAACACTCAGTACGAAATAGTAAATTACACATTTATTTGTTTATTTTTTACCCACTTGTGTGTTTATGATTATCTATCGACTTGGGTGCCCCTACAGGTAAATGCTGACAATCGTCTAGGTTTTTGCCTGAGGCGCCCATTAAGCGGTGGTCGGTGTTTATATAAATAGACATTATAGACACCATTTACATTAATGGATAGAGCTGCCGACTATCAGCTAGTTGGTTGAAGGTTCGATCCCTGGCAAGGAAGAGCTGTGATACAGCAAAACAGTTTTTGGATGACTATATAAGTATTGTGATTGGGTGATGTCTCCTACTGCCTCTTAGTGTAATGCAAAGCTCTTTGTAAATAAACAAATTGAGCACGGCGGCAGTCATTGTATATATCATTTATGAGTGCTTCTCCTGTGACCAAATTGATACAGCTGCCGAATATCAACTAGATGGTTGAAAGTTCGATCCCTGACTAGGGAGAGGTGCTAGTCTAGCTGCACTGAAGAGCTGTGATACAGCGAAACAGTCTGTCTGTGGATGACTATATATATATATATATATATATATATATACTAATCAACAGATAGCTGTTTTGTAGTTTCACAAAATGAATTGAGTTCTCTCAGTTATCAGTATTTTAAAATGTAAACAAACAGATGGTAGAGCATCAGACACCATTTGTCACGGTTAGTAGTGGCTGGTGTTTCGAACCTTGGGGTTGATGCATTTGGTATGTCTAGCCATACCAATGAGTTGTGAAACGACGAAACAGCTGACTGTAAATTATATATATAACTTTATATAAACATTAAAAATAGTTTACATAAATCAATTAATGTTCCAATGCTCCTCGACGGGACCAACTCGTAATCAATTATGAGTTGGTCCCGTCGTGATGCACTGGGGAACCGAAATATGAATTGATTTGTGTAGACCATTTTTAATGCATATATAAACCTTATTTATAAAGATCTACCTTGTATTGGGCACTTTTGAGAAAAAATTGATTTTAAGTTCATTTTATCAATATATTTGAACTTATTTAATTATATATGTATATGCATTACAAAGACCTCTTTTCATTCTCTACCCCATGTAAAGACGCCTGTCCTGGGCTTCTATAATTGAGCAAGAGTTTCACAATTTTCAATCGCATCTCTCCCGAACTGGCCTTTTATGAGTCCAGTGGCAAGGAGAAGTCCAGGATGACTAGAAACAATGCCGAGATAAGCAGAAAAAGACTGGTGTTATTTCAGAGTTTTCCTTCTCTTAGACGAGTTGAACAAAATCTAATCTGTCCTACTATTTAATCCATGGATGGAAGGTAGATATATGGATTCTTACCAGTTTCAAAGGGTATTAGTGGAAGTGATGCAGTAGTCCCGACAGAAGTTGTAGTTCTTGTTTGCTTGTTTATTCATAAAGTCCTAGGATTTTTGAGATAAACTCCCATAACCATATACATTCTGAAACTACATTACCCAGTATACTTGGATAAGTACATTTCACTTTGATCAAAGGGTACAATAATATCGTGGGGTCTGCATATGTAGTAGAAATCCTTATGAAGGAAATACGGCTGTTTACTTTATTTATTTAATCAATAACTTGAACATTATATTATTCAAAAATAAGAATAGAAATGGTAATACGGGTTCAGGGCTTGGAGCAGGAGTGGACATGGGTCCTTATCCACTCCTTGAAAACGTTAGATGTGCCTCGATGGAGTTAAAGACTATGATTTTCTTCAATAATTTTTACTTTATTTACACCCCCTCTTACCGGATCAATGCTCAGTAAATTTGTTGTTTATTGTGAATGTATGGTAATTTTTTTATACAATAAATTTGTATATTTACAAAAATGGGAAGAAACAATTGTTTGTGAATAAAATGTTTTGTGAATGAACTATTTTGTCACCATTCTTCATCTGAGTTTTTCTCATGTATTTCGGCTTACCATTCTTTTTGTCAAGTCTTCTTCTTAAACTTTTCTCATTTTCTGTTCTCCTGCTTTTGGAATAATATATTTTCCAAGTACTTGTAAATGAACTCTTTGCTCTGATGATTAGCAAAGTTAAACTAAAGTCTATATATTTTCTCTTGACCTTACTGTGAAACGCGCATAAGAAAATGTTTTAATTTGGGAAAAATAAAATAAAATAAAATAAAATAAAAGGAAAAATAAAAAAATAAAAAATTTTGTTGGAAGAAGCAAGAAGAAATACAGGTATTCGTCGAAATACGAAAATAAAGGAAATTGAAATGAATATGAAAATTATGATTTTGGATTGATTTTTACTGTGGTCATTGGAATGCAACTATAAAGTATATATATATATATATATATATATATATATATATATATATGATTAATCTACATATGCTTTTGTTCTGATTTAAGGTGTTTCTCGGCTAAAAATAATGAATTACTTTACATTTGAGAAATAAATAAACTTATAGAAACTTATGGTTATGGATGTTAATGAAAGGTGTTAGCTTTTCATACTTTAAAGTTTCCTCTGCCGGTTTTCAAAAATGTATTTTTTTATAAAAAAAATGAATAAATGTGAAACTTTTATGAATAACTGTACATCAGAAATATTTAAGAATTCTTTTTTTTATCGTTTCGTTCGTTTTTAACAAACAACAGTGCTTATTTTAACTGTCCTTTGATGATGCTCTTGTGTTTGTGCATGTCCAGTGGCTTTACATGAAATTGTACATTTGAATTGTAAAGTGAATTTCTTTTTATCATTAATATATAATTTTTAATATAAATGTATCTATCATGTTCTTATTACTGTTAAGTAAGTAAAATGGTCGACTATAGTCGAGGATGACTCAAAGACTTCCTTTTCATTGGCTACTACACCAAAGTGTAGGGGAGATCACCACTTCTTTCCCTGGATTACTCCACTTACCCTTGATCCTTCACATTATAATGCTGAGTATTTAGCAAGGGGCATCAAGTACCATTTTTATTTAGTCTTTGGTATGACTCGACCTCGGATTGAGTCGCGCTCTGTTAGCCAATTAGCAAACACTCTAACTATTAAGCCATTACTGTTAAGTACAAGTAATTTGTTCATAGTTAAAATGAAATCTTTTTCAGTCTATTAAACCCCCCTCTCTCTCCATATATATATATATATATATATAAATTATTAGACAAAAGAGTCTTGATGCGATGCAGCTAGTGTCGAAACACAAATTAATTAATGTCGGCTGACACCAATGTTTATTTAATTTTATATACATAGTAATCACCCAGAGACAGACTGTTTTGCTGTTATTTTGTCGGGTTTTCTATGTTAGAGATTCTAGTTAGGGAGTTTTTTCTTTTCTATCCTTGCAGCATCTTATGTAAACTAAAAATGTGTAATTCGCTTCAGTTTCTCTCTGAAAATAATAATTCCGGCAAAGAAGATTATTATAATGGAGAGAATTTTAAATAATGACCCACAAACCTCAAAATGTAAGACAGATAACTTAAATATAAAAAAAAAGTTATGTTCACTACTTTTTCAGCTTTGAAATCGCACCCTAAAAAAGAAAATTAAAAACTTATGCTATACATATTGTTTATACTCAACCTGGGATGTGCATTTTGTTCGTATATGTATATATATTTTTTTCGTATTTTTTGACTTGCCGTTCGTCTTATTTTTCTTCCTATTTGTTTTGGAACAGTGTGCTCGTTTTTATTATTAAATGATTGTCTCTGAAGATCAGCTTGTTAAACCAAAGACTATATTCTTCTTAACAAGTTGTGAAACGCGTGTAGAACAGATTTGCCGAATTAAAGAAATAAAAAAATAAATAAATTTATGATTTTGGATTGATTTTTTTCTTTGGTCATTGGGATGCAACCAACCAGTGTATATGCTCTGAAGCCGGAAACGCAACTTCATTGAGCTTGTTATTTGAAACAATTTTGATGATATTATAAGGGATATATACCTTAAAATAATATATAAAGTAATATTTTGCACGTTTTGGAACTGTTATTATTCAAAATTTTGATTCATTATTTAATAAGACCCTTGAAATTTTTACAATTGGATTTTAGCCAGATCTTCAGGACAACAACAGCTTAACGATACATGTAAAAACAAAGCCAAAAACAAGAGAGATAACATAAACACTATCCAGCGAGCCTTGCAAACATCCCTTGATTTTAACATGGCAACTGTTTCTTCAACAATCACCCTAATAGCCTAGGCTTATATATATATATATATATATATATATATATATATATATGTAGCTTCTTTTTTTCATTTTGCTTGAAATATTTTTGCATCATTTCAATGAATTGATCAAAAGTGTAGCAGGAAATGAAAAGAGGATCATGGGAGAACAAATGAGCAGTAATTCTGGAATTATCTATGTTTCTTTAGAATCAAAATGGTTGTTCTTTTTTTAAAAAATCTTTTTATTTGGGATTCTCTTCCTTTTTTTGTTGTTTTTTTTTTCAACAGAAAGATGAAGTTTATAGAAGAATTATGCGTAATGAACCACGGGAGTTTGAAAATGTGATTCTTCTTTGCTTTATTTTTTATTTCTTTTTATTTAAGAAGTTTTATTCTTGTTTGTTATATATAGATACTAGCTGAAATACACGTCACCGGATTAGTTCATAGAAATGAGACACTCTTGAAACTGAAAATATGTGCAAGATATCAGACTCCAAAATACTTCAATGCAATCGAAAACATACGGTTTCTATGGTGAAAACTGTGGGAAAATAGAGCTTCCTGTCTATGGAACACATTACCACAAAAAGACTTTCCTGCAGATCACAACATGGTCGTCTTCAAATCCAATGTTAACAAATACTTGTCATAAACAGTCCTATAAGTAATCAATTCATCATTTTCAATTCACTCATAATATTCTTCAGCATTTAACTGACATTCGAGCCATCTCATTAACACTTATCTCCGAGTGTCTTTAGACCTTAATAACCTCCAATTTGTGGGACACGTTACTATGGGACTGCTTCCCTCCACATTGCAACATGCTCGTCTTCAAATCTAATGTCAACAACTCTTTGTTACCTAGTCAGAGTTCAAAATCGACTCCGAAATCTATTGAGGGATGATCTCTCCTGTTCCTAACAGCTCCTTTATCACAAAAGAGACATAGCTAGTCTCTCGCTACTTTATTCTTATTTCCATGGAAGGTGCTCGACTGAGTCTCAATCTCTGGTTCTTCCTTGTAAGATATTCACAGCAAGAACTCGTCTTCCTCCCTCAACGAAAAAATTTTCCACAGCTTTTTCACAAGGGCTTTTCATGTCAAACACATTATCACAGAACTGCTTCCCTGAAGATTACAACATGGTCGTCTTCAAATTCAATGTCAACAGATTCCTGTCATGAACTGTCCCCACAAGTATTCGAACTTGGTCCATTCCATCAATCATTCCCAATCCTCTCATAAATTTCTTCATCTCTCAACTGACAATCATTCTATCTCATTAACACTTATTCTTGAGTGAGTTTTGGCTTTGATAAGCTGTGACCTTTTAGTAAAAAAAATGACTGTCATACATCGTCCTCACAATTAATCAAGTTTTTTACATTCCATTAATTATTTTCAATCCTCTCATAATATTCTTCATCAAATGCTCAATCGGATGTCATCTTGGTTAGAAGAAAGATATATATCACTCTCTGAGAAAAATTTGGGGATCTATCAGTTTTTAAGTTTTAGGTTTTATAACCCAAATGTAATTAGCGGGCAGGCAGACAAAAAAAATTTCATATCTTATATAGATAGATTGCGAGAAGTAGCCAGAATACCGGTCTCAGGATCGGTTCATAATAATGAGTCAAAAGCAAAACATTTTAGAAGTGTACTAGCTGTTCTTACCCGGCGTTGCCCGGTAATATATTTATTTGTAATTAGTTTTGTGTTCCTTATTTTGAAACTATGCCGTCTTATTTTTCCTAATTTTTTTTTATTTTTGTTCCTATTAAAAGGATGTAAGTCTGTAATGGACAGAGTCATGTATTTTATTTTTGAGATATTATTTTTTCTCTTCGAAATAAAGGTAAGTAAGTCTATATTGGACGAATACATATTTACCTCCCTGGCAGCTATAGAAAAATTAATCTGACTCGATAGATTATTTTCTGGAAGGAATTAACTCGAATTACATTTTATTTTTCTTAACATGGACCAATGGTCAACCAAATAAAATAGTTATTCAGAATGAAATATTGATTTTGTAGGATGTAAACTACCAATGACAAAAGTTGAGTATCTGAATGACTTAATTTTATATATTAGACTAGCAAATATATGATCACATATTTTTGATAGGCTGGGAGGATTGTATCACGGTAAACAAACATACTCCCAAAAGAAGAGGTAATGACTGAGAGGAGTGCATCATGATAAACGAACACTACATGCTCCTCCACTTCCAAAAAGGAGGAGTAAATGCCTGAGAGGATAATATCCAGACAACCAAACAGATACTACACCCCCCCCCCCCAAAAAAAAAAATAAAGAGAAGGTAATCCTGGTATGATAGTATCATGAGGAACAGACATATATTATACTGCCTCCTTAAAAGAGGAGGTAATGCCTAGGAGGAATGTATCATGACGAATGAAAATATACTACACTATCCCCCAAAGGAGGATTCACACCCCAAAAATAGTAGTAATGCCTAGGAGGATGGTTTCATGGTGAACAAATGAACTTATACTACACTGTACTCTTTAAAGGAGGAGGTAAGACCAGATATCCCATTACCCCTCCAAAAAAGAGGAGGTAATACCTAAAGGGGGAGGTAATGCCTGCGAGTATTGTCTCATGAAAACAGAACAGATATTATACTACCCCCCCCCCAAAAAAAAAAAGAAGCTAGTCCCTGTGAAGATGGTCTCATGACAATAGAACAGATACTACATTACCCCTCCTGAAAGGAGAATGTAATACCTGGGAGAATTCCCTCCACCTACTTAAAAAAAGGAGGAGGTAATTCCTAGGAGGACGGTCTTATGACAACAAATCGATACTATACGACTTATAGATTTCCGATGAAATCAGGTTTTCTTTTCATTCATTTAAAAATGCATAGTCATAAAAACATTATTTTTATGGTTCATTGGCTCTTCAGTTAAGATCAAAGTGTAGTATTTATTCTCAGCATCCCAGCAACATAACACGTTTTACTAATGCTATAATTTAAACCGGAAGTTTTCCTGTAAATTATTTCCCTTGAAAATAAATGAAATTGAAAAGGTTTTTGAAACGTCATCCTTTTTTATTAAATCGCTTTAATTTATATTATTAATCATTACTAGTGGGACCCGTGTAAATTACACGAAATGATGTTTTCAATACAACTTATCTTTTTCCTAACCTATACATGTTTGAATAAAATAGGATAAGATTTGACTTGTATATTTATTTAAAAAAATGAACAATACATGAAACAATTTACAAAACTTTTTTACATACAATATTTCTAGTGAAGGTAGTTCCTCTTCTCTGGCCATGAGTAGAATTATTCTGAGGACAAATTTTCACTCTTACACTGTTCATAGACCTTGCTCTTGAGAAGGCTACATAAAGTTGTCCATGAGTAAAACAAGGTTGTTGTACGTAAATCCCAACCTTATCGAAAGTCTGTCTTTGAGTTTTATTAATGGTCATTCATGAGTAGCATACAAAGATTCGGAAAGTCGTTGCTTTTGATGTAAGCGTGACACACAAAATAACACACACACTATCGTATTAATATGTGTCTTCCCGGTCGTCCCCTCCTAACCCTCCCTTCGATGTAAAAAAAAAATCTTAGAGGTTGGTTGGGATCGAACTATAAACCAGTCGGGCCGACATAAAAAACCGACATCAAAATCCTACGTCGCTAACCGTTGTACCAAAGGGAAATACTTGAAATATTACGAAAATTAGGTGACTTGAATGCTTTTCCAAATCTAGGTGCGGCACGCATGTGCAGAGCTTTTGATGTAAGTGTGACACACGAACACACACGCCATCGTATTAATCAATCATTATAATAATATTAATATCATAAAACTATTACGTATATATAAGAAAACATGACAATACAAATTACAAATATATATTACAGAATATTAATTTATTAGAAACTGTTTATAAAATAAGTATGAAAATTAAAAAATACCTATAGCTGTTTGCATATTACTATATAAACAGTATTTCAAATGTTATGTTGCGTCATAGAATTAGGATACAAATCAGTTCGACAGTGGATTTTTCAATTCAGTCCTAGGAGGTCCACCCTCTCATTTATTTTATCTCTAAGAAGGGGTTAGTTTTTTGCTAATCACCTGGGGCGCTCTCACCGGGGAATGTCGATGAGGCTGTTCAGGCATTTTTGTAGGCCAGAGTGTGCTTACCCTAGTGAACTGGCTTCTCAAAACCACATCTGACCTTGTGTCTAACCTCCTGGCAAGGAGGTAAATAATATTTTGTATCATAAAAATAAATAATCATAAGCCGTTTTGATGTTAATATAGTTAGGATACGTGGATAAAAACTTTTGCATTTATTTATTTAGATGAGAATCAGATTATAAAATACTTCAAAACAATACAAACGACATTGGCTAGATCATCATCACACCATAACAGTAAGTAAAGTAACATATGATAAATAGTGTGTATAAATTAGAGATTACATTACTCAAGTTATGGGCGAAGAAAAGTCTTAATTCATGGAGTTAAGTTACAATTATTAACGAGTTTGAAATCATTTTTATTTTCAGAAAGATGCACTGTGAGTCAATTGGTAATAAATTCTTTATTTTATAAGGGACTAGAACAATATGCGTCTGAGGACAAGTAAAAGTAATTCCCTGAACAGAACAGTTTTTCACCACTTTTATGTCCCCTTACGAGGGTTAATATCAAGATATAAAGTTACTAAACAGTATGTCTTAAATTCTTATTCCAATTTTGATCAAAGTTTATCATATAGTTTTGATTCTAGAAAATGTCTAGAATGTAAGGTTTAAGCTTAAGGAATATTAAGAAGAAATTGAAATTCAATGGATCGTGCTTAATTTGAATCTAATGACGATGGATCAAATTCATTGCAAATCTGAAATATTTGAATTTTCTGATGAGAAGTTGTGCACATATGACCCCTGAAATTCTTTCAAAATACTCCAAAATAACTGAAATATAGAAAATATTTATTAATTGATGTCTAATACTCATTGTTAAAATTTCACAAAAGTCGAAGGTATTTGAATTTTCCCAAATTGCTTCCACACCTTTTTTGCCTTTTTGCATAAAACTAAATCAAACTAAATATAGCTCACCTTTGAACGCCTTATGCCGAGCAGCTGTCTTCCAAAATTCACAATTATCGGTCAAATAGTTTAAGAATAAATCGGGTACATACTAATATATACTTTACTTTATATAAATATAGATGTACGCTTTTAAATTTAACATCATTTACGTTTTGGCCAGATTAATGTACATGCAGAGTAAAGTTGTTGTTTTATATAATGTTACTGTTAAAAGCGACTCTATCTTATTTTTTCTGTCAATGTTTTAAATAAGGAATAAAATTAAAAAATTAAAGAGGCCTCCAGAGCACTACTGAAAACATCCATTCCGGGGCTTCCAGCAAGCGTTCTACTCTCGTTTTGCATGGCTTAGAAATAGTTAGCGTTTACTATGCATTTGCTAGTGCAATATTTTTCATTATCAGATTGGAACTAACGATTCATAACTTGTGCCGAACACACAGAATTGGTTCATCAAATATTCATTACCTTTTGAGTCGGGGTGGATCATGCAAGGCTGACTTTGAAATTCCCCAAACAATGTATTCTGACATTGTTTGCCGATTTTTCTATTGCTTCTAGCGTGGATCAGGAAAGATCCCGGCCTTTTTCGTTTCTTGTTTAAACAGAAAACAATTCCCACAGAATCAAATGTAATTTGCTGCAGTATAGAAAAATGGCATTTTTGCTAGGCATGCTCGTGACATAATCAAGTTTCTTAAAACATGTACATATTTATATACCTACAGTTGCATCGTGTGAGTGCGAGCGTTGGTTTGGGTTTCATTTCCCATTTTGCAGCAGTCGTTTTGTGTTATTTAACGCTATTCGTTGTGTATGATTAATGGAACACAAGTTGCTATTTTAAGCACTGCTGAAGGAAAATAGTTGATTCATCGCATTTATGGTATTACAGCTTAAATGACTAAAATAGATCCAACTGGATTTGAACTCCGTATAGCCGATTGCACAGTCTATGATGGTGTGTATGAAGACAATCATGGCCCCTCCCCTCTGGTGTGCATATGTATATAATATGTGACCAAATATATGAAAATAACTTTAATATTGTATGCAGTTTAACCCTATGGATCGGACCCCATGAAGAGCAGGCATGAGATGTTGCCTTGTGTTGCCCAAACCGGAGTCCGGAACACTTACAGCACCTTAAATACCAAAACCGGATAATACTACATAAGACTAATACAGTTTATACATTTATTTACCTGGAGGTTGCTGCTGCTGCTGCTGCTGCTGCAGCAGCAGCAGCAGCAGCAGTATCATCATCATCATCATCATCATCATCATAATCATCTATATAATAATATGTTAAGGTATTTCATGTTCGTACGTACGTTATCACTTTTCACACTCTTAAATAAAATGAGCTCATCATATCAGTGCAGATCATGATTGGTGATTAATCTGATGTCAGTAAGGTAACAAATTCAGACTTTACCCATTTTAAAATTAATTGTTCCAAAATCTAATTATATCGTCACTTCGACTAAAATAGTACAATTTTATATAAACACATTTCAAAAAGTGACATTCGTTTTATTGATTTGAAGAATATTTTGCTGACAATTATTTTTATGGTAAGAAGACAGAGTATATTTATTGTTTTAAAAAAAATTAAATTGCTACAATTTTAAGTAAATAAAGAAGAGACATATTCATTTCATTTATTTAAACAATATTTAGCTGACAATGACAATTATTTTTATGGAAATAGAGTCATTTTTCTTTAATAGTATTGACCCTGACAGATATTTATTATTTAAAGGGGAATATTACTGTTAACAGTAAATTATGCAGATTCATGTAGTAAGTACTGTGGAATTCTAGTTAATAATATTAATAATAATAATCTTTAATTTCTTTACTGGACTAAAGTATACCAATTTTGTAAAACTTGGTGACTCTCGACATACATGTTACCAAATATATGAAAAACTCTGATACCGTCTATAATACTAATGCAGTTATATATTTATTTACTTCATTGGAAATTGCATTTTTTTATTATTATTATTATAATAATAATAATAATAATAATAATAATAATAATAATAATAATAATAATAATAATAACAACAACAACTTACCAGAGGAGCAAGAACTAGAGATAACAGAAAAAAGTGAAAAGGTACATGTTGTGACCTTGAATGGTCGACAATAAATAAGACAACACAGTGGTATGTTTACAAGAGTGTGTATTTATAAAAGTACAGAATAGTATGTTACAGAACGACTGCTCCAAGACTGCTTTGTCCTTCATCGTAGTTTCCTCTATACATAGTGTCTAGAAGAGTCCATATAGTCACAAAATAGGGTAGATCACCATCACACCATAACAGTAAGTAAAGTAACAGACGACTTAGAAATGCCTCCCAGTGATAATTGACAGGAACTGGGCATAATATAAATACTGAAACTGTAGTAAACACTGACCACGAGAATCCAAAAACTCACAGAAAAAAACAGAAGAAATTGAATGCATCAAGAAAATCATGAATGAGGATAAAAAAGAAACAGCAATCATGACACTAAATATAGAAAAAAAACACTGCAAAAAGTGTGTATCACTAAGTCCTAAATGGGAAACTAGATTGAAATCTTAAATCAAAAAATGAAAAATAGAATTAAAAGTTGTGAAAAAGATCAGAAAACGATGGAATAGGCAAATGCAACTGAGCAAGAAGATAAACGGATACCCCAGAAACATGAAGAATTAGAGTAAAAGATACCAGAATAAAGAGAAGATTCAGATACAAATACTGACAGTATAAATAAAACAGAACTTTTACGAATAAAGAAAGACATTTTAGAGCAATATATGGGGGAAACGCATACAACAGAAATGGCAAGTGGCTGAAAAACATAAAGACAAATCTTCAAGAAAATTGAAGAACAGAAACCGAAATTAATGAAGAAACCCTCAAGATAATATTAAGAAAAATGTCAGACTGGAAAGCACCTGCACACGACTGAATACATGGATGCAATGTATATAAGAAATTCACTACTCTATATAAAAGACTAGCAAAACCTACCTGACCTCCAGGCAGCAATTAATTGTGGGAGGGTATAGTTAACTAATATATTTGTAACACTAACCCTAAGTCTGACTGGTACGTAATCGCCTAAAAGAATGGACCCCTGAAAAAATAACGAATAGAATAACGCAAAATTTATGTTAAATATATATGAAACTGATCTATCACTCTAAATTCTAAAATATCTTTTCTTTGTTCTCATTTTCCACGGTGTTCACACGTAATCGCCTAAAAAGGCAGAATATATTTCCTTTGTGTGTGGGGGAGGAGCAGCTGAGTGTGTTAATCTGCAAATTTAACTATATTTTATTTTTTAAATCTTATATTTTTTAACTGTACGTCTTCTTTTTATTTTAATTTTAAGCAATTGAGTTTAGTTGTGTTATTTTTTCGCGTGAAAATTAACTTCTTTAAAATTATCTAAATAATTAAATACCTTTTTTTCCATGTATAAATAAAAAAATATTAAAAATGTTGGTATTATTGTAGATTAACACCCTCAGCTACCCCCCCCCCCAAAAAAATACGATTCTACTTTTTTAGGCGATTAAGTGTGGATACCCAGAAAATCCTGGCGACAATAGAAAACTACAACAAAAATTATTTTAGAATTTAGAGTTGAGCATCAGTGTCGCATATAAATTTAATTTAAAATGATCCTCCATATCCGGGCCCTTCTAGGGTTTTATAGCAGTTAACCAGTTTTTTTTTTTTGCTATTGGAGATAAATTCTGTGCGTGTACGTGTGGTTTTACGACCTTGCCAGTCGGACTTAGGGTTAGTGTTAAAAATATATTAGTTAATTGTCCTAATAAATTAGAATGATGCTAAAAAGTAGTATCCCATTATTTAAACTTAACTGAGGGTGTTAATCTACAAATTTATCAAAGTTTGTTGTTAAAATTATGGAAGTCTCTGAGTAAAAACATTGTTTTAACTATACCCATTTCCAATTAATTTGTGTTTTGATATAAATATAGTTTGGATAAATGGGGGACAAAAAAAACTTTCGCTATTATTCAATTAGAAGACAGAAAAAATTAAGTTTTAAAAAAGTATGAATCTATTTTTTTATTATTTAAAAAGCTGAGAGGGGTGGGGAACTTTTTTTTCCTTTATTATAGCAAGTATAATCATATTCAATAGTCGTTGTCGAAAAAACTACAAATTTAGTTTTAAAGATAAAGTATATATTTCTAAAGAAAAACGTTGCTAGTTATTGCGTTCAATGCGGAGTGTAATATTTTAAAATAAATTATTCCAGGTAATCTAAGTTGTTGGTTCGTGTAAACATACGCATGCTTAAATGTGACCGGAAGTTATTCGAATTTCAAAATAATCATTTTGAATGTTAAACGTTTTTTACTACTACTAATAATAACAACATTAATATGAACAAAACCTTTGAATATATACAAGAAAAACTGTAAAACGAAAATAGAAATAAATTGTTCAGAATATTAATTTATTAGGTGTTTATAAAATTATTATGCTAATGAAGCATCGGGATGAATGTGTTTACGCAGTGTTCTGTTGGCTATATAAAATGTATTTGAAAATACTTAAATGTATAATTGAATTTAATAAGTGTGACGTGTTTTGATATAAACATAGGATAAATGAAAAATATTTTGCATTTACTCATTTAGATTAACACAAAACCTAAAGAAATGTATACACGAAACAGATATACTAGAGTATTGATTTACTCCTCCCCAGGAGTTAGGCACAAGGCCAGTTTTTATCTTACTCCCACAAGTAAGATGTGACCCAAGGTCGGGTTGGGAAAGTGGGGTTTAAAAATTGCCTGGACAGCCCCGTCGGCATTCCCCGGTAGGGGCGCCTCAGGCAGTAAGCAATAAACTTACTCCTCCCCAAAGAGGGGAGGCGAAGCCTGGGAGGGTGGACCTCCTAAAACTGCACAGAAAAGTCCCATAGACCGGCGTAAATCAAGCCCCAAAGGCCAAGACAATACCAGTCTATGGGATGCAGTATCACCGGAACAGATACTACACTTTGATCTTAGCCAAAAGGCCAATTAATCAAAATACTAGTGTAGATAAGAGAGAATCACATTATTTCAAAAAGACAGTGAGAAAGGAACACTCCAAAACAAGTATAGACCGATAACCTGCCTACTAACAATGTAAAAAATCTTAACAGTAGAATTTAACGAAGAGATCTAACACTCATTAAATAGCTGCAGACTTCTCTTCAATGAACATAAAATAGTAGAAACCTAATAAAAGGAATAAACACTTGGGCAATATCCCTAGTAAGATACTTTGGGCAACGGAAGAACTCAGTAACCTGGATCAAAGAACCAGGAAACTAATCTCTATGCTCTACACCCAAAGGATTCCATGTAAAAAGGAAATAGGGAAGATGATTAGTAAATATTAAAGACTGCAATAGACGATACAATTAACAGACTAAAGAATGTGAACAATATCGAAAGAAATGAAACAGGCAAACAAAAAGGTGAGAAAAGAAAACTGGGAAGAGAAACAAGGATACAGACCATTTATAAGACAGACCAAAGAAATCTGACATAGTTACGAAAGGCCACTAGAAAAGAGGAATGGAATCGCTACTAACAACTGCCCAAAACAATATAAAAACCACAACAAAAACAGCAAATGTAGACTTTGTGAACAAATGGACGAAACAGTAAACCACATCAGAAGCTGTTCATTCAAATGTGAGGATGCATCTAAATATAGATTGCAGGATGAGTAAGAATAAATAGAAAAGCCAGAAAAACGTATAAAAACTGAAAAAAAATGAAAATTATAAAAAAATAATGGAAATATTCTTTATATCTATATAATAGTAAACCTTTAATAACTTTGGTTGTTTGCACACTGAATGTTTGAGATAGGCGGCAGGGGAAGTTGGAATGTTGTAGTGACTCCAAAGCCACCTCAAAATGCGTCCTTGCAGCTGAATGAGTGGCTTCGTCTGTTGACATGTGTATCACATTTCGGTTTACAATAGCATTTTCATGGTTAAAAGCAAAATTTGAATGGAAGAATCTAAAATAAGATGCGTCCTATCATCTCTATAACAGGCTCTGTCCATCGGTCTGTCATATTTAAGTTTGAAATACCATTTTGATTTGTCTGTTATGCATAAGTTTGAAATAGCATTTACGTTTTAAATATCATTCTAGTTGGTTTGTCATGCCTGTGAAATAGCATTTTCTTTGGTCTGTAAAGCTTAAATTTTAAATAAAATTTACATAGGTCTGCCATGTTTCAGTAGTTTTAAATAGCATATTTTAGACTCTAGCAATTAAATTTGAAAAAACATTTTTGTCAGTATGTCATGCTTAAGCTTAAAATACCATTTTCATTGGTCTGTCATGTCTAAGTTTTAAATAGTATTTTTGGGTTCGTAAGGCTTAAACTTGAAATACCATTTATATCTGTCTGTCATGCCCAAATTAAAAATAGCATTTACATCAGTCTGTCACACTTAAGTCTTAAATATCATTTTAGTCGGTCTGTCACGCTTAACGTTGAAATAGCATTTTTGGGGTCTGTAAAGCTTAAGCTTTAAAAAGCATTTACGTCGGTTTGTCATGCCTAAGTTTGAAATAGTATTTACGTCGGTCTGCTTAAATATAAAATGACATTTTCATCGTAAAATGCACAGATTGAAAAGACGCATATTAAAAACATCTGTACTCGTTCTTCCCCTTTTTTGATCCCAAAATAAAAAAATAAAAAAAAAAGAACTTAAAGAAACCAAACAACAGATTTTGTTTCTCTTTTTTTTGTCCCTCCGGCATTTGATGCAAATATTTAACTTGGCTTTTAAAAAAAAGTATTGACATCGGTATTTGGTACCAAACAACAAAAAAAGATCATACAAATATCTGGCAAATTCAATTCATTTATTCTGAATAATAAAACATTTCACTTAAAAATACCGTCACATTTTTTATTTACATTGTTTATTTCCCCACTATCTTTCTTTATAAAAATCTTTGCATTTTTTTTTTTTGTTTTATTATTTGAAAATATTTCCTATTATTCTTAATGGCATTTTATTTCTTTTTTTTTTATCGACCTGAAATCGCCAACAAATGGATGCGGTTGGAATGCTTAATAAATTCAAAGATTTCTTTGAATTTATATAGCAAGAAGAGGAAAAAGAAGATTATAATGTTTTTTGTTGCTGTTGTAGATTTTTATGTGAAATTTTGATTCTTCTTAACAATGACACCGACGGGGGAAACAGCTGTATTATCAACTGACGACTTCTAAATCATTTTCTCTTACCCAAATGTGGCCAACCTCTTGTGCCCCATGCAGAAAATCTTTCATTTTTCATTTAGATACAACACACAAACTTGTATCCGTGTTAGTATGGTGATATAGACATATTTGACAGTTATACACCCATACGATATTTCTATTTATATAAAGTTAGGTATGCGTATATGTTTATATGTTTGTATGTACAGGATTTACCGGCCCATTTGGAATAATTGTTAGAGTGTTCGCAAATGTCATACCAAAGACACAAAAATGGTACTTGATGCACCCTTGCTAAACAATCAGCATTATAAGGTGAAGAATCAAGGGTAAGTGGAGTATCCTGGGAAAGAACAGGGTCCCTCCCCTACACTTTAGTGTAGTAGCTAATGAAAAGGGAGCCTTCGGGTCGCCCTCAACTATGGTCAAACACTTATATATATATATATATATATATATATATATATATATAATATCTACAGGATTCACTCTTAAACAAATTAACTGATCATCATGATTTTTGGAACATAGCTGCTAGGCATAAGGGGTCGTAATATGGGTTATGTTTAGTTTAGTTGTATACAAAGTGGGGAAAAGGGGGTGGAAGCCTTTCATGAAAATTCTTATGAATATGCATGATAATGTTTTAGTATTGACAGAATAGCAGTGTAGATGCAAGATAGATACAAGATGAACATTAATTACGATAATGACAATTTTGAACTTGCATTGATAATTAGTTACTGAATTCAAGAAACATCGACTTTTTGTTATGAGGATTAAAAATGTGCAAAAGTTTGGCCATACCTACTAATCGATTCACAAGGTATAATTCAACAAGTGAAAATAAATGCTTTGTTTTCGATTAGAATTAATCTTGGCAAATTCTCTTTTAGCCATAACTTACTTAGATTTCTGTTGTAGTTTTTTCTAGAAGTTAGTTTGGTGGTACTGCATATATTTTAGGGGTAGACTTTTTTATCAGTCAGTTTTGTAACTCCTTCCTTCCCTATTGGGCTCTTGAACGGGCTTACTTTTTGGCTAGCTTGTTTGGAGTTGAGGGGATTGAACGCAGGTGTTGGAGTTAATTTCAGGCATGGTTTGTGTTGAAGTGATTATACGTTCTTCTCCCTTTTTATTATTAGGATTAGTTACTTTCATCAAGTGGCTTCATACCTTGTCTGTAGCGACGTCCATAAAAATACATATTTTTCAGAGAGAGATAGATAGAGAGAGAGAGATACTGTACAAATTATTATAACAATACGCATGCGCACATTAACACCTATGCAGAGATTGACCAAATAACATGCGAAGCTCAAACATTCATAATTCTAGAATATCTGACAGATTTCACTATACAAAGCAAACACTTATACAGAGGAAAACAGATTTATCCAAATGAAAAACACTCGCCACACAAAGGAAATTTCACTCCAAAGGAATCGCCTAAAAGCAATACTCTTTGCACGTTTAGAAAACAAAAACACAATCATCTCAACGAGCGACTGCAACGATTAAGTAATTTGCTACCATCCAATAACTAACAGAATCTGTTGTGAAATGGTTTGTGTGAGTGGTAAAACACAAATATGAAGAAATAAATGGATGAAAACTATTCTATGGAGATCAACAATATAAAATGGTTATGGGGCAGATAACGCTGCCAGATCAATCTTACTTCAAAATGTCTCTTAGCAAGGGAGATAAGCTGAGAGTGCAAAAGAGTTTTCTTCTTTTAAATATAAAAATATTTAAAAGAATCATAGGCAACTTATGTATTCACGTAATAGAATCTCATGTCTACAACCAGTAAAGAGGCACAAACATCTACTTTAGTGTAATCTACATAATCCTACATAACCCAAATCTCTTATGCAACACACTTTTTTGTTAATAAATTTTGATTTGTTTGGAATCAGATGATTTGTTTAATTTTTTATGCTGAACACATTCCTTTTATGTGAACAGTATATATATTTTTTTTATTGTTGTGAATATTAAAAGGCTTACAGCAAGTTCAAATATTTTGTTGCATGAACAGGCATGCTTTTGCTTTATCTCTGGGGTTCAGTGCATGATTCGTAATCATGCTATGCATCACTGTCGACACATACACTATAGGTTGGCCATCCATGCTCTCACATAACACGTGATCTGTTCCACTAATTAAAGTTGAGTATTTAGCACCCCCTTCTTCACGCTCAAATACAATCACATCGCCATGGAAAGAACAGTATAACTTTTCAAATAGGTCAATTCTTGGCATGAATACTTCAATAGTGATAAAACTTTAGGATCTGTATATATTTTGATCACAAACAATTATTCGTTTGATTTCATTTACAGAGTGCCCTTGTGTTGTGGACGTTACATGGAGGTCACTTTAAGTCATACCATGATTACAGCATCAAATGTGGTCCGATGTTACGATGACCACATGCATTCCAACTGGTTGCTCTGTCAATCTTTTGAACCCATGTTGTGTTTAAAAGATCTGCAGAACTTTCGTGCTGACACTACTTAAACGGGGACTTGAGTAAGTGGTCGATTCTGTCAGCAATCAAACAAGAAGAAAAACTTGCTGTGAATAATAACATATTTTCTTTGTACATAGGCGCGCAATAAAAACGTCTGTCAGTCTGTATTGAAAAGATTTCTTAGAATATAATATAACGCGGATGTACCCTGAAAGGGGCTGAGGCAGTAGTCGGAAAGGGGAATAGCCCTGCTAAAGAATTGCTCCTCTAGTGACCCACCCAACAGGGGTTGGTAATAAAACAAATTGAGTCTCTAGATGGAGCAAAGTTGTACAACTGACGCTGTCTCATTGGAGGGTTGACTCGTGACTCCGAAAGAACTCCTTAGTGTTGAAGTTCCTTCAGCATCGTAACAGTCTGTCCAATGGCGACGGCACAGGCGACGGCACACCACTACCGATCGCTCTGAGATCGCAGATCAGTCAGATCAGCTCAGCCGCGCAAAATGAGAAAAGGCAGAACCTAGATATAGGTTTTTTCACTACCTCTCTTCCCTCAACTAAGAATGACCTCGTCCAATTTTGCGCCGTTAGGTATCATATCCCCTCTCCTGAAGGCCTCACCCACTCAATAGGCACGACCGCCTATATTTTTTTACAGTCTGTCTCTCTTTCGGACTGACTGACTGACTGACTGTTTGAGAAACCCTTCAAGAGTCGTTTCTTTGACTGATAACTTTCACTTGCGGCGATTATACAATCACAGACCGTTTCAAATTTTCTCTTATTCTACGATTGGTCAGTCAATGAAGTTTTCGTTTCACAGATGTAGGAAGAGCCTCAAGTCAAGCCACATATGTGGGCTTGATCTTATTCCGGGAATAGCATGATTTTCTAATTGTTGACAGGTAAGTATATTATCAGACCTATTAGATGGACTTTCATAACCTTTCTAAATCATATACATAATTTGATTACCGATATTTTGACCTTTTCAAATCATGATTGAAATCTGTCATTCCGAAATTATCGTTAGATAATCCAGCTTTTAAATCAAATAAAAGGTGCAGTTTCATGATATTTTTAAGTTACAAACACAATTAGTAGTCTGGGTTAGTCTGAAACAATTGTTTTTAATAATCAATCTGACCTGTTAAATTATAAGTGAAAATGATTCTTGTTGCCATAATAATTTGGTTAAGTTAAAATCGGTGTTTTTCTGTCAGTCATTCCAACCAGAGAAAGATGACGTTACCATTTCTTAAGTCTTTTATATAACTTGACCACAGATTGAAACATGGTCACCTGATCCATTAACAAACACTGTAACCATCATGCCAAATAATTAAGTTAACTTAACTAATTAATATCACATCAGTACAATACCCTATGGTGTCATACACTATATAATAATTAGATCTAGGTCAACATTATGTATTCACAGATGCATTTTACCATGTACAGATATTCTATTTCAATTTTATCTATTACATGAAACTATGGCCATCACCATATTGCCTGACTCTTTATGGCAGCACAAAAAATCACTAGTTTGATGTTTGGGTGCACGAAATATCAGAATTGAGATTGACAAAGTGAACGTTTTGTGCTGCTGTAATCTCATGCAGTTGCAGGTAAGATGGCGACACCTGTAATAGTACGGTGTTATTAGTAAAATATTTAGTTAAAAATAACAAACTATACACTCAATTTTTATTGAAATACACTGAAATTCTATTGGAGTATCTACCCCAAAGATTAGCATATTTAAAAATTAATAACGTGCTTCTTTTTTCAGAATACATTAAGATTTGAAGAGATTTTTTTTATTGAAATGTCAAGTAGCACCTCAAAATACACCAACATTCTATGAGTTTATTTATTGGTGTTGCATACTCGTCTCTATCTGTGTGGCTAGCTATCTTTTTTGCCCCTTATGTGGTCGACATCTGTTTGAGATACAATAACCAATAAAACAATTTCTATCTGGCAACAGTGATCCCCATAAAAATGCACATGACGTTCGTGAATCTTGATGCAACCATCAGAAAAACAACAACAAGCAGACATAACTGTTTGTTTCCTCAATTAATTCTCGCCTTATCTTCAGTGTTTTTTTTTTTTTTTTTCGTTTCGCTTACATTTTTGATGTAGCCAGACCAATGAATAGCTCTCTAGAATGGTTGCAATAAGATTTTTTATTAATATTTAATATAAAACTAAAAGATCAATGACTGGTTGTGTCAACGTTGGTACATTGTATATTAGTGTATTAAATTATGAAGGTTTCGTTTGGTTTACGGCATATCAACCATCTATTGAGTATATTTCATGTCGAATAAGTTGTCAAACGTAATTCTATAGGTATGATAATTATTTTATATTCCTAGAATACATTGCTCTTTCGGAATGGTGTTCATCTCCAATATTATGTTCCACATTATCTTTTTTTTTTCGCACCCTCTCAACAACAGTTGAACTTCGAGCAGTTTGGGGCCTGCCAGAATGGTGGTCACTCTTTGCTAATGTGCGGCCATTTTTAAATCGGTTGAACCACTCCTAAATTTGTGTTACACCCATCGCATTTTCTCCAAACACCTGCTGAATCTAATGTGACGGCGGAGATGAACACCATTCCAAAAGAAGACTTCCAGATGTGCTTCCGGCAATGGATTGATCGGTGGGCTTAGTGTGTGCAAGCACAAGGGGTCTACTTTGAAGGAGATTAGGGTTCCAAACCAGACAAAAATTTGAAGTATTTTTTCTGGCCTAAGGTCGGATACTTTTTAGACAGGCCTCGTATTATTATTTATATTTGTTTTTTTACACGTTTCCCATTATTAATAAAACTTTTAACATTTTGTTGTATTTGGCTTTAACTCAATGAATATTATACTAAATTTAATTTTGTGTGTGATTGAACATAAAAAGAAAATATACTGCCTGTACAAGGATAGAACTCAGAACCTTCAGATTTGGAGACTTTTGTGTTCAATACACTCCTATGCCCCTCCTTCCACCACATCTTGTTTCATTCGTCCTGTGCAAACAACAAAACAAGACTATCAGAGTTTTAGTATATAGATAGATTTAAATTTGACTGAGATGTAGTAAGCGTGATCAAAATTCAAAATACTTTACAGTATTTTAGGTCTTATACTCGAGTTCTAAGGGAGAGAGAATCAAGATTCGCCCTGCGCATCACCAAATCCTTGCACACCACTGGTGTGTGTTGTGGGGACAAAATAACTCTTCTCCCCCATACAACATATGTTCAATCCCAGAAGTAGTACTAAGATATATTGTGAAAACGGATAGATGCCTGAAGGTAAGAAATCGTGACAGAGATGCTGCCACTTAGAAATGTTACTGTTTTGAAAATCAGTTTTAAAACTCAATTTTAAATATATGTTTTCATACGATACATCTTGGACTGTGATAGCTCTACCACTTTGTGTATCGAGCACTTTATAAAAAATACTGTAAGTTGGAACATATCCAGTCATAGACCTACCTATATCAGTTAATATAATGTACCTATGCAGTATATGATACCAAACAAAAGAATTGAGTTTTCAGTTTGGCGACCAGGGAGGAGAATTGGTCCACCCTTTAAGATCTGATAGATTTGCGATAAAAAAAATGATTATTTAATAGAATTAACTAAAAAAAATGATTATTTAATAGAATTAACTAAAAAAAAATGATTATTTAATAGAATTAACTAAAAAAAATGATTATTTAATAGAATTAACTAAAAAAAATGATTATTTAATAGAATTAACTAAAAAAAATGATTATTTAATAGAATTAACTAGATGTGGTATTAAATTTGAAGTGACTATTTTTGGAATTTCTGCACACTAACTTTAACAAAAATTCTTTATTTGCCAATTTTCCCAGAATTTCCAATATCTAATCTTCATCTTCAGCATCACCCCCTTGGACCTTTCTCATATTTTTTTTCTTAACACGACTGGAATGACAACCTAATGGTGATTTCAAGAAGTCAATGTGTCTTTCATATCAAAATCAGAGTCATTTTGAGGTGTTTTTTTTCTCTGTCGGTCTGAGGTATGGTCCTGTGCAGTTCAAAGAGGTCCACCTTCCCAGGCTTTACCTACTTGCCCTTTGAGAAGGGGTTAGTTTATTGCTAATCACCTGAGGCGCCCCTACCGGAGAATGCCAACGAGGCTGCCCAGGCAATTTTTGTTCGGCCAGAGTGTTATTCCTCGAGGGCACTGGTTTCAAATCCCACTTTCCCGACCTTGTGTAACATCTTCCCATGATGGGAGGGAGATAAATAAACTCAATATGTTTCTGTGAGTCAAGACGCACAATGAATTAAAGAACATTCACGCATGATGGATACTTTTGGGCAGTCTGACCAAACCCAACACATCAGGTCAGAAGATTTACTGAAGGCACTACATTTGCCCAGCATAGAGGTTATCCTTAGGACAAACAAATCAGTTACTCGGATATGGTCATATGGTGCGTTCATACTCCTGGATATACCGTCGCAGAAGCATGGATGTTTAAATTGCAGGAAGGTTGACCGACCAAGGAAAATTTGGAAGCAAGTGATTTGACAAGACTACACAGAGTGGAATTGTAGATAGTTGACCCACTGAACCATAAAAACTTTTTAAAATATATTTTAGGGTAGTATATTAAATGGTTGTTGAATTAAATTTATGTAAAATACAGTGAACATACTTCGTTAAAAATCATGAAAAAAGAATGTTCGCACTAATATTCATATAAAATGACGTCTCAATTGGTAATGTTAGAAAAAAGAAAAAAAGAAAACGTCTCAAGCTGGAAAGTTTAAGAAAAGACAAGAAAAAAGAAAAAACGTATAAATCGGTATAGAAAGGAGAAAGAAAAAAAGGAAAACGTTTCATTATGGAAATATATTGAAGACGGAGGTGTGGCTGGCTAACTATTTGCTTTCCTAATTCGCCTAAATACTAGAAGTTTTTTACTCACTAACTTTTGCGGTACGATATATATATATATATATATATATATATATATATATATATATATATATATATATATATACACACACAAATAAATACACATTGCTCTTTATTATAAAGTGGAGAATACACATTTTAAACGAAATCACTTTCTTCATTATGTTTTATATTTCTATTTTCTCCCTGGCAGATACTTGTACAAATATAGAAGTCCCAAATTATCAAACAACTTACGTGGAAACAGTAAATATACATGCTAACTGGACCTGAATACAATCTCTTTTCTACTTTTCCACTTTCAGACTTCCGCTAATCATATCCCATGATCCTCTCTTCATTCTGATCTCCTCCATCTTGCCTCTTTCTATTATTCCAGACATTCATCAAGTCAATCCACCAAACATCATTCAAACAGTAATGACAGTGGGTAAATGTGGGGGGAGGTGTCCAGGTGGTATAGTCTGTAATGTGATCAATGTACCATTCGTAATCAACAAAAGCTTTGAATTCTATGAGTCAGCCATTTTGATTGGCTGTCAGATTTAGACATGAGCATTTTAATTACCTTTCCTACAATCAAAATCCAATTTCCAACTGAACGAACTATAAACTGACATATTCTTTTTTAATATGTGTCCCCACATATCTATGAGAGGCTTCGTCCGTGGTCGGTCGGTCAGTCGATCGATCAGTAGGTTCCTATTTACTTGCCTCTCTACAAGGGCAGAGTGAGACATAAGATCGCTTTTTAATGTGAAGAAAATCTAGCTAATTTGAAATAGGATTATCTCAGTTTAATCACTCTCTATACTTTTACTTCAAGAGTGTTTGATCTATATATCTTTTACTTCCAGATAATTTTCTCTATATACGTCTACTTCCAGATGATTTACTCTCTATCCTTCTACTTCCAGATCATGTAATCTCTGTACGTCTGCTTCCATTTATACTTTTTTTTTTAAACATAGTTCACCCCAAACAAGGCAGACCGCCACTGTAGACGTAGGGAGCTACTGAGAGAAAAGTAAAGGGAAAAGGTTAGGATCTGCTCAGCGAGATGTCTGTTAACATTAGTTTCAAATTTCTGTATGTCAGTACTGTCGGGGAAACAGGGGGCAGGGAGGGAGTTCCAGAGGCCATCAGCATGAGGAAAGAAGCTATTTGAGTAGAAAGCTCTCTGGCATCTAGGGACCTCCACAGTAAATGGATGGGATTTAGTTGATTGTCGAGTTATTTTAAGTTTTTATCATTACATTGTTATCATGATATTTATAAATACATGTAACTATGATAAAATTGCTGTTAAAAACCTACCGATTTTAATATTCGCTCTGACACTTTCATGTTCTAATGATTCTTAGTCCATAACCTCCTCCTCCTCCTCCTCCTCCTCCTCCAATGAAGAAAACATCTGCACAAAAATTCATTTTTACTAATATGAATTACCTCCCACCTTTTCTCTTCTCCCATTTTCATTGCAAATTTCATATTCTATACAACCCTGCCACTCCATCTACCTATAATCTTTATCTGCCGGCCGTCAGCCACTAAATTACGCAAACCAACGACTCACTGCACATCTATATCGGCACAACCTCAAATCTGTTCGCCGTCCATTTAAAATCTTGTCGTTAATGCAAAAACTTGCATTCCTACAACCAACCGGAAGGAGGGTTCTCCAGATAATGGCAGCAGCAGCAGTTGCAGCAGTAATGAACTTTCTTATCTCCCACCCTACCTGAAAATAACCAGATTATTTCCAGATGCCAGATAAGCCAATCATAAGGTCATCACTGATTAGCCTCTAATTTGTAACCAGTTAAGTGACAGCTCGTTCGTTCATTAGGACTGATGATGTCACATTAACTGAAGCTATCGGCCCTCAGTGATAATACCTCGCCGTTGTACTTTATTGGAGAAAGTCCATTAAGTAGCAGGAAATCCATTGTCTAGTTTAAGAAGCCTGTACTCTGATTGGTCTACTTAAGGCTTTAATGAGACAAATGATTGGCTTGTTAAACATGTTCTTCTGCCCCTTTCTTGCCAACGATTTGAGTGTGATTATTTGCAATGAGATTGCGCAAAGTGCATTAGAGATAGAGAAAGAAAGGATAAGTGACAGCAAGACCAGACATAAAAAACCACTGTGCACACTGGATGACGTCATGAAGCTACCATTTATCCTTTTTGACATCGTCAATTTGAGTGTGTATACATGCAGATTTCTTTCTTGATAATAATTATTTGGAAGACAGAGGGGGGGAAAAAGAAATGAGAGAGAGAAAGAAAGGGAAGGGAAAGAGACAGAGAGGGTGAGACAGAGTGGAATAAAGAGATATTTAATAATATATATATAACAAATACTGACCCAACGGGTCACTGGTGGTCTAATATACTACTAAAAGTCTCTCGATCTTGCTTCTCGCTTGTTTGTTAGTATCTTATCATTGTACACACTGTATGACATCACAAACAGAGATGGATAACGTTACGAAGCTATCATTCTTCCTTTATAACATCATCCATTTTCAAGTAAATATGTATAAACGAATGTTCGACACAGTATTGATCTACGAATGGAAATTCCAAAAGGTTTTCATAAATATAGATGACGTCACAAAATGAGCTTCACCTTCTTCCTTGCATAGTTACCCATCATATCGCAGGGTCTGCAGATGTTATTTTGTTGTAACTGGCCAACGTTCAACGCCATATATTACAACCGGTCGGATGGTTGGATTTCAGCCGGTCACTAATCTTTTTGTCACCCATCACTTGAGTTGTGGTTCTCCACTTCAGCCAGACTACATTCACGCTTGCTATGACCTCGGGCTTCAGGCTTCCGGCAGCAGGGATTCTTGACCCCAGATACTTGAAGACATTTGTTCGGGGAAGCTCGGTATTGACAACAGTAATGGAATCCTGCACCCTTTCATCAATTGTTAAATATTTGCTTTTATTGATGTTGAATCGTAGACCAAATTATCCAAGACGATCGCATCTATTGCTGGAGATCGTTTTTGTCTGTTGAAGCCAGCATGATGTCGTCTGCATAGAGAAGTGTCCAAGGTTGTTCTCAGTGCAGATCCAGAGTTATTGCGTGCATGATTAAAATAAACAATAGATGTGACAAAGCTGTGTCGCGGTCTGTACCGCTATTTTTGTTTACTTTTGGATCAGACGCCATCTTAGAAAAAGATGACAGCAGCAGCAGTTTCTTAACCCCTTGCATGCTATGTAAGATGGAAATCTATTGGCTGCTGCCTGTTATTGCCGTCGCGGATGCTCTTATTAACTCGTTCGTCTGGCAATGGAAAAATACTGGGCTTCACCAAATATTCTAGAAGAAATATCACAAAAAACAGTTTCACCCGTATCTTCTATCTTTTTGGATGGAAGGATTAAAAATATAATTTGTTGGGATAGTAAAATATATTACTTATACAGTCCAGCAACTTCTGGACTGGATTGGGCAATGAATGATTCCCACAGGAATTATTTGTCGTAATCAATACATTCAGTAAAACCAGCGACTGTCATGGCACACTCTCTCCATGTATTCACCAGCTTTTCACTCAAAAAAGCGATTCAGCCGGGGGGTTAGGAGACCACCACATCCAACTGGGTGGACCAGTCGATGAGTTAGGAAGCAGACAGCAACAACAATCAAACAGCCCTTTTCAGGGCTAACACAAACTACTAATGCGATTAACACTTTCCTGCTTGCTCCATCCCCTGAACTCCAGCTTGCCTCTCTAGTCCCCTGTTCCTGTTTCGACCCCAGCACCTGCACCAGCAGCTCCTGCTCTATCTCACTCGGCTCTTGCTGCACTAGCAAGTCTGAGCAGACTCCAGCTCTCTGCAACAATCTCCAGCAGTCCTGAGCAGACTCCAGCGATTCCCAGCATCCCGTAGCAGCTACCCTGGCACTCTGCAACACGACACTCCCCGGCAAGCTCAAATGGCTACCCCGGCAATTTGCAGCACAGCACAGCACTCCCCGATGGGCACAGCACTCTCCAGCTGCCCCAGCGCTCTGAAACACACTCCATCGTCCTGCCACCCAGTGACGTCACTCTTGCATCAACTTCCTGCAGCTTCAGCTCACCTCTGCACCAGCTTCCTACAGCTCCAGCTACAGCTCTCTCTGGCAACGCCTACTCATCATTTCAGCATCACCTTCTCCAGTACGAGTGACGTCATTCCAGCCTTTCCTGCTTCCAGTGACGTCACCCCTGTTATTTTTACTTTTCCTTCTCGACCATTATTACCTTTATTGTAAATAAACGCCTCTTCTTTTTTAAACTATACATCTGCATTATTCTCTCTTCTTTGCCATTGTCGTAATTTGCCTGTGTCCACTTTCTTAGTTGTAAGACCGATCGATCCGGTGATCGGACCCCACAACAGCTGAACCTTCGTGGACACCAACAGTAATACCAAAGTTTGCTGAAATTTCAGCAGCACTGCACATGCAAATTCTTGGGTTTTCATACAACAACCTGATCCAGTTGACCAACTCCTCGGGAACACCATGGTAGCGCAAAACATACCATATGAGTTCATGTGATACTCAGTCAAAAACATTTTAAAGGTCAAGAAAAGCCACATGAATTGGCTTTTGTTTCTTGAAGTGTTGTTCAAGCAGTAACAGTGCTGCATGAATTGTGTCAGTAGGACCACAGTTTTTCACAAACCCAGCTTAATTAAGGCTGGGTTCGGCTATCTGTTGGATGTGTCGGTCAATGATCCATTCAAGGAGCTTCATTGTATGAGAAAGGAGTCAGATGGAGCGATAGTTTGCACAGTCAGCTAAGCTGCCTTTCTTTTTCTAGATGGGTATAGTTGTTCTCAGCCGCCATTCATCAGAGATGTTCTTTTCACTGATAATCTGCTTGAAAAGCTGAGCCAACCATATACTGGCATGCAGGCGACATGACTTCTACAACTCTGTTTCCATGTCATTTGTTGCCTTGCCTACCTTCATCCGTTTAAGAGCTTTGTTTACTTCCTTCATGCTGATCAATTGTACTGGTCCAAGAACAGGGGTTGGTGTAGCAGTGACTGGAACCTTTACTTCATGCGAACCTTATTCCTCACATCTTCGGTCCATCTCCACACATCTCTATCAATCTGTCTCTTGTCTGGCTTTGTCTTCCCCAGAATTGTTTCTGCAATCAGGTGGATCGACTCTTCGGCATTCTGCCAAGTTTCCCCGACTATTGTCACAGGTGACAAAGTCATTTGCATCACAAAATGAGCTTAATGTCTTTAATCTATTATATAAACGTCACCTGTCTGTCTGTATGTATGTATGTATGTATGTATGTAAAGGTTCTCCTCCGAAAGTACCCAACAAACGGTCACACGGGTGACATCATTCCGACCGGCCAGCCCAGGCGCGTGTAATATCTCAGAACCAAAAAAAAAAATTGACTCTTCCGGGGTCGACTGAGCACTTTTCTCCAATGGGGGGTGGCTTTTAACTCCATTTTTCAACGTTGTTTAGTACTAATTTAAGAATAAATCAATGCTATCATGTATAATTTGAAAAATAATGCAAAGTCACGATAAACCAGAAATGACGTCAGAGAGTAGCAGGAAGAAATTCACTCACACTACAACCATTTGTTCCTTTCTTTCTTTTTTCCCTCTCACTCCCACACTTTCTTTCTTAATTATTAATAGACGCTAATATTCCTCCTCCCTCCCTTCCTATGGCCGTTCTGTTATCATGATAGGCATTACCTCCTCCTTTCAGGCCAAATTGGGGGCGGGGGTCGGCATTCGCCGGTGTGAGCGCCTCAGGCAAAATTTAGGGTAGAGGGGAGTATCGGTATTCGCTGGTGGGACGCCTCAGGCCAAATTTGGGGAGGGGGAGGGTCGGCATTCGCCGGTGGGGCGCCTCAGGCGAAATTTTGGAGTGGGGGAGAGTCGGCATTCGCCGGTGTGAGCGCCTCAAGCGAAATTTAGGGGCGGGGGAGTGTCGACATTCGCCGGTGTGAACGCTTCAGGCCAAATTTAGGGGAGAGGGGAGTATCGGTATTCGCCGGTGGGGCTCCTCAGGCGAAATTCGGGGGAGGGGGAGGGTCGGCATTCGGCGGTGGGGCGCCTCAGGCCAAATCTGGGGAGGAGGAATGTCGGCAGTCGCCGGTATGAGCGCCTCAGGCCAAATCTGGGGAGTGTCAGCATTCGGCGGTGGGGAGCCTCAGGCCAAATTTGGGGAGAGGGAGTGTGGGCATTCGCCGGTGGGGTGCCTCAGGCGAAATCTGGGGATGGGGAACGTCGGCATTCGCCGGTGTGAGCGCCTCAGGCGAAATTTGGGGGAGGGGGAGTGTCGGCATTCGGCAGTAGGGCGCCTCAGGCCAAATTTGGGGAGGGGGAATGTCGGCATTCGCCGATGTGAGCGCCTCAGGCCAAATTTTGGGGAGGGGAGTATTCGTCAGTGAGAGAGAGATCCCGACCGTGGGAGCGTATCAGCCTGTACTTTAGGGGAGAGGAAGATCGCCACAGGAAAAGGGATTAAAAAATAAAATGATAATCTGATTTTTGATTCGACATTGTAAGATCGACACCTATCGGATAGGACTAGATAATACACTTGATCTCAAGGCAATAAAATGCCGAAACAGATACTATACGTTGATCTTAGCCTAAAGGCCAAGAAAGCGCCCGAAATTCAAAATGTTTATGTATTTACTGGAGTATTTATAACCAATATACAACAGTACAGCGGTCTATCAGCTAGACACTGTTCAAATTACATTAATAAATTAACAAGTAATAATAACTATGATTTTCTTTGAACAAACATTGTATAATACTATTCAACAAATTCTTACATGAGTTTTGATGATCAACAAAGAATTTTAGACTCCCCTATGTCGTTTTTCTCTAATTCAACATAGCTTTTATACGCCATTTTTTAAACCGAAAATGACATTAATGTAGTATCTGTTTAGTATTAGTGTAGTATCTTTTTTGATTTACGATGGATACCCATCGTGCACTCCATGGACTGGTATCGTCTTGGCCTTCGGGGCTTCATTCCACCAGTCTATGGGTCTGTCCTGTGCAGTTCTAGGAGGTGCACCCTCCCAGGATTTGCCTCCCCTCTTTGGGGAGGAGTAAGTTTATTGCTTACTGCCTGAAGCGCCCTACCGGGGAATCCCGACGGAGCTGCCCAGGCAATTTTTAATGGCCAGAGTGCTCACCTTCTCGGGCGCTGGCTTTTCAAGTACCACTTGAAATTATTTGTTAGAGGATAGCTAAGGAAGAACGATAACTCACGTTTAAAAACACAATTTAGCTTTTTACAACAAGGTTAGAGAATATACATAACATATAAAAGTGTATTCTTATGTAAAATTAACACAGTAAGATGATGAGAGTATTCCCGAATCTATAAATCCAATCCTTAGAGGGTCCATGGGGCATATTTAATCGGGGGGGGGGGGCCTTTCAGTTATTTTTCATTATATTTTATAGTAATTTGAAATTGCTGAGTTATATTGTAATTTAATTACGCAATACCTCAAGTTCATAAAACAATTCATCATTTTTAATGAAATTTATTTGTTAGAGGATAGCTAAGGAAGAATGATAACCCACGTTTAAAAACATAATTTAGGTTTTTAAAACAAGGTTAGAGAATATACATAACATATAAAAGTGTATTCTCATGTAAAATTAACAGAGTAAGATGATGAGAGTATTCCCGAATCTATAAACCCAATCCTTAGGGGTCCATGGGGCATATTTCATCGGGGGGGGGGGGGGGGGGGGCTTTTCAGTTATCTTTCATTATATTTTATAGTAATTTGAAATTGCTGAGTCATATTGTAATTTAATGATGACACACCTCAAGTTTATAAAACAATTCATCATTTTTAATGAAATTTATTTGTTAGAGGATAGCTAAGGAAAAACGATAACTCGCGTTTAAAAACACAATGTAGGTTTTTAAAACAAGGTTAGAGAATATACATAACATATAAAAGTGTATTCTTATGTAAAATTAACAGAGTAAGATGATGCGAGTATTCCTGAATCTATAATCCCACCCCTTAGGGGTCCATGGGGCATATTTCATCAGGGGGGGGTTTCAGTTATCTTTCATTATATTTTATAGTAATTTGAAATTGCTGAGTCATATTGTAAGTTAATTACGTAAAACCTCAAGTTACTAAAACAATTTATGGTTTTTAATGATATTTATTTGTTATAAGATAGCTAAGGAAGAACGATAACTCACGTTTAAAAACACAATGTAGGTTTTTAAAACAAGGTTAGAGAATATACATAACATATAAAAGTGTATTCTCATGTAAAATTAACAGAGTAAGATGATGAGAGTATTCCCGAATCTATAAACTTACCACTTAGGGGTCCATGGGACATATTTCATAAGGGTGGGGGGGCTTTTCAGTTATTTTTCATTATATTTTATAATAATTTGAAATTGCTGAGTCATATTGTAATTTAATTACGTAATACCTCAAGTTCATAAAACAATGAAATTTATTTGTTAGAGGATAGCTAAGGAAGAACGATAACTCATGTTAAAAACACAATTTAGGTGTCTACAGAATAGGGACAATGGGTGCTTCTCCAGTATAGGGACTAGATGTGCTTCTACAACATAGGACCCAGCACCGAGGGTGCTTCTACAATATAGGACCCGGAGACTTATGTAGAATAGGGACCATGGGTGCTTCTGCAGTATAGGGGCCAGGGGCCCTTCTACAGGATGAAAAAAAAATTTTCTTGGGGGAGCAAAAAAAATCTATTTTTTTCTTTTCTTAACTAAAAATATTTATATTTATGATAGTGACAATACATGAATGAACACTATTTTGTATTTCTGACACGACAGCGGCGTATTAATATGAGTTCCTAGGTATGCGAACTACGCTGGAGATAGGTACATATACAGTATGTGTGCCCTTGCAGAGATAGGTAAGTATATAGTATGCGCACCACAGCGGCGATAGGTACTAATATAGTATGCGCACTGGGCCGGCGATAGGTATATATATAGTATGTGCACTGGGGTGGCAATAGGTACATATATAGTAGTGCATAGCGGTGGCGAAAGGTATATATTTAGCATTCGCACCGGGTCGGCGATATGTACATATTTAGTATTTGCACTGGGGCAGCGATAGGTACATATGTAGTATGCACACCGGGTCGGCAATAGGTACATATATAGCATGTGCACATGGGCGGCAATAAGTACGTATATAGCATGCACACCGGGGCGGTGATAGGTATGTATTTAGCATGCGCTCCAGGGCGGCGATCAGAACGTACATAGAACGTGCACCGGGGCGGCGATAGGTACATATATAGAACGGGCACCGAGGCAGCAAAATGTACGTATTTAGCATTCGCACCAGGGCGGCGATAGGTACTTATATAGTATCTGCACCGGGGTTGCGATAGGTATGTATATATTATGTGAACTTGGGCGGCGATAGGTATGTATATAATATGCGCACCGGGGTGGTGATAGATTCGTATATAGTATGAACACCGGGGCGGATATAAGTATCTATATAGCAGGCGCAGACAGAGGTAGTACTTTTTATATAAATATGTCATACTATTGCCCTGGGAAACGTAGGATGAAATGGTGGGGAAGAAGCAGCTTTCGCAAAAGACAAAATGAGTAAGTAGCGGTGAAATAGGGCGACCAGGGAAGAAAAAAGTAGAAAGATAATAAGACGGCTATAGAGAGAAGGAGAGAAATAGAAGTTTCAATATAAAGATGTTACACACACGATTTTTCTTGTTGGGTTAGCACTTTTTAAGGTTAGGTCACTACGTTTATTTGTCGTGTCACCACTTTTTATTGCAGAGTCACCACTTTTATTGTTCGGTAACCACTTTTTATGGTTGGGTCACTACGTTTTATTGTTGGCTCACCACTTATTTTGGTTGGGTCACAACGTTTTATTGTTGGGTCACCACTTCTTATTGCTGGGTCACCACTTTTATTGTTAGTCACCAATTTTTATGTTTGGGTCACCACTCTTTCTTGCTGGGTCACAACGTTTTATTGTTGGGTAACCACTTTTTATTGCTGGGTCACTACGTTTCATTGTTAGGTCACTACGATTTATGGTTTAATCACTATGTTTTATCGTTGGGTCACCACTTTTTATGGTTGGGTCACTACGTTTTATTGTTAGGTCACTACTTTTTATTGCTGGGTCACCACGTTTTATTGCTGGGTCACTACGTATTATTGTTGGGTCACCACTTTTTATGGTTGGGTCACTACGTTTCATTGTTGGGTCACTACGATTTATGGTCAGGTCACTACGTTTTATTGTTAGGTCACCACTTTTTATTGCTGGGTCACCACTTTTTATTGTTGGGTCACTACGTTTTATTGTTGGGTCACTACGTTTTATTGTTGGGTCACTAAGTTTTATTGCTGGGTCACCACTTTTTATTGTTGGGTCACCATGTTTTATTGCTGGGTCACTACGTTTTATTGTTGGGTCACCACTTTTTATAGTTGGGTCACTACGTTTTATGGTTGGGTCACTACGTTTTATTGTTGGGTCACTACGATTTATGGTTAGTTCATTACGTTTTATTGTTGTGTCACTACTTTTTATTGTTGTGTCACCACTTTTTATGGTTTAATCACTATGTTTTATCGTTGGGTCACCACTTTTTATTGCTGGGTCACCACTTTTATTGTTGGGTCATTACTTTTTATGGTGGGGTCACTACGTTTTATTGTTGGGTCACCATATTTTTTGGTCGGGTCACTACGTTTTATTGTTTGGTCACTACGTTTTATGGTTAGGTAACTACGTTTAATTGTTGGGTCACCACTTTTTATGGTTGGGTCACTACGTTTTATTGTTGGGTCACTACGTTTTATTGCTGGATCACCACTTTTTATTGTTGGTCAGGATTTTATTGTTGGGTCACCACTTTTTATTGTTGGGTCACGATTTTATTGTTGGGTCACCATGTTTTATTGCTGGGTCACTACGTTTTATTGTTGGGTCACCACTTTTTATGGTTGGGTCACTACGTTTTATGGTTGGGTCACTACGTTTTATTGTTGGGTCACTACTTTTTATTGTTGTGTCACCATTTTTTTTTTAATCACTATGTTTTATCGTTGGGTCACCACTATTTATTGCTGGGTCACCACTTTTATTGTTGAGTCATTACTTTTTATGGTTGGGTCACTACGTTTTATTGTTGGGTCACCATATTTTTTGGTTGGGTCACTACGTTTTATTGTTTGGTCACTACGTTTTATGGTTAGGTAACTACGTTTTATTGTTGGGTCACCACTTTTTATGGTTGGGTCACTACGTTTTATTATTGGGTCACTACGTTTTATTGCTGGATCACCACTTTTTATTGTTGGTCACGATTTTATTGTTGGGTCACCACTTTTTATTGTTGGGTCACCATGTTTTATTGCTGGGTCACTACGTTTTATTGTTGGGTCACCACTTTTTATGGTTGGGTCACTACGTTTTATGGTTGGGTCACTACGTTTTATTGTTGAGTCACTACGATTTATGGTTAGTTCACTACGTTTTATTGTCGAGTCACTACTTTTTATTGTTGTGTCACAACTTTTAATGGTTTAATCACTATGTTTTATCGTTGGGTCACCACTTTTTATTGCTGGGTCACCACTTTTATTGTTGGGTCATTACTTTTTATGGTTGAGTCACTACGTTTCATGGTTGGGTCACCACATTTGATGGTTTGGTCACTACGTTTTATTGTTGGGTCACTACGTTTTATTGTTGGGTCACCAAGTTTTATTGTTTGGTCACCAAGTTTTATTGTTGGGTCACCACTTTTTATGGTTGGGTCACCACTTTATATTGTTTAGTTACTACGTTTTATAATTTGGGCCTCTAAATTTTATTGTTGGGTCACCACTTTTTATGGTTGGGTCACTACGTTTCATGGTTAAGTCACTACGTTTTATTGCTGGGTCACCACTTTTTATTGCTGGGTCACCACTTTTTATGGTTGGGTCACTACGTTTTATGGTTAAGTCACTACGTTTTATTGTTGGGTCACCACTTTTTTTAGTTGGGTAACTACGTTTTATTGTTGGGTCACTACGTTTTATTGTTGGGTCACTACGTTTTATTGCTGGGTCACCACTTTTTATTGTTGGGTCACCACTTTTTATTGTTGGGTCACCATGTTTTATTGCTGAGTCACTACGTTTTATTGTTGGGTCACCACTTTTTATGGTTGGGTCACTACGTTTTATGGTTGGGTCACTACGTTTTATTGTTGGGTCACTACGATTTATGGTTAGTTCATTACGTTTTATTGTTGTGTAACTACTTTTTATTGTTGTGTCACCACTTTTTATGGTTTAATCACTATGTTTTATCGTTGGGTCACCACTATTTATTGCTGGGTCACCACTTTTATTGTTGAGTCTTTACTTTTTATGGTTAGGTCACTACGTTTTATTGTTGGGTCACCATATTTTTTGGTTGGGTCACTACGTTTTATTGTTTGGTCCTTACGTTTTATGGTTAGGTAACTACGTTTAATTGTTGGGTCACCACTTTTTATGGTTGGGTCACTACGTTTTATTGTTGGGTCACTACGTTTTATTGCTGGATCACCACTTTTTATTGTTGGTGACGATTTTATTGTTGGGTCACCACTTTTTATTGTTGGGTCACGATTTTATTGTTGGGTCACCATGTTTTATTGCTGAGTCACTAATTTTATTGTTGCGTCACCACATTTTATGGTTGGGTCACTACGTTTTATGGTTGGGTCACTACGTTTTATTGTTGAGTCACTACGATTTATGGTTAGTTCACTACGTTTTATTGTCGGGTCACTACTTTTTATTGTTGTGTCACAACTTTTAATGGTTTAATCACTATGTTTTATTGTTGGGTCATTACTTTTTATGGTTGAGTCACTACGTTTTATTGTTGGGTAACCATATTTTTTGGTTGGGTCACTACGTTTTATTGTTTGGTCACTACGTTTTATGGTTAGGTAACTACGTTTTATTGTTGGGTCACCACTTTTTATGGTTGGGTCACTAAGTTTTATTGTTGGGTCACTACGTTTTATTGCTGGATCACCACTTTTTATTGTTGGTCACGATTTTATTGTTGGGTCACCACTTTTTATTGTTGGGTCACCACTTTTTTGGTTGGGTCACTACGTTTTATTGCTGGGTCACCACTTTTTATAGCTGGGTCAGTACGTTTTATGGTTGGGTCACTACGTTTTATTGTTGGGTCACTACGATTTATGGTTAGGTCACTACGTTTTATTGTTGGGTCACCACTTTTTATTGTTGGGTCACCACTTTTTATGGTTGGGTCAGTACGTTTTATTGTTGGGTCACTACGTTTTTTGGTTGGGTCACTAGGTTTTATTGTTTGGTCACTACGTTTTATGATTAGGTCACTACTTTTTATGGTTTAATCACTATGTTTTGTTGGGTCACAACTGTTTATTGTTGGATCACAACTTTTTTGGTTGTGTCACAACGTTTTATAGCTGGGTCACCACTGTTTTGGTTGGGTCACAACTGTTTTGGTTGGGTCACCACGTTTTATTGCTGGGTAACCACGTTTTATTGCTGGGTCACCACGTTTTATTGCTGGTAACTACGTTTTATGGTTGAGTTACTACGTTTTATTGTTGGGTCACAACGATTGATGGTCACTACTTTTTATGGCTTAAACACTGTTTTATCGTTGGGTCACAACTTTTTATTGCTGGGGCATTACTTTTTTTGGTTAGGTCACTACGTTTTATTGTTGGGGCACTACGTTTTATTGTTGGGTCACCACTTTTTATGGTTGGGTCACTAAGTTTTAGTAACCAAACAATAAAACGTAGTGGTTTTATTGTTTGGTTACTACGTTTTATGGTTAGGTCCCTACGTTGTATTGTTGGGTCACCACTTTTTATAGTTGGGGCACTACGTTTTATTGTTGGGTCACTACGTTTTATTGCTGGGTCACCACTTTTTATTTTTGGGTCACGATTTTATTGCTGGGTCACTACTTTTTATTGTTGGGTCACTACGTTTTATTGTTGGGTCACCACGTTTTATTGCTGGGTCACTACGTTTAATTGTTAGGTCACCACTTTTTATGGTTGGGTCACTACGCTTTATTGTTGGGTCACTACGTTTTATTGTTGGGTCACTACGATTCATGGTTAGGTCACTACGTTTTATTGTTGGGTCACCACTTTCTATTGCTGGGTCACAACTTTTGTTGTTAGTCACCACTTTTTATGGTTGGTTCATCACTTTTTCTTGCTGGGTCACTACGTTTTATTGTTGGGTAACCACTTTTTATTGCTGGGTCATCACTTTTTATTGCTGGGTCACCACTTTTTATGGTTGGGTCACTATGTTTTATGGTTAAGTCACTACGTTTTATTGTTGGGTCACCACTTTTTTTAGTTGGGTAACTACGTTTTATTGTTGGGTCACTACGTTTTATTGTTGGGTCACTACGTTTTATTGCTGGGTCACCACTTTTTATTGTTGGGTCACCATGTTTGATTGCTGGGTCACTACGTTTTATTGTTGGGTCACCCCTTTTTATGGTTGGGTCACTACGTTTTATGGTTCGGTCACTACGTTTTATTGTTGGGTCACTACGATTTATGGTTAGTTCATTACGTTTTATTGTTGTGTCACTACTTTTTATTGTGGTGTCACCACTTTTTATGGTTTAATCACTATGTTTTATCGTTGGGTCACCACTTTTTATTGCTGGCTCACCACTTTTACTGTTGGGTCATTACTTTTTATGGTGGGGTCACTACGTTTTATTGTTGGGTCACCATATTTTTTGGTTGGGTCACTACGTTTTATTGTTTGGTCACTACTTTTATGGTTAGGTAACTACGTTTAATTGTTGGGTCACCACTTTTTATGGTTGGGTCACTACGTTTTATTGTTGGGTCACTACGTTTTATTGCTGGATCACCACTTTTTATTGTTGGTCAGGATTTTATTGTTGGGTCACCACTTTTTATTGTTGGGTCACGATTTTATTGTTGGGTCACCATGTTTTATTGCTGGGTCACTACGTTTTATTGTTGGGTCACCACTTTTTATGGTTGGGTCACTACGTTTTATGGTTGGGTCACTACGTTTCATTGTTGGGTAACTACTTTTTATTGTTGTGTCACCATTTTTTTTTTTAATCACTATGTTTTATCGTTGGGTCACCACTATTTATTGCTGGGTCACCACTTTTATTGTTGAGTCATTACTTTTTATGGTTGGGTCACTACGTTTTATTGTTGGGTCACCATATTTTTTGGTTGGGTCACTACGTTTTATTGTTTTGTCACTACGTTTTATGGTTAGGTAACTACGTTTTATTGTTGGGTCACCACTTTTTATGGTTGGGTCACTACGTTTTATTATTGGGTCACTACGTTTTATTGCTGGATCACCACTTTTTATTGTTGGTCACGATTTTATTGTTGGGTCACAACTTTTTATTGTTGGGTCACGATTTTATTGTTGGGTCACCATGTTTTATTGCTGGGTCACTACGTTTTATTGTTGGGTCACCACTTTTTATGGTTGGTCACTACGTTTTATGGTTGGGTCACTACGTTTTATTGTTGAGTCACTACGTTTTATTGTTGAGTCACTACGATTTATGGTTAGTTCACTACGTTTTATTGTCGGGTCACTACTTTTTATTGTTGTGTCACAACTTTTAATGGTTTAATCACTATGTTTTATCGTTGGGTCACCACTTTTTATTGCTGGGTCACCACTTTTATTGTTGGGACATTACTTTTTATGGTTGAGTAACTACGTTTTATTGTTGGGTCACCATATTTTTTGGTTGGGTCACTACATTTTATTGTTTGGTCACTACGTTTTATGGTTAGGTAACTACGTTTTATTGTTGGGTCACTACCATTTATGGTTAGGTCACTACGTTTTGTTGTTGGGTCACCACTTTTTATTGCTGGATCACAACTTTTATTTTAAGGTCACCATTTTTATGGTTGGTCACTACGTTTTATTGTTGGGTCAGCACATTTTTTGGTTGGTAACTACGTTTTATTGTTGGGTCACTACGTTTTATTGCTGGGTCACTACGTTTTATTGTTGGATCACCACTTTTTATGGTTTAATCACTATGTTTTATCGTTGGGTCACCACTTTTTATTGCTGGGTCACCACTTTTTATGGTTATGTCACTATGTTTTATGGTTAAGTAACTACGTTTTATTATTGGGTCACCACTTTTTTTGGTTGGGTCATTACGTTTTATTGTTGGATCCCTACATTTAATTGTTGGGTCACCACTTTATTGTTGGGTCACCACTTTATTGTTGGGTCACCACGTTTTAATGTTGGGTCACTACGTTTTAATGTTGGGTTACCACGTTTTAATGCTGGGTCACTACGTTTTATGGTTGGGTCACTACGTTTTATTGTTGGGTCACTACGATTTATGGTTATGGCACTACGTTTTATTGTTGGGTCACTATGTTTTATTGTTGGGTCACCACTTTTTATCGTTGGGTCACCACTTTTATTGTTGGGTCACCACTTTTTATGGTTGGGTCAGTACGTTTTATTGTTGGGTCACTACGTTTTTTGGTTGGGTCACTAGGTTTTATTGTTTGGTCACTACGTTTTATGATTAGGTCACTACTTTTTATGGTATTATCACTATGTTTTGTTGGGTCACCACTGTTTATTGTTGGATCACAACTTTTTTGGTTGGGTCACCACGTTTTATAGCTGGGTCACCACTGTTTTGGTTGGGTCACAACTGTTTTGGTTGGGTCACCACGTTTTATTGCTGGGTCACCACGTTTTATTGCTGGGTCACCACTTTTTATTGCTGGTAACTACGTTTTATGGTTGGGTTACTACGTTTTATTGTTGGGTCACAACGATTGATGGTTAGGTCACTACTTTTTATGGCTTAAACACTGTTTTATCGTTGGGTAATAACTTTTTATTGCTGGGTCACCGTTTTTTATGGTTGGGTCACTACGTTTTATTGTTGGGTCACCACATTTTTTGTTTGGTTCACTACGTTTTATTGTTTGGTCACTACGTTTTATGGTTAGGTCACTACGTTGTATTGTTGGGTCACCACTTTTTATAGTTGGGTCACTACGTTTTATTGCTGGGTCACTACGTTTTAATGTTGGGTCACCACGTTTTATTGCTGGGTCACTACGTTTAATTGTTAGGTCACCACTTTTTATGGTTGGGTCACTACGTTTTATTGTTGGGTCACTACGTTTTATTGTTGGGTCACTACGATTTATGGTTAGGTCACTACGTTTTATTGTTGGGTCACCACTTTTTATTGCTGGGTCACCACTTTTATTGTTAGTCACCACTTTTTATGGTTGGGTCACCACTTTTTCTTGCTGGGTCACTAAGGTTTATTGTTGCTACCCACTTTGTTGCTGGGTCACTACGTTTCATTGTTTGGTCACTACGATTTATGGTTAGGTCACTACGTTTTATTGTTAGGGTCACCACTTTTTATGGTTTGGTCACTACGTTTTATTGTTGGGTCAGTACGTTTTTATTGCTGGGTCACTACGTATTATTGTTGGGTCACCACTTTTTATGGTTGGGTCACTACGTTTTAATGTTGGGTCACCACGTTTTATTGCTGGGTCACCACGTCTTATGGTTGGGTCCCTACGTTTCATGGTTAAGTCACTACGTTTTATTGCTGGGTCACCACTTTTTATTGCTGGGTCACCACTTTTTATAGTTGGGTCACTACGTTTTATGGTTAAGTCACTACGTTTTATTGTTGGGTCACCACGTTTTAATGTTGGGTCACTACGTTTTAATGTTGGGGCACCACGTTTTATTGCTGGGTCACCACGTTTTATTGTTGGGTCACCACTTTTTATTGTTGGGTCACTACGTTTTATGGTTGGGTCATTACGTTTTATTGTTTGGTCACTACGATTTATGGTCAGGTTACTACGATTTATGGTTAGGTCACTACGTTTAGGTCACTACTTTTTATTGTGGGTTCACCACTTTCTATGGTTTAATCACTATGTTTCATCGTTGGGTCACCACTTTTTATTGCTGGGTCACCACTTTTATTGTTAAGTCACCACTTTTTATGGTTGGGGTACTACGTTTTATTGTTGGGTCACCACATTTTTTGTGTTGGTGACTACGTTTTATGGTTAGGTCACTACGTTTTATGGTTAGGTCACTACTTTTTTTGGTTTAATCACTATGTTTTATCGTTGGGTCACCACTTTTTATTGCTGGGTCACTACGTTTTATTGTTGGGTCACCACATTTTTTGGTTGGGTCACTACGTTTTATGGTTAGGTCACTACGTTTTATGGTTAGGTCACCACTTTTCATGGTTTAATCACTATGTTTTATCGTTGGGTCACCACTTTCTATTGCTGGGTCACCACTTTTATTGTTCTGTCACCACTTTTTATGGTTGTGTAACTACGTTTTATTGTTGGGTAACCACATTTTTTGGTTGGGTCACAACGTTTTATTGTTTAGTCACTACGTATTATGTTTAGGTCACTACGTTTTATTGTTGGGTCACCACTTTTTATTGTTGGGTCACTACGTTTTATTGTTGCGTCACTACGTTTTATTGCTGGGTCACCACTTTTTATTGTTGCGTCACGATGTTATTGTTGGATCACCACTTTTTATTGTTGGGTCACCGCTTTTTTGGTTGGGTCACTACGTTTTATTGCTGGGTCACCACTTATTATTGTTAGGTCACTACGTTTTATTGTTGGGTCACTACGTTTTATTGCTTGGTCACCACTTTTATTGTTGGGTCACCACTTTTTATGGTTGGGTCACTAGGTTTTATTGTTGGGTCACCACATTTTTTGTGTTGGTCACTACGTTTTATGGTTAGGTCACTACGTTTTGTGGTTAGGTCACTACTTTTTATTGTTGCGTCAAGATTTTATTGTTGGGTCACCACTTTTTATTGCTGGGTCACCACTTTTTTGGTTGGGTCACCACTTTATTGTTGGGTCACCACTTTTTATTGTTGGGTCACCACGTTTTATTGTTGGGTCACTACGTTTTATTGTTGGGTCACTACGTTTTATGGTTGGTAACAACTTTTTATGGTTGGGTCACTACGTTTTATGGTAAAATCACTACGTTATATTGTTGGGTCACCACTTTTTTGGTTGGGTCACTACGTTTTAATGTTGGGTCACCACGTTTTATTGCTGGGTCACCACGTCTTATGGTTGGGTCCCTACGTTTCATGGTTAAGTCACTACGTTTTATTGCTGGGTCACCACTTTTTATTGCTGGGTCACCACTTTTTATAGTTGGGTCACTACGTTTTATGGTTAAGTCACTACGTTTTATTGTTGGGTCACCACTTTTTAATGTTGGGTCACTACGTTTTAATGTTGGGTCACCACGTTTTATTGCTGGGTCACCACGTTTTATTGTTGGGTCACCACTTTTTATTGTTGGGTCACTACGTTTTATGGTTGGGTCATTACGTTTTATTGTTTGGTCACTACGATTTATGGTCAGGTTACTACGATTTATGGTTAGGTCACTACGTTTAGGTCACTACTTTTTATTGTGGGTTCACCACTTTCTATGGTTTAATCACTATGTTTCATCGTTGGGTCACCACTTTTTATTGCTGGGTCACCACTTTTATTGTTAAGTCCCCACTTTTTATGGTTGGGGTACTACGTTTTATTGTTGGGTCACCACATTTTTTGTGTTGGTGACTACGTTTTATGGTTAGGTCACTACGTTTTATGGTTAGGTCACTACTTTTTTTGGTTTAATCACTATGTTTTATCGTTGGGTCACCACTTTTTATTGCTGGGTCACTACGTTTTATTGTTGGGTCACCACATTTTTTGGTTGGGTCACTACGTTTTATGGTTAGGTCACTACGTTTTATGGTTAGGTCACCACTTTTCATGGTTTAATCACTATGTTTTATCGTTGGGTCACCACTTTCTATTGCTGGGTCACCACTTTTATTGTTCTGTCACCACTTTTTATGGTTGGGTAACTACGTTTTATTGTTGGGTAACCACATTTTTTGGTTGGGTCACAACGTTTTATTGTTTAGTCACTACGTATTATGTTTAGGTCACTACGTTTTATTGTTGGGTCACCACTTTTTATTGTTGGGTCACTACGTTTTATTGTTGCGTCACTACGTTTTATTGCTGGGTCACCACTTTTTATTGTTGCGTCACGATGTTATTGTTGGATCACCACTTTTTATTGTTGGGTCACCGCTTTTTTGGTTGGGTCACTACGTTTTATTGCTGGGTCACCACTTATTATTGTTAGGTCACTACGTTTTATTGTTGGGTCACTACGTTTTATTGCTTGGTCACCACTTTTATTGTTGGGTCACCACTTTTTATGGTTGGGTCACTAGGTTTTATTGTTGGGTCACCACATTTTTTGTGTTGGTCACTACGTTTTATGGTTAGGTCACTACGTTTTGTGGTTAGGTCACTACTTTTTATTGTTGCGTCAAGATTTTATTGTTGGGTCACCACTTTTTATTGCTGGGTCACCACTTTTTTGGTTGGGTCACCACTTTATTGTTGGGTCACCACTTTTTATTGTTGGGTCACCACTTTTTATTGTTGGGTCACTACGTTTTATTGTTGGGTCACTACGTTTTATGGTTGGTAACAACTTTTTATGGTTGGGTCACTACGTTTTATGGTAAAATCACTACGTTATATTGTTGGGTCACCACTTTTTTGGTTTGGTCACTACGTTTTATTGTTGGGTCACCACTTTTTATTGTTGGGTCACTACGTTTTAATGTTGGTCACCACGTTTTATTGCTGGGTCATAACGTTTTATTGTAAGGTCAACACTTTTTATGGTTGGGTCACTACGGTTTATTGTTGGGTCACCACTTTTTATTGTTAGGTCACCACTTTTTATTGTTTAATCACAATGTTTTATCGTTGGGTCACCACTTTTTATTGCTTTGTCACCACTTTTATTGTTGGGTCAACACATTTTTTGGTTGGGTCACTACGTTTTATTGTCGGGTCACCACTTTTTATTGTCGGGTCACTACGTTTTATTGCTGGGTCACTACTTTTTATTGTTGGGTCACCACTTTTTCTGTTTGGTCACCACTTTTTCGGTTGGGTCACCACTTTTTATTTTTGGGTCACTACGTTTTATTTCTGGGTCACTACGTTGTATTGTTGGGTCACCACGTTTTTTGTTTGAGTCACTACGGTTTATTGTTGGGTCACCACGTTTTATAGCTGGGTCACCACTGTTTTGGTTGGGTCACCACGTTTTATTGCTGGGTCACCACGTTTTATTGCTGGGTCACCACTTTTTATTGCTGGGTCACCACGTTTTATTGCTGGTCACTACGTTTTATGGTTGGGTCACTACGTTTTATTGTTGGGTCACAACGATTGATGGTTAGGTCACTACTTTTTATGGCTTAAACACTGTTTTATCGTTGGGTCACAACTTTTTATTGCTGGGTCACCACTTTTTATGGTTGGGTCACTACGTTTTATTGTTGGGTCACCACATTTTTTGGTTGGGTCACTACGTTTCATTGTTGGTTCAGTCCGTTTTTATGTTGGGTCATTACGATTTATTGTTAGGTCACCACTTTTTATTGTTGGGTCACCACTTTTTATTGCTGGGTCACTGCGTTTTAATGTTGGGTGACTCTGTTTTATTGCTGGGTCACTACGTATTATTGTTGGGTCACCACTTTTTATGGGTTGGGTCAGTACGTTTTATTGCTGGGTCACCACTTTTTATTGCTGGGTCACCACTTTTTATAGTTGGGTCACTACGTTTTATAGTTGGGTCACTACGTTTTATGGTTAAGTTACTACGTTTTATTGTTGGGTCACCACTTTTTTTAGTTGGGTCACTACGTTTTATTGTTGGGTCACCACTTTTTATCGTTGGGTCACAACTTTTTATTGCTGGGTCACCACTTTTTATGGTTGGGTCACTACGTTTTATTGTTTGGTCACTACGATTTATGGTTAGGTCACTACGATTTATGGTTAGGTCACTACGTTTTATTGTTAGATCACACTTTTTATCGTTGGGTCACCACTTTTTATTGCTGGGTCACTACTTTTATTGTTGGGTCACCACTTTTTATGATTGGGTCCCCACTTTTTATTATTTAATCACTATGTTTTATCGTTTGGTAACCACTTTTTATTGCTGGGTCACCACTTATATTGTTGGATCACCACTTTTTATGGTTGGGTCACTACGTTTTATTGTTGGGTCACCACATTTTTGGGTTGGGTCACTACGTTTTATGTTTAGGTCACTACGTTTTATGTTTAGGTCACTACGTTTTATTGTTGGGTCACGACTTTTTATGGTCGGGTCACTACGTTTTATTGCTGGGTCACCACTTTTTATTGTTGGGTCACGATTTTATTGTTGGGTCATTACTTTTTTGGTTGGGTCACCACTTTTTTGGTTGGGTCACTACGTTTTATTTCTGGGTCACTACGTTTTATTGCTGGGTCACTACGTTTTATTGTTGGGTAACCACGTTTTATCGTTGGGTCACCACATTTTATTGCTGGGTAACCACTTTTCTTGTTGGGTCACCAATTTTTTGGTTGGGTCACTACGTTTTATTGCTGGGTCACCACTTTTTATGGTTAGTTCACCACTTTTTATTGTTGGGTCACTACGTTGTATTGTTGGGTCACGATTTTATTGTTAGGTCACGATTTTATTGTTGGGTCACCACTTTTTATTGTTGGGTCACTACTTTTTGGGTGGGTCACCACGTTTTATTGCTGGGTCACGACTTTTTTGGTTGGGTAACCACGTTTTATTTCTGGGTCACCACTTTTTATTGCTGGGTCACTACGTTTTATTGTTGGGTCACCACTTTTTGGGTTGGGTCACCACGTTTTATTGCTGGGTCCTCACTTTTTATTGCTGGGTCACTACGTTTTATTGTTGGGTCATCATATTTTAATGTTGGGCCATAACGTTTTATGGTTGGGTCACTACGTTTTATTGTTGGGTCACTACGATTTATGGTAAGGTCACTACGTTTTATGGTTGGTTCACCACTTTTTATGGTTTAATCACTATCTTTTATCGTTGGGTAACCACTTTTTATTGCTGGGTCACCACTTTTATTGTTGGGTCACTACGTTTTATGGTTGGGTCACTACGTTTTATTGCTGGCTTAATACTTTTTATTGTTGTCACGATTTTATTCTTGAGTCACCACTTTTTATTGTTGGGCCACCACTTTTTTGGTTGGGTCACCATGTTTTATTGCTGGGTCACCACTTTTATTTGCTGGGTCACTACGTTTTATTGTTGGGTCACCACTTTTTATGGTAGGGTCACTACGTTTTATGGTTTGGTCACTACGTTTTATTGTTGGGTCACTACGATTTATGGTTGGGTCACTACGTTTTATTGTTGGGTCACCACTTTTTATTGCTGGGTCACCACTTTTTATTGCTGGCTCACCACTTTTTATTGCTGGGTCACCACCTTTTAATGTTGTGTCACCACTTTTTATTGCTGGGTCACTACGATTTATTGTTGGTCACCACTTTTGATGGTTGGGTCACTACGTTTTATTCTTGGGTCACTACGATTTATTGTTAGATCATCACATTTTATTGTTGGGTCACCACTTTTTATGGTTGGGTCACCACTTTATTGCTGGGTCACCACTTTTTATTGTTGGGTCACCCCGTTTTAATGTTGGGTCACCTCGTTTTATTGCTGGGTCACCACTTTATATTGTTGAGTCACCACTTTTTATGGTTGGGTCACTACGTTTTATTGTTGGGTCACTACTTTTTATGGTTGGGTCACCACTTTTTATGGTTGGGTCACTACGTTCTATGGTTGGGTCCCCAATTTTTATGGTTGGCTCACTACGTTTTATTGTTGGGTCACTACGTTTTATGGTTAGGTCACTACGTTTTATTGTTGGGTCACCACGTTTTATTGTTGGGTCACCACTTTTTATGGTTGGGTCACTACGTTTGATGGTTGGGTCACTACGTTTTATGGTTAGGTCACTACGTTTTATGGTTAGGTCACTACGTTTTATTGTTGGATCACCACTTTTTATGGTTGAGTCACTACGTTTTATGGTTAAGTCACTACGTTTTATTGTTGGGTCACCATTTTTTATGGTTTAATCATATTAAATAACGTCGACATAAGTAAAGTAAGAAGACAAATAATTATGCTCCACCAATGTTTTCATTAATATTTGTATACATATTAAATAACGTCGACACAAGTAAAGAAAGAAGAGAAATTATTATGCTTTGCCATTGTTTTCAATTATAGTTGTATACATGTAAAATTACATGTCAATAAGTAAAATAAGAGAAATAATTATGCTCCGCCATTGTTTTGACTAATATTTGTATACATGTTAAATAACGTCTCAGTAAGTAAGAAGAGAAATAATTATGCTCCCCCACTGTTTCACTAATATTGTTATACATATTAAATAACGTCTTAATAAGAATAGTAAGAAGAGAAATAATTATGCTCCGCCATTGTTTTCACTAATATTTGTATACACGTTAAATAACGTCTCAATAAGTAAAGTAAGAGTATAATTATGCTCCACCACTGTTTTCACTAATATTTGTATACATATTAAATAACGTCTCAATAAGTAAAGTGCTTCTTAAGTATAACGGTTCCTAGAAATATTGGTGCTTCTAAAGTATAATGGTACCCAGGAATGTTGGTGCTTCTAAAGTATAACGGTCTACAGGAATGTTGGTGCTCCTAAAGTATAAGTCTCTAGAAATATAGGTGCTTCTAAAGTTTGACGGACCCCACCCCCCAGGAATGTTGGTGCTTTTTAAGTATAACGGTCCCTAGAAATATTGGTGTTTCGGGCCAAATTTTTTTTCTTTTTTTGAACTTAAAATATTTCTCAGGGTTATGGGAGAGTGAAAAATTAGTTAGGATGAGGGGCTGGAGAGATTGAGGGGTCAGGGAAAATTTTAGGGGCCAGGCCGAACTTTTTAGGGGTCAGGCCAGATTTTTTTCTTTGTTTTTTGTTTTGAACTCAAAATATTTCTCAGGGTTGGGGGAGAGTGAAAACCGAGTTGGAATGGTGGGCTGGATAGATTGAGGGGTCGGGGAAATTTTTAGGGGTCAGGCCAGCCTTTTTAGGGATCAGACCAAATTTTTTTTTTTTTTTTTTGAACTCAAAATATTTCTCAGGGTTGGGGAAGAGTGAAAAATAAGTTAGGATGGGGGCTGGAGAGATTGAGGGGTCGGGGGAAATTTTAGGGGTCATGCCAAATTATTATTTATTTTTTTTTTTTTGAACTCAAAATATTTCTCAAGGTTGGGGGAGAGTGAAAAACAAGTTGGAATGGGGGACTGGAAAGATTGAGGGGTCGGGGAAATTTTAGGGGTCAGGCCGAACTTTTTAGGGGTCAGGCCAAATTTGTTTTTTGTTTTTTTGTTTTGAACTCAAAATATTTCTCAAGGTTGGGGGAGAGTGAAAAAGTTGGAATAGGGGGCTGGAAAGATTGAGGGGTCAGGGGAATTTTAGGGGTCAGGCCGAACTTTTTAGGGGTCAGGCCAAATTTTTTTCTTTTTGTTTGTTTTGAACTCAAAATATTTCTCAGGGTTGGGGGAGAGTGAAAAATTAGTTGGGATGGGGGCTGGAGAGATTGTGGGGTCGGGGAAAATTTTAGGGATCAGGCTAAATTTTTTTGGTTTTTTGTTTTGTTTTGTAACTCAAAATATTTCTCAGGGTTGGGGGAGATTAAAACAAAATTGGGGGGTGCGGCTTGAGATATTAGGGGTAGGGGAACATTGTAGGGGTCGGGCCCAACTTTTTAGGGGGTCGGGCGAAATTTTTTTGTTCTTTTGAACTAAAAATATTTCGTAGGTAAGTATTTTGTAGGCACACCGGGGCAGCGATACATACGAATATAGTATGCGCAGCGGGGCGGCGATAGGTATATATATAGTATGTGCACCGGGGTTGCAATAGGTACGTGTATAGTAGTGCATAGAGGTGGCGATAGGTACTATATAGCATGTGCACAGGGATGGCAGTAAGTATGTATATAGAATGCGCACCAGGGCGGTGATAGGTATATATTTAGCATGCACTCCAAGGCGGCGATCAGTACGTATATAGCACGCACACCAGGGAGGCGATAGGTACGTATTTAGCATGCGCACCGGGGCGGTGATAGGAACATATTTAGCATTCACATCAGGCCGGCGATAGAGACGTATTAAGCATTTGCACCGGGGCGGCGATAGGTACATTGTAGCATCCACAACGGGGCGGCGATAGGTACGTATGCAGCATTCGCACTAGGGCAGCGATAGGTACGTATGTAGCATTTACACCGGGGCAGCGATAGGTACTTGTGTAGTAGGCATACCGGGGCGGCAATAGGTACTTATATAGTATCTGCCCCGGGACGGCGATAGGTACGTATATTGTATGTGCACCGGGGTGGCGATAGATATGTATATAGTATGAACACCGGGGCGGAGATAAGTACCTATATAGAAGGCGCAGATAGATGTGGTACTTTTTATAGAAATATGTCATACTATTGCCATGGGCACCGTAGGAGAAATGGTGTGGAAGAAGCATCTTTTGCAAAAGGCAAAATTAGAAAGTAGCGGTGAAATGGTGCGACCAGGGAAGAGAAAAATAGAAAGGTAAAGAGACGGCTATAGAAGAGGGGGAGAAATAGAAGTTTGAATATAAAGATGTTACACACGCGATTTTTCTTCAATTATATGTCATTATGACCCCGAGCAATGCCGGGTAGCCCCGCTAGTCTATTATATAAATCCCACCTGTCTGTCTGTATGTATGTATGTATGTATGTATGTAAAGCTTCTCCTTCGAAAATACCCAACAAACGGTCAAACGGGTGACATCATTCCGACCGGCCAGCCCAGGCGCGTCTAATATCTCGGAACCGGAAAAAAAAATGGAGTCTTCCAGGGTCGACTGAGCACTTTTCTCCAATGGGGGGTGGCTTTTAACTCCATTTTTCAACGTTATTTATACTAATTTGAGAGGAAATCAAATGCAAAATCACGATAAACCAGAAATGACGTCAGAGAGTGGTAGGAAGAAATTTACTCACACTACAACCAGTTTTTAGACGCTAATATTCCTCCCCCTCCCTTCCTATACCTCCTCCTTTCAGGCCAAATTGGAGGGGGGGTCGGCATTCGCCGGTGTGAGCGCCTCAGACCAAATTTGTGGGAGAGGGGAGTATCGGTATTCGCCGGTAGGGCGCCTCAGGCCAAATCTGGGGAGGGGGAATGTCGGCGGTGGGGTGCCTCAGGCCAAATCTGGGGAGGGGGAATGTCGGCATTCGCCGGTATGAGCGCCTCAGGCCAAATCTGGGGAGGGGGAGTGTCGGCATTCGTTGGTATGAGCGCCTCAGGCACAATCTGGGGAGGAGGAATGTCAGCATTCTCCGGTATGAGCGCCTCAGGCCAAATCTGGGGAGGGGGAGTGTCGGCATTCGCCGGTATGAGCGCCTCAGACGAAATTTAGGGGAGGAGGAGTGTCGGTATTCGCCGGTGTGAACGCTCAGGTGAAATTAGGGGGATGGGGGGGGGAGTATGAGTAATCGTCGGTGAGAGCCCGACCTTTGGGAGGGGTATTAGCCTGTACTTTATGGGAGAAGAAATGCACAAAAGGAAAAGGGATTAAAAAATAAAATGATAATCTGATTTTTGATTCGACAGTGTAAAACCGACACCTATCGGATAGATAATACACTTGATCTCAAGGCAAAAATGCCGAGAACAGATACTACACTTTGACCAAAAGGCTGAGAAAGCATCAGAAATTAAAATTTTTAGAAATATTTCTATCAGTATTTATAACGAATCTACCACAGTACAGCGGTCTATCCACTATACACTGTTTAAATTACATTAATAAATTAACAAGTAATAATAACTATGATTTTCTTTTAACAAACATTGTATAATACTATTTAACAACTTATTACATGAGTTTTGAATATCAACTATTTTACACGACTTTTTCAACGTTAATATGTAGTAAATTCGAAATAATCTAATGTATTTATGTACTAATCCGATAAAAATGCAGAGTCACTGTAAACATCCCATAATCCCTTGCCGGATGTACCCGGTCTTGCCCTAAATTGTGTCCGGTTCTATCAGATCATCCAATAACTTCTGTCCGGATGCATCAATAACAACATAGGAATCCTACGTTAAGAGTGTGTAGTGAAACAAGGGTTGCTCAATAACATCCACACCTGTCCCATAATCCCTTGCCGGATGTACCCGGTCTTGCTCTAAATTGTGTCCGGTTATATCAGGTCATCATGATCAGAGAGTGGCAGATAATTTGAAAAATAATGCAAAGTGTCAGGAAGAAATTCACTCACACTACAACCTTTTAATAGACGCTAATATTCCTCCCCCTCCCTTCCGTTATAATGATAGGCATTACCTCCTCCTTTCATGCCAAATTAGGAGGGGGGTTACGGCATTCGCCGGTGTGAGCGCCTCAGGCCAAATTTTTTCTTGTGGGGGGGACATTAAGAAAATCTATAATAAAGACCAATGTGCATTTATTTGTATCTATAATAAAGACCAATGTGCATTTATTTGTATCTATCCAATGTGCATTTATATTTATCTATAATAAAGACAAATGTGCATTTATATTTCATCGGGGGGGGGGGGACTTAATACCTCAAGTTCATAAACCAATTAATGTTTATTAATGAAATTTATTTTTTAGAGGATAGCTAAGGAAGTGCGTTAACTCACGTTTAAAAACAATTAAGGTGTTTAAAACAAGGTTAGAGAATATATACATAACATATAAAAGTGTATTCTTATGTAAAATTCACAGAGTAAGATGATGAGAATAATCCCGAATCTATTAACCCAGCCCTTAGGGGTCCATGGGGCATATTTCATCAGGGGGGGGGGGGGGCTTTTCATTTATTTTTCATTATATTTTATAGTAATTTGAAATTGCTGAGTCATATTGTAATTTAATTACGTAATACCTCAAGTTCATAAACCAATTAATGTTTTTTAATGAAATTTTCTTTTTAGAGGATAGCTAAGGAAGTGCGTTAACTCACGTTTAAAAACACAATTAAGGTGTTTAAAACAAGGTTAGAGAATATATACATAACATATAAAAGTGTATTCTTATGTAAAATTCACAGAGTAAGATGATGAGAATATTCGCGAATCTATTAACCCAGCCCTTAGGGGTCAATGAGGCATATTTCATCGGGGGGGGGGGGGGCTTTTCATTTATTTTTCATTATATTTTATAGTAATTTGAAATTGCTGAGTCATATTGTAATTTAATTACGTAATACCTCAAGTTCATAAACCAATTAATGTTTTTTAATGAAATTTATTTTTTAGAGGATAGCTAAGGAAGTGCGTTAACTCACGTTTAAAAACAATTAAGGTGTTTAAAACAAGGTTAGAGAATATATACATAACATATAAAAGTGTATTATTATGTAAAATTCACAGAGTAAGATGATGAGAATACTCCTGAATCTATTAACCCAGCCCTTAGGGGTCCATGGGGAACATTTAAACGGGGTGGGGGGGCTTTTGATTTATTTTTCATTATATTTCATAGTAATTTGAAATTGCTGAGTCATATTGTAATTTAATTACGTAATACCTCAAGTTCATAAACCAATTAATGTTTTTTAATGAAATTTATTTTTTAGAGGATAGCTAAGGAAGTGCGTTAACTCACGTTTAAAAACACAATTAAGGTGTTTAAAACAAGGTTAGAGAATATATACATAACATATAAAAGTGTATTCTTATGTAAAATTCACATAGTAAGATGATGAGAGTATTCCCGAATCTATTAACCCAGCCCTTAGGGGTCCATGGGGAATATTTCATCGGAGGGGGGGGGCTTTTCATTTATTTTTCATTATATTTTATAGTAATTTGAAATTGCTGAGTCATATTGTAATTTAATTACGTAATACCTCAAGTTCATAAACCAATTAATGTTTTTTAATGAAATTTATTTTTTAGAGGATAGCTAAGGAAGTGCGTTAACTCACGTTTAAAAACAATTAAGGTGTTTAAAACAAGGTTAGAGAATATATACATAACATATAAAAGTGTATTCTTATGTAAAATTCACAGAGTAAGATGATGAGAATATTCCCGAATCTATTAACCCAGCCCTTAGGGGTCCATGGGGAATATTTCATCGGGGGGGGGGGGGCTTTTGATTTATTTTTCATTATATTTTATAGTAATTTGAAATTGCTGAGTCATATTGTAATTTAATTACGTAATACCTCAAGTTCATAAACCAATTAATGTTTTTTAATGAAATTTATTTTTTAGAGGATAGCTAAGGAAGTGCGTTAACTCACGTTTAAAAACAATTAAGGTGTTTAAAAAAAGGTTAGAGAATATATACATAACATATAAAAGTGTATTCTTATGTAAAATTCACAGAGTAAGATGATGAGAATATTCCTGAATCTATTAACCCAGCCCTTAGGGGTCCATGGGGAACATTTAAACGGGGGGGGGGGACTTTTGATTTATTTTTCATTATATTTCATAGTAATTTGAAATTGCTGAGTCATATTGTAATTTAATTACGTAATACCTCAAGTTCATAAACCAATTAATGTTTTTTAATGAAATTTATTTTTTAGAGGATAGCTAAGGAAGTGCGTTAACTCACGTTTAAAAATACAATTAAATTTTAGGGGTCAGGACAAATTTTTTAGAGGTAAGCCTAATTTTTTTTTTTTTTTTTTGAACTTAAAATATTTTTCAGAGTTGTGGGAGAATGAAAAAAGTCCGGGGTGGGGGCTGGAAGGATTAGGGGGTCGGGGAAAATTTTAGGGATCAGGCTGAACTTTTTAGGGGTCAGGTCAAATTTTTTTGTTTTTTTTTTGTTTTGAAGTCAAAATATTTCTCAGGGTTGGGGGAGAGTGAAAAATTAGGGGGCTGGAGAGATTGAGGGGGTCGGGGAAAATTTTAAGGGTCAGGCCGAACTTTTTAGGGGTCAGGCCAAATTGTTTTATTTTTTTTTGTTTTGAACTCAAAATATTTCTCAGGGTTGGTGGAGAGTTAAAAATTTGTTGGGAGGGGGGGGCTTGAGAGAGTTAGGGGTCGGGAAAATTTTAGGGGTCAGGCCGAACTTTTTAGGGGTCAGGCCAAATATTTTTTGTTTTTTTTTGTTTTGAAGTCAAAATATTTCTCATGGTTGGGTTTGAGTGAAAAATTAGGAGGCTGGAGAGATTGAGGGGTCGGGGAAAAGTTTAGGGGTCAGGCCGAACTTTTTACGGGTTTGGCCAATTTAAAAAATTTTTTTTTTGTTTTGAACTCAAAATATTTCTCATGGTTGGGAGAGAGTTAAAAATTAGTTGGGATGGGGGGCTGGAGAGAATGAGGGGTCGAGGAAAATTTTAGGGGTCAGGCCAAATTTTTTTGTTTTTTTTTGGTTTTGTAAGTCAAAATATTTCTCAGAGTTGGGGGAGAGTGAAAAATTAGGGGGCTGGAGAGATTGAGGGTCGGGGAAAATTTTAAGGGTCGGGCCGAACCTTTTAAGGGTCAGGCTAAATTTTTTAATTTTTTTATGTTTTTAACTCAAAATATTTCTCAGGGTTTGGGAGAGTAAAAAACAAGTTAGGATGTGGGGTGCTGGAAAGGTTGAGGGGTCACGGAAAATTTTAGGGGTCAGACCGAACTTTTTAGGGGTCAAGTTAGTTTTTTAATTTTTTTTGTTTTGAACTCAAAATATTTCTCAGGGTTGGGGGAGAGTAAAACAAAATTGGAGGGTGCGGCTTGAGATATTAGGGGTCGAGGAAAATTGTAGGGGTCGGGCCAAACTTTTTAGGGGGTCGGGCGAAAGTTTTTGTTTTTTTAACTTAAAATGTTTCGTAGGAAAATATATAGTTTGCACACCGGGGCGGCGATAGATACGAATATAGTATGCGCACCAGGCCGGCGATAGGTATATATATAGTATGTGAACCAGGGTGGCAATAGGTACGTGTATAGTAGTGCATAGAGGTGGCGATAGGTACTATATAGCATGTACACAGGAATGGCGCTAAGTATGTATATAGAATGCGCACCAGGGTGGTTATAGGTATATATTTAGCATGCGCTCCGGGGCGGCAATCAGTACGTGTATAGCACGCACACCAGGGCGACGATAGGTACGTATTTAGCACGCGCACCGGAGCGGCGATAGGAACATATTTAGCATTCGCATCAGGCCGGCAATAGTGACGTATTTAGCATTTGCACCGGGGCGGCTATAGGTACGTATGTATGTTTAGCGACGGGGCGGCGATAGGTACGTATGCAGCATTCGCACTGGGGCGGTGATAGGTACTTATTTAGTATGCATATAGGGGCGGCAATAGGTACTTATATAGTATCTGCCTGGGGCGGCGATAGGTACGTATATTGTATGTGCACCGGGGTGGCGATAGATATGTATAAAGTATTAACAGCGGGGCGGACATAAGTACCTATATAGAAGGCGCAGATAGGTGTGGTACTTTTTATAGAAATATGTCATACTATTGCCCTGCGCAACGTAGGAGAAATGGTGAGGAAGAATCAGCTTTTGCAAAAGGCAAAATTAGAAAGTAGCGGTGAAATGGGGCGACCAGGGAAGAGAAAGGTAGAAAGATGAAGAGACGGCTACAGAGGAGGGGGAGAAATAGAAGTTTAAATATAAAGATGTTACACACGCGATTTTTCTTCAATTATGTCTTCATGACCCCGAGCAACGCCGGGTAGCCCCGCTAGTAATATATATAACAAATACTGACTCAACGGGTCACATTTGGCCTAGTCTCTATTCATGTGATTCGACCGTTTGCTGGGGAGACGTCTCTGGAAGGGCTTTTACATCTTGGGCACGGCATGAGACAACACTAGCTCTCCTGACTAAACAATCGTTACATTCCTTTAATAAGTAAGTGGTTTATATCCAGTTGGGTACTTGGCCGGTTTGCAGGGTGGCGTCATTGTACATCACTAGGCTGGCTTTATTAATTCTCTCGTGAGAATTAATTATCTGCTGGGACCGCTGTGCTATAATAGAACGCTCTGTAATCAAGGAACAAGGCATTTTATATATCCAAAATATATTTTATTTTGGCCGAAGAATTAACATGTTTTTAAAGAGTCGGTGAGCTGACTAACACGTGCCGTAGCACACACAAGCGAACATTAGACTGTTGTTTTATCTTTATTGTTATGATAAAAGTGAGAGAGAAAGAGAGAGAGGGTGAGAAAATACAGTCAACAATATTTTTCAGTTTACAAGCTCCTGCAACAGTTGATTTGACCTTTCAAATGCACTATTCACTCTCGATTTCATAAACATCTTGTCAAACCCATGTTGGCTCCTCTGAATGACAGCAACTTTTGACATTTTGGGTGCGAAAACATAGTTGTCGATTTTTATGTCTCTCCCCGTGAGGGTAGTCCAAGTTACATAAAAAGGGCCCCCAAGTGTAGTGAATTGCAGCTCCCCAAAATGGGATCACTCGTTGTGTCACAATCGTTCCCTCCTTTTTGTGACATTTGCTCCAATTAGCAAAGGTCATAACAACTTCCTGGCACAACGATACAATATGTGCTGTCCTCAACTTTTTTGAATAAGTAATTGCCATTTTTAATTTTTGACTTGCCTATTTTATTTATTTATATTTTTACTCTCTTCTCTCCTGAAACTTATTTCATGTTTTTCTTCCATCCCCCCGCTTTTCTTTGAAAAAACATGAATTATTGCATTTTTTTCTGTAATAATCATTGAAGTTGACTTTATTTATTTTACTTTTTTTCAATGTCATTAATTTGTCGACAGTTTTTTTTTCTTTTAGCTGTCGTTAACTTTAATTTTCTCAGTCTTAACCAGTTGATGACCTCTTTTAGATGATTACGCTTAAAAAAGAGAGTCATTCTTTGTCTAAATCCTCACAGAGACATTAAGAAATATTAGAAAGTAGCTGAATCAACATAAAGTGAAAGAGTGCGAGAAATACAGAGATAATTAAGAGAAAGATGGGTGAGTTGTTCACTTAATTAGGTTTGGCTTGGTTTGTTTTACAACATATCAACAATCTATGGATTATTTAATGTCGAATAAAGTTGCCAAATATAATTTCTCTTAGAATACATGGATCGCAGATTACATGGCAAAACTCTTAGAAAACATTTCTCGCAGAAAACATTACTCTTAGAAGGAAATTTTACAGATAGTGAGTCGTCATTATTCTCAGAAAACACTACTGCCATAACACATTACTCCAAGAAAAATTGCTCTCAGAATACATTGCTCTTAGAAAATATTACTCTTAGAATGAAATTTTACAGAAAGGGTACTAGAATTACCCTAAAAAACACCACTCTCAGAAAACATTGCTCTTAGAAAACGTTGCTCGTAGAAAGAAATTTCAGTGAGAGTGGGAACATTGATCTTAGAAAACATTACTCCTAGAAAACATTATTCTTAGACAGAAATTCAAAAAAGAAGGTAGGGACATTAATCCCAGAAAACAGTACTCCCAGAAGACATTAATCTTTGAAAAAAGTACTCCTTGGTAATCTACTTTGTTCTCAACATAATTGACTCTCAGCCGCTGCCTTCTAGAATAAAAAGGAGAAATAAGGTTTTGATTTTTTGAATACGGGTGGGGATGAACTTATAGATACTAAGACATGATGTGACCAGCCAGATGACTGAATTGAGCCTTTCCGATCTCCTGTCTAGCCGAAGTAAGGGCCGAAGTGAAAGAATGATTTAGCCACTAGGATCAATCCTAAGGCATCACAGGTCACCACCCACGGCCTACAGATGGCCCTGTTTTTGGGGAGGGGGGTACCTCTCTGCATAGGGTTGCAGTCGACGAATTTGTCGCCCCGCCAGCAGGGAGATGTTCACTTAATTATAAATTACGGCGTATTAGAACAATTAAAACAGAATTTATTTTTTCAGGGGGTGATGCAGTTTGCTTGAAGAATTGTGTGTAATATATTTAAAAGCAATTTATACAAAAAAAATCGCTGTATTCCTTCTTACAACCTAGTGTATTTTTGCATTGTCATTAGCCTTTTATAAATTGCATACAGAGATTTAATTTTTCAAACATAACCCAATCATCCAAAAATTAAGGTATATTTTTGCATGTATTTTGCATCATTAAAATATGTATTAAACTATTCTTAGAGAAACAAACGTTAATCAACTCACATTTAGTATAATAATAGATTAGTCTTCCAAAATTAAAGTCTATTTTTCATAAATGAATGCTTGTTTAGTATATACAAATATCTTTTTATTGATCTCTAATTATTAATCAGAAATAACGTGTCACGTTCTGTTATTCCATTCTGATCTTTCTCAAAATTTTGAATGCAGTTAAGTCAACATAAATGCAGCAAACTTGATTGAACCAGATTTTTTTAGAAAAACTCTGGTTCATCCCCTTTTTCCTCCAGGGGATACAATGGCCTAAAATGGCATTTTGGGGCAATTATTTAAAATTTCCTTCATTACTTTTAGCTAAAATTCTATAAACAATTATCATGAATATATTATTTATGAATATTGGTGACCCCAGGAAAACTTGTGTTTGTCCTCTAAGTAGGACCCAAAAATAAATTGGCAAAAATGAACTTAAACAAATATTTTTAAAATACACTGAATTGGGTTTTCCCTCAAAATCAAAAAAAGTTATGATTAATGGTTGCTTACATTGTTCAAGTAATAAAAATCACAAAGGGAGACAACTCAGTATTTACTTCTTTTTTTTTTAAATTGCTTGCCTAATATTCAAATTGTAGCAGTAGGGAAGCAACTTCAGTTTGAAAACTCCACTACTTCAACTCTTCAGAAAAACAAAAACAACAAAAAAACAAATAATATTAATGGACAGAGTTTGTAGCCAAGAAATAAACATTAATTTTAACAGATTGATTGCAACAAGATATTTAAGAACTTTCGGTCTGATCATTTCGACTGATTTATATAAACGTATTTAGATAATGAAGTGAATGTCTCTTTAAAAGAAGAATACCTTTTGAGCAGCATTTGTTCAAAACTATCAGCAGTGACAATGGGGGTATGTGTGCAGAATATAAAATATAGACTCAAATGATGCTGACAAGTGTCTGTAAATGCGCTAGATAGGAAAACTGAACAAAAAACTGTGTGTCGAAAAGCCTGCAGCATAAGGAACAAGGAGAAAAACAGTACAAAAAGTGAAAGAGACTAGTATCAGACATTGAGAAATTATCTGTATGTCATTGTAATTACTGATTATGGTATTATTAGACTGAGCTAGTGATCAGAAGCGCTGGAGAAATGTATAAGATTATAGGTTATTAGGGCCTTCCATAACTAAAAATGTTTGATTTTCATAAAAAAATGTTTGTATGGTATATTCTTATGTTTCCTTTATTTAAAAAGAATTGCTTTACTTTATATTCAAATTGCTCAACAGTGGGGATCGAAGAGACTCATATTCATAATTATAACTCCAGCTGGAGAAAATCCAACAATCCTTACCCTCAAACCCCCTAACAAGAAAAAAAATTCAATAGACAGAGTTTGTAGCCAAAAATTAAACAGACATTATTTTCTCAAATTGACCATAACAAGAAATTCAAGATCTTTTGGTCTGATCATTCTGATTGATGTTTTTATATGAACGAATTTCAATAAAGACGAAAAACTCTCTTGAAAAGGAAGAATAACTTTGAAGAACATTTGTCTAAGAAGACCATCAGAGATGTTCTACTTCTTTAGGATGGAAGGACTTACACATTTTCATCAGATCTAAAAACCCTTTTGTGAAAATACCCCAAAACTTGTTGTAGAGAGGATGAGGGGTGGGGGGTCTTTTAACTAAATGCAATGCTATACCAAGATCAATACATCAAAGATATTTTACCGGTATCATCGGGGGGGGGGGGATACTGTGTACATTGACATAAAGGATACATTGTACAAACAGAACATGTGGTTAGGGCAGATTTTTAATGGAGACATGGGTGGCGAGGCAGGGGGAGGGCATGATGCTTACCATGAATAAGTCTTCCAAGAATTCCACTCACTTTTACAAATTGCCTTCTTGGCATCTCAACAACACAAGGATTGAAAAACTTGCCCAAGGTTAGCCATATTGTTTTGAACTTGTCTCTGATTAATGGCAAAGTATCTTCTAAGCAAGATAAAAAGAATTAAATTGTTCTCAGTCTCTCTCATATATATATATATATATATATATATATATATATATACCAGTCTGTTCATATCTTTCTATGCTGGACTATTCATATCTACCTATCTCTGCCGATTTATATCCATATATCTATCACAGCCCAGTCGTTATCATCTATACATCTCTGCATCTTTATATCTTTATTTATATAAAGTAAGGTATGCGTATATGTTCATATATTTCGATGTATAGAATTCACTCCTAAACTAATTAACTGATCATTATGAATTTTGGAAGATAGCCGCTAGGCGTAAGGGTGGGTAATGTGGGCTATATTTAGTTTAATTTAGTTTTATGCAGAGTTAGCAAAAAGGTGGTGAAAATTTAGATACATCCGATTTTGGGGAAAAGTTAAATTTCAGTTTCTTTGGAGTATGTTAAATAGTCTTAAGGGGCACACTATTGGCACAACCTCCCGTTTGAAAATTTAAATATTTTAAATTTACATGAAATATGACCCATATTCATTCGACAGCAGTTAAACAAGATCCCATGAATTTCAATTTCTTATTAAGACCCCTTAACTTAAACCTTAAATGTAAGACATCTTCTCGAATCAAAATCATGTAATTGATTTTGATCAAAATTGGAACAAAGATTCTAGACATAAGGTTTAGTATCATTATATCTGGATTTTGATGTTTGTAAAGGGACATAAAACTGGTTGAAAACTGTTCTGTTTGGGGAAATAATTTTACTCGTACTGGGACGGGTATTCTTCTAGTCTATCTATCGCAGTGTATTCATGTCTGCATATTCATATTTGTGTTAGTCTCTTCATATCTATCTCTGACTATTCATATATTTTTATCTATCTATCTGTATTTTCTTGTCGGTATAGTATCTAATCGTACATTTTGGGAACGACAACGCTTACTTCTCTTGCACCAATCATTCTGTAATTATTTGTAATCTGTAATTATCTCCCTTGTATATTTCTGATGTATATAAACAATGAGTGCTTACGTGTAACTCTCTTACGCACCGAGCGACCGACCAAGTAACACCGTGTTTGTGTCCTTTTTTGACCTCTGTCACAGAGTATTCGAACATACGAGCTAACGTTTTTTTATTTAAAAAAAACAAAAAATAAAACAGAATGTCTCACAACGGTCCAATGCATTTTCCAAGTTTTAGCGTCCACGAAAATCCGAGTACTAACGGAAATCGTTGGCAAAAGTGGTTGGACAAACTTGAGAATGTGTTCGTGGCTTTCGATATTCGAGAAGACCATAAGAAGAGAGCGTGTCTACTTCACCTTGCCGGAGACGAAGTTTTTGATATTTTCCACAACTTTACGGAGATACAAAAAGGCGTCGGTGCAACCGTCGAATCGGATGGATCAGAAATACCAAACACCTACAAAATAGCAAAGACATCACTGACTGACTATTTCACATCGCAAAAAAATATGTCTTATGAGATTTTTAAATTTCGACGCGCATCGCAGAATGTTGACGAAAGTCTAGACTCATTTCATGTGAGATTGATGACATTAGCGTCCACGTGTGATTTCGTGGATACAGATCACAAGATACTCGTACAAATTGTCCAAGGCTGTTCATCCTCTAAGGTCAGATGAATGGGCACTACAAGATGACTCCACACTCAAACAAGTGTTAGACGAGGCCAGAGCAATTGAATTAGCTCGCACACGAGCTGCAGACATTGAAAGACAAGAGGTGGTTAGTGCCCTGTCGTCCCATAACAATAAACGAGACCGCACGCAGTACACATGCAGAGAAAAAGAAAAAAGAAATACCGACGAAAAATACAACTACGGACACACACAAGGCAGTAATCGCCAGTTTACTCCGAGGACCCAGCCACGTGGCAAAGACGCTGGACATGTCTGCCACTACTGTGGATACTCAGCAACACATGTGAGGTGTCCTGCTAAGGGACAAGAATGTAGGAACTGCCGGAAAAAGAACCACTTCGCAAAAGTGTGCAATTCAAAACCGGTAAGACAAATTTCCTACTCATATCGAAATGATATTGAATCCCTTTCTACGTCGAGTGATGAGTCTGTCTACACAATAAAAACTCCCACGTCGACAAAAACACCCACAGCCACCATCCTCGTTAATGACTCCCCAGTGACCTTCGTTTTGAATACAGGTGCCAGTGTAAATATAATATCTGGACGCACATATGACAGTCTTCAGTACAGGCCGAAAATATACAGCACTGCTACACAGATATTTGCCTATCGGTCCAGAAAAGCCATGCCAGTCCGTGGATTCATCATTACCCCCATCGAATTTAAAGGAAGATGCTGCAAAGCAAAAATGTTTGTCATCGACAATGAAAACCCCTTGTTCGGACACAATCTACAAAATCTATTCGGTGCCCACTCTTCTGAAGCACTGGGTATGATATCCTTTAATTTTACGTTTAATGTGACAACATCTATCCCAGATGAATTCCCCTCATTATTCGATGGAAAGATTTCTGGACCCACTGTTAAGCTGCACATTGATACTTCGATCCCACCGGTGACACAGAGACAACGAAGAATACCCTTTCACGTGAGGAAGGACGTCGAGTCGGAACTAAAACGCCTCAAGGAGATGGACGTGATTGAGGATGTTACTGGGCCTACCCTCTGCTGGGTAAGTCCCGTGGTGATAGTCCCCAAAAAACCGAGTGGCGTGCGAATCTGCATAGATATGCGAAAAGTAAACAAAGCTATTCAAAGAGTCAAACATCCCATGCCGACCGTGGATGACTTGTTTGCAGATTTAAACCACTCAAAGGTGTTCAGCAAGCTAGACATGTCGAGTGCGTACCACCAATTAGAGCTGGGGGGGAGTCCAGCAAATACATCACCACGTTCACCACACATGCTGGACTATTCTGATACAAGAGACTGTTGTTCGGAGTAAATGCAGCCTCTGAAATATTTCAAAAGGCCATTGCGTATCTTTTGAGGGGCATTCCAGGAGTCAAAAACCTCTAAGACGTGATCAAGCCTCACATGATGCCAGTTTGAGGTCCACGCTGGAACGTCTACAAAATGCCGGGGCCAGGCTAAACAGGAAAAAGTGCCTTTTCTCGGTGAAACAGATCACTTTTTTTGGACATACCTTCAACAAAAAAGGGGTGTCACCAGACCCAGACAAAAATGCAGCAATTGCAAACTGCAAATCGCCCACCAACATTGGAGAAGTGCGCTCATTCCTGGGCATGGTCCAATATGTGACCAGGTTCATCCCGCACTATGCCACTGTCACCGAGCCACTCCGACAACTCACAAGAAAAGACAGAGAATGGAGGTGGTCAGAGACAGAAGAGAGGGCAGTGATAAAATTAAAAAAGGCCCTGACTGGAGCTGGAGTTATGGTCTACTTCGATCAGAACAAGGAGACAAATATCCTGGTAGACGCGAGCCCCGTTGGACTAGGGGCAATGCTTACACAAGATGGAAAAGTCTTGTGTTATGCCAGCCGTGCTCTCACAGATGTGGAACAGCGATACTCGCAGACGGAGAGAGAAATGCTAGCCATTGTATACGCTGCTGAGCATTTTCATCTTTATTTGTATGGGTCATGGTTCCCCATCACCACTGACCACAAACCACTTCTCGGTATTGTAAAAAGTCTCAAACCAGCTACGTCCAGAATCGAACGCTGGCGCCTACGTCTCATGCAATATGAGTATAGCTTCGCATACCAGCCGCGAAAAGATGACCAGAACCCCACCGACTACCTCAGCCGACATCCTCACCACAAACCCGAGAGAGACAATTCGGCTGAGGCATATATAAGATACGTGGCCCACCATGTCATACCTAAGTCGATCACCCTAGAAGAGATGAAGCTGGCGACGGAAAAAGACCCCCTGCTACGGAAAGTGATGATTGCACTTTCAGATGGAAAATGGAACGTCCCGCAGTTATCCAGTCTCACACATGTCAAAGATGAACTATCTGCATATGATGGTCTCATCCTTCAAGGTCACCGCCTGGTGGTCTCGTCCACCCTGCAGAAAAGAACCGTAGACATAGCCCACCGCACACACTAGGGTGTTGTTAAGACGAAACATCTAATGAGGGAAAAGGTCTGGTTCCATGGAATTGACAAGCTGGTGGAGGAGACAGTGTGCAACTGCATCCCTTGTCAAGCTTCCAACTCAACATCATCACACCGTGAGCCCATACGCACCACACTATTCCTTGCTGCCCCATGGACTGAAATCTCCTTGGACTTCACAGGTCCTTTCCCATCTGGAGATTATGTGCTAGTCGTCATCGACGACTACAGCAGATTCCCAGAAGTAGAGATACTCCCCTCGACATCAGCAAAAGTGGTCATTCCCCGCCTCGACGCAATCTTTGCCAGACAAGGATACCCCGCTATTGTCAAGTCTGACAATGGTCCCCCCTTCCAAGGGCAGGAATTCAAGGATTTTGCCACCCAAGCAGAATTCCGCCACAGAAGAGTTACCCCTGCATGGCCAGAGGCGAATGGAGAGGTCGAACGGTTTATGAGAACACTAAACAAGTATGTTCGCGCCACCACTGTGGAGGGCCTGAACGGGAAAACCCAACTAATTCATTTTTTAAGGCAATACAGGGCCACCCCCCCATAGTACAACCAAAACATCTCCATTTCGAAGCCCTCACTGGAAGGAAGATGAAAATCGGCATACCTGCTGTTCTGAAAGAACCCATGCCAAAGTCGATTCACACTCACATAGCGGAGAATGATGCACGAGGGAAGAGGAAAATGAAGACCTATGCCTACACAAAAAGAAAGACAAAGGCCTCTCCTCTTTGTCTAAGTGACAAAGTACTTGTCAGGCAGAAACGTCTCAACAAGCTATCCCCACCGTTCGACCCGAAACAACTGACGATTATCGGTATAATCATTCTGTAATTATTTGTAATCTGTAATTAACTCCCTTGTATATTTCTGATGTATATAAACAGAGAGTGCTTACGTGTAACTCTCTTACGCACCGAGCGACCGACCAAGTAATATCGTGTTTGTGTCCTTTTTGACCTCTGTCCTTTTGCTCGTATTATTGTCTTACTTTCAGGAATAACCACTTCACAACAGTCGGTGCATCAAATTATCGTTCCATTTGATTTAGAAGTTAATACTCCAACATATTTTTAAAAATCACTATGTGCATGCATAAAGTAGACCACCTACACATAACTCGACAAACCGCATTGTTTTGTGTCAAAAGTAAAACTTTTAGCATGCTCCATGAAAATTGTTATAAAAGCTAGACTTAACATTTATAGACAGATTGATAAGAAAAATCCACATCATTCGCTATTAAATTTTCTCCCAAACAGCACTCTAAACGACATAGTTAATAAAAATACATTGAAAGGTAAGCTGTAGTTGTATCGAAAATTTAGAAATAATTATAAAATGAATAACAATAAATCTATATAATAAAGTAAAGTCTATTTTCCTCTCTCTAATCGGACATTATAGGTTTAAAATTAAAAGTTTCATATGCTAATCTGTTCTGCCAGCCATTTAAGCCAAGTCCCCATGTGTGTTTCCAGAAAATATGCGTTCATTTTGTTTCTTTTCAAATTTTTAAAATTTTCTCTGGATAAGCTGTTTCTCCCAACTAAGCCTTCTAAAGAGAAGGTTTGAGCCATTTTCACTTAATATCTACTTCTCCTGCTCTCAGTATCACCGGGGACAAATTGTTTGTGGCATAATAATGCAGTAAACACTGTGTTTCATTTTTCATAGTACTCTTTTTTCTGCTACCTGCTATACATTTTAAATCAAAATAATGACTGCTCCCTTCTTCCTTCCTACATTGCAGAATACTAACACGCTCAGATCATTATTAAGGCTTATACATATTGAGTTCTTTCTTTTTAATTTCATTTCGCATTTTTGACATCATATGATTAATAACAAAATAATAACCTTACCGGGGCACTCGAGAAAAACTAAGCTAATTCAGATTTATTATTTAGAACTCGGATTTTATTCGAGAATAGCAGAATACGCTTCTAGATTCTATTTCCAAATGGTTCACATTTGCTTTCCTGCTGTAACAACAAATGTCTACTAAGACTTTAGACGTCTGGGTTTTTTTTTCATGGAAATCGCTCCAAAGGTTAGGGTTAGGTCAGACAAGACATGAAGCCATTTGATGTAAAGAGCTAACAAGAATGAAAGATGATTATCGCAAAGACAGGAGATGACTATTGGCCTTTGTCTTGAAAAGACCAAGCCTATAGGTAGGTGGAAAACAGTCAGCAGGAAGAGAGTTTCATAAGACTGCAGTTCTTGGAAAGAAGCTACTTGAATAGGAAGCTGTATTACAATGAGGTATCAAAACAGCGAATTGATGGAGACCACTAGACCAACAAGACAAACAAGCTGAAATAAAAGAAGCACGGAATAGATCACACAATTCTGAATAACACATGTCATAATAGTATTTATAGAAAAGACTGAGACTAGCAAAATCACGTCTGTGAGAGAGAGGGTGCAGAGAAGAAGAGAGAGTAAGGCCAATCAAATTACAGATACGCTTCTGCACCTTATCAAGAACCCTCAAATGGGACAGAGATTTACCAGCCTAAATATGACAACAGTACTCCATACATGGTCTGACTGTAGATTTGAAGAGATAGAGAATAGCCTTAGGTGTGAGAAAGTGTTTGGGGCAATAGAGAGAATCAACTTTACGAGAAGCAGAAAGAGCAATGGATCTAATGTATGAACTCCAATAAAGATTTGATGAGAGAGAAAGACCAAGAAGTTTCAGAGTCGATTTATCCTCATTAGAATTTTATTTTATTGGAAGGTGTTAGTCCCTATTTAAAACTATAGTGAGGGAGCCCAGTCCACCATATTTATATTTCCTTGAAAACAATAAATACTTATTTAAAAATATTTATTTAAAAATAATGACGAGAGGGAGTATCTACTATTTACAACTTTAGGGTAGAAAGCCTAGATCCGTTTCAAAACTTTTATTTGTTTATTTTCAAAAAATATTTTTTATAACAATTTTTATAAAAACATTGTTAAATCCTATTTTAATCACCTAAATTACTTACAATGAAATGAGTTCTTTTCTGATATTTCTTTTCAGAATTGATACTCTAATATATATTTTTTTTAAATTAAATCAACATTTTATTTTTTCACCAGACAATGTTGGGACACGGGTTCTGCTAGTAATAAATAAAATAATGCAACTCTATAGCATAAATAGGGATTCAAAACAATTGTAGCTGCAAAACATTAGACATGTGCTCACTACAGAATACATGTTTCGCAACTACTATAGTTTACCTAGTAACAATATATACGAAAAAAAAAAAAACTCAGGAGAGAAGAAATTTTATCTGTCGGGTGTATTAGTCCTGGGTAGTTCTAGGAGATCCACCATCCTAGGCTTTGCCTCTCCTCTTTGAGGTGGAGTAAGTTTATTGTTTACTGTCTGAGGCGCCGACGGGGTTGCCCGGGTTATTTCTAATAGGCCAGAGTGCCCCTTCTTTGAGGCGCTGGCTTGATTCTCCCCACCTTCCGGCCTTGTGCCACATCTTGTTGCAGTGAGAAGGAAGTAAATACCTAGTCAACCCCAGTCTATACTGGCAGTCAGGGCTAACATACCACCACTCGTTTCTTTGTTGTATTATATTTTTCTCAAATATACTTGTTTTTGCAAAACCCTGTGTTCATGTTTTCATTCTGGCCTCTAAACAGGGCCACAACAACTGAGTATGGGTATTCGAACTTACACGGGAAACAACAAAACATTATGGATTTTTCTTGAGAACCTTAAAAAGGACCCCACAACAACTGGTGACGTGGAATTTTGAACTTACATCACCACAACGACTGACGATGTCGTTACAGTATGGGATTCTTGAGAACCTTAAAAAGAGCGACAAAGTATATTAAGGAGAACCTTAAAAGAAAGGACAAACTTGGAGAAATCAACGGCAAATTCACCAGACAACGTCCTACTTCTAAAAACTGGCTTTACCGGTAGAAAAAAAAAAGAACATGTAAAAGACCAACTTATTTTTTTCTCATTTGATGAAAGTTCAGTAATTTTTTTTATTGCTATTCCGACACTGTTGTTAAATTTTAACAAGATGGGAATACATAATTTTTTCTTTTTCTCTCCAAAAGAGAAAAATCCTACTGCCAAAAGGAAAAAAAATTAAAACCGTATAAAGCGGACTAAAAAAAGTGATTTTTATTTTGTCGAGAAAAAAAATGGTTTATACTCTGTTTACAATTAAGATTAGGTCTAGCAAGTGTAATTTAAAAGAAAGAACTTTCTAAAAGCCGTATTCTGAAAAGACACATTTACTTTCTGTTGTGGACTGATCTGGATTTACCCAGTGACAGGATGGATTCGTCAGGTCACTATGAAGTTGACACCTTTTCCCTTACCAAGGAGAACCATTTAGCGGAAATTTCTTATGATTGCATTGTCTTTTGTGTGAAGTGACCAGCTCCTCGGCTTCTTGTGCCTCTTTCGACCGGAGACTCTCTCTGTCCACTGGGCGAGCCCCTTTTGGGCACCATTTCTCTTCCCACTCCCTTTGGGTGATTTGTACACTAATTATTTTGTTTTCTATTTTTTGTAGGTTTGTTCTGAGCCCAGGCGCAACTTAAGCAGCTGGCCGGACTTGGTTGAACAGCTAGAGTAACATCTAGCAAACGTTCTTCCAAGTTCAAATTGGTAGATTTGAGCCGGGTTCAGAACTGGTTATTTATTTTACATTTTTTGTGACCCCCAAAAAAGGGCCCCCGTGTACACTTTATGTGATATCTCCTTTATTTATTCACCAATTGCCCTTATTTTACAGGACATGGCAGAATCAACGACCGTGAGTACACCAAGAACTCAGTGGGAGATGGGACAAAGAATACACTGTGTTAAATTTTACTACAAGACAGGCTCGTTTAAGAAAACTCAGGACAGTTTCATGCATCAGTTCGAATGTGAAAAGGCTCCATCTAAAAGCAGAATTCAGAACTGGGTGGACCACTTCGAGAAGTATGGGACCGTGGAGAATCTCAACGCTGCCAGTGAAAACCGTCCAAGCCACTCGGGACGTCCCAAGAAGCGGACAGCCGAACTGGTCGAAAGTGTGAGAGAGTCTCTCCAGGAGAGTCTGAAACGCTCTGTGCGTAAGCGAAGTCAGTCCCTCGGTATTTCCCGTTAGACTTGCAGGAGAGTGCTGGTGAACGATATCAGGGCTTACCCATACAGAATACAGACGCTGCAAACCCTTACAGCCTCAGACAAGAAGCAGAGGAGCGCTATGGCAGTCAAGATGCTCGATAAGACACCAGGTTTCCTTAACCTCCTTTGGACCTCAGACGAAACCCACTTCCATCTTGACGGAAAGGCAAACTCCAAGACAAATGTCTTCTGGGGGTCCTCCAGACCCAATGAAGTAGCCACCAAGCCCCAGCACTCTCCTAAGTGCACGGTGTGGGCTGCAATCTCGGTCAGAGGCATCATCGGACCAATCTTCATCGAAAAATCTGGCGTAGCAGCGACAGTCACCAAGGAGCGGTATGTGGAGGTCATCAAAACCTTCAAGAGTGAGCTCCAGACCCTCTACCCGTCGCTCATAAGCAAGTTCTGGTTCCAGCAAGACGGAGCAAGTTCTCACACCTCAAACCTGTCCCGAGATTGGCTGAAAGAGAACTTCGGAGGCCGAGTGATCAGTCTCAAGACTAATTTTGAGTGGTCACCCCATAGCCCGGACCTAAGCCCCCCAGATTTTTTCCTTTGGGGCTATCTTAAGGACAGAGTGTACGCAGGGACACCCAGAACCATCACGTAACTCAAGGAAGCCATCAGGGAGGAGATGAGAGCCATTCCCAATTCAGTCTGTAAGAACGTCATGGACAACTTCGTTCTGTGCCTCAAGAAATGCACGAAGCTAAATGGAGGCCATCTAGAACATATGCTGTAGAACGGAGAAAAAAAGGCCAAAGACCCTAGTGTTTTGATGTGATGTTGTGAATATAATAAACTAGCTATGACCAAAAATTTATTTCATTCGGACGAAACAGTAAGAAACGGGCCTAATTAGAGTTGGGGCCCGTTTTTTTGGGGTCACCCTATATTACTAATTAGCGATTTGTCTTTTCGTCATTGTGCAAAAGCAAAATGGAAGAGGGGAGGACTGGTCCGAGATCCAGTGTAGGCTTAGTGCATAGCTCGGGCTCTGGTTTTCAGATGCCTAAAAAGCATCTGGCCGCCAGAGCAGGCCAATACTTTGGACACGGATATGACGCCTTAAGCGTCATGCCCAATACTTCCGCCAGTGCCGTCCCTCGCACTAGTAGATCAGAGCTTTCTGCCATATGCAGCAGCTCTGCGTATAACTTCAACGCTGTTGACCCTGGCAGCGTAGGTTCTAGTTCAGCTGGAAGAAGTGATCTGGGTCATGGGATAGAGTCCCCACCCCACCAGTTGGTTGACAGGCTTTAACTGTCAGGCCGCCTGCTTGCAGGAGGAAAAGTCTCCTGTCTGCAGGAGTAAGGCCAGCCAGGTCAGTGGAGCTCCAAGAGGAAGGAGCCACCGATCCAGATCATACGCCAGGAAAAAGGATGGGCCCCTGCAACTGGGAGGTGCTATGATGATAATGTCGGATCTGGACTACAGCCTAAAGCAACACCAAGCCAGAGACAGTAGCAGCAGTAGTAGTAGCAGCAGCAACATCAGCACTTGCAAGCCCAAACCTGCACAGACAAGAATGTCAACGAGACAGTCCAGATCCAGAAAAAAGATGGGGGTCGCTACACCAGACAGTCCGAAAAGTGGAGCAGTTGGTGCCACCAGCAATCAGGGAGGTGGGACTTTACCAAAACCACAACCGGTACCTAAGACACCAGTGATGTCTCCTGCAAACTGGCCGTCCCTACCTCTCACTCAAAAGACAGCCGAATGCAGTAGCAGCACTATTCCGCCCGGTCAATCAACACCGAAACCTGTTCATACAACTCCTGCCTTGTCCCCACAGCCATCAACATCTAAAGTGGCAACATGGGGACCCCAGTCACAGCTAGCCCTGGATGATTACCGTCAGCTCTTCGACACCACCTACAAAAGGTTAACAGAAGGCAGTGTCCTCAAAGTCGCCCCGGGAGCTGTTGAATAAATAAATTGGCCAAATAAATAGTGGCGTTAGTCACAAAAGACGTTAAGACAAAGGGGCTGACTGGGGGCTCTAAGGACAATGTGGCAGACTTGTTATGGTAGCTAAAAACCTCAGCTTCTTATATATTTAGAAGAAGCTATGCAAGGTGGGAAATTTTGCTCCCAAATAGCCAAGAAGCGGAGAAACTTTCCAAACCTACGTTGAGGTGGAGACATCTCTTTCTGAAGCCTGAATACCTCAACAAAAGGCGAACGACAGTCTCCATCCTCGGCGTCCCCTGTTACATTAGCTTTAAACAACTTGGAGCTGTACTTAGCCAATATGGGGATGTCGAGGCAGTAATTCCAGTACAGGGTTCCCTGTAACATCATGGTAGGGGACTACCGGATCAAAATGAGCATTGATCATGCAAATTTCAAGAAGATTCCCGCATCTCTGAAATGCAACACATGGACTATGTGTCATAGTCGAAGGCAGGAGGCCACATTGTTAGCATTGTGAGCAGCCGGGGCACATGTCAAAAGACTGCTCGAAGAAGTTCCCTGCAAAGGCCCCAGCTGCGGCCCTGGGTGGAAAAACTGTGGCACCAGTAGCTCCTAAGAAACAGGCAGGATGGGGAAATACCACAAAAGATGGATGGACAACGGTTGCAAATTCATCAGCACTCCAAAGGCAGTTGTCTACCCCTTCGGCGTCTGAATCAGAGGGGAAGTCCATCATTGGCGACACAATGGAAGAGAAAAACTCTAGTCCAGCAGTGACGGCAGACAATAATACAAAAGCTAAACATAAGACGAAGAAAACAAAGGAGATAGGGCCCCATTCCTCTCCCCCTATGTCAAAAGAGATAACTATCTCTTCTGCTCAGACCCCACAACCCCAATCCCCTCCTCCTTCTTCTGAGCAGAAATCCCCCTCCCTTTTTAATTCCACCTCCAGCACGCTCCCGCTCTGTGTCCTTTAAAAAAGAGCAGGAGCAAAAAATTAGTAGTAGGTCTGCATCGCCCCCCCCCCTCGAGTAAGGGCAAAACAAGAAAAAAAATACTTCCTACCTGGGGATCAAATTTGTGATGTAGATCCCCATCATGCCGCAAGGGACTTAAATCCTAGGCAGTACGGAGTCTTCAGACCACTGCAGCACCTGACTAAGGTTCAGGAACTCGAAGTTAGAAACCCTAAAAACTTCCCTAATGTCCCCTTGGTAACAACATTCATTAGGAGTACAAAGGTGGGCGCACTAAGGGGCTATGGAAGATGGTAGATGCAGCAGAGAATGCAATACCGGGCCTGAGATTGGTGGAAGAGGGCATGACTCCCTCAAACAGCTGAAGTCTCTCTGCACAGGGAGGGTCCCCATTTACATCCACCCCTCATGTTATAAGGCCCTCAAACTAACCTTCCCACTGGATGTCGGATGGCATCGCTAGAGATGGACAGTTTACGTCCAACCTGCTTACGGGCAGTCTCGGCCAAGCCTGTGGCATTCTACGTCCCAAAGATTTCAGTCTGGTGATTGACACTGAATAGTGCAGATGGCCACGAACTTGATTCTAGAGAGTTTGAACCCAAGGGGCATGAGGTGCTTAAGCAAAGCTTCATGTATACTGGGGGACCTCATGTCCTTTAACATAGATGTGGCTGCGTTACAGGAAACTCACTATGATTCGATCGACAATCACCGACTGCTGTCGAAGTATTTTGATGTTTTTTCAGCCTTCGGTGACCGTCGTGCTAGGGGAGTTTCCTTGTTAGTAAGACGCACCCTGTCCGCAAGGGTAAACGTTAATGAAGTTGCTGATGGCAGACTGGTCGTGGCCGATGTTGCCGTGAAAAGTGCCAGGTTTCAAATCATCGCGGTTTATGTGCCCAATATTTCTCAGGAAAGGGTTCTCTTTTTCCGGGGGTTGGAGAGGTTCCTCGGTGGTTCAGAGTGGTTAATTTTACTGGGAGATTAGAATGCCATCCTTGATCCCAAAATATATAGAGTGGTTGGGCCTAGAGGGTCGGATGGGTGTGAGACAAGTCTGTCTGATCTGATGACTGAATGTGATCTGGTCGACAGGTTTCGTGTCCATTACCTGGGGCGGGAATGGTGCACGTGGCTTTCTCATGGGTCTTCCGCTCTAAGTACTTACTTGGATCGATTGTTAGTGAGGAGAGGTAACGTAGACTATATCTCTTGTCCCACATTCCACTAGCTAGGCCCTTCTGACCACAAGTTACTTGTGGCCAGTTTGGAAGTAGAAAATAGAACCCCTTAGTTAGCTAGGTACTGGAAGTTAAATACCTCCTTACTGGAGATACGTGACTTCCAGGACAGGCTAACACTCAATTTTCAAAAGGGCTAAGTTGGAGTGGTAACCGGGAGTAAAGGGTGGGTTAACACCAAATGTGATATTAGGCGCTTTTCTGTGAAATATAACCAAAGCCTCGCCTTAAATAAGGCTGAAGTAAAAAGCGTTTAGAAAATAAGCTGGCCCGGACGGTGGATGGGGGGATTCCCTAGGCACAGAATTAACTAAGGGAGACCTGAAACGCTCGGCTAACGAGCGGTATGAAGGTCAAGTAGTCAGGGCTATTTTAGAAAGAGTGTGCAACAAAGCCGTGAATGTTGACGCTAAAGAGCATAGAGCTCCACTACGTCGCAACTCGGATGGATATATTCGTGAAGTTAAAAGCCCGGAAGGACACGCCCTTGTGTCGGCTTGGGAAATTTCAGAGGGGTTTCGTGAGCATTCTGTGGATCGCTTCACCCAACTGTCCAGACTCCGCATCGAGGAGTTTGGCAAGTATTTAGCTTGTTCGCCCCACTTGGAGGCGGCCTAAGCGGTTAGTTGTGATGGGCGCGTTGCAGAATGTGAGGTCCTGGCTGCATTGAAGCAGGTCGGCTACGACAAATCTCCATGACTTAATGGTTTGCCCTCTGCATTGTTCTTGAGGCTGTTGCACATATTCTGATGGATGTGTTCAACCACTGGTTTGAACAGGGTTCTAGCCCTGGTCAAGTCACCAGGGGAGTGATCACATTGCTTAAGAAAAACGGCGGGCATGTCAGGGTTTAGATGATTATAGGCCCATAATCCTGTTAAACACAGACTTAAAGATTTTGGTCAGAGTTCTTGCCAATCGGTTGCAGGCTGTTATTGGTGAATTGATTTAACCCGATCAGAACTATGCTGTGAAGGGCAGATCGATTCAGAACAACTTGCATCTGATACACACGATCTTAGAGGGGATAGAAAACGACACCGAAGCCGCGCTGATCAATTTAGATGCGTCCAAATCTTTTGATAGGGTCGACCATCGGTTCTTGGAATCTGTTTTAGAGGCAGCCGGTTTTACACCGGACTTCCGCAGATGGATCTCCATGTTGTATCGCTGACTGACAACAGTGGTGCAGGTAAACGGGATGTGATCAGAATCGTTTGCTGTTTCTCGGTCAGTACGTCAGGGGTGTCCGCTGTCTCCTCTACTCTACATTCTTGCGTTTGAGCCCTTCCTTCGCAAGCTTAGGCAAGGGGAGGCTGAACTAGCCCTATACGGTATCGCTCTGCCTGATGGTGTACAAGCCAGAGTCTCCGCGTATGCCGATAATGTTACTGTGTTCGTCTCAAGCCATCAGGACATTTCCACGGTAACTAAGGCACTCAAAAAGTATGAAGATGTTACAGGGGCCGTAATCAACTTTAGCAAATCCAATGGTCTAAGGTTGGCTGCCTGAAGTGGCACGGCTGCGCTGCCGGGCCTTTTCAATTGGTCAGATGGCCTGGTTTGGATCGTCGGCGTGTGGTTCAGACCGGGTCTCCAGCTTGAAAAGAATTGGTCAGAAGTACAGTCTAAGGTCGAAGTGTCTGTAAGGATTTAGTTTCGAAGGGAGCTTTCCCTTATGGGTCAAGCTGAGGCGTACGCCATGTACGTCTTTCCTCGTATTTTTTACTGATTGGCTGTACTACCTCTGCCTGGGGACCGCTTTGTGGCTTTGACGCATATGCTTTTCTCGCTTTTATGGGAGAAGAAGAAGCCGCTAGTCTGTAGACAGGTTTGTACTACAACGTCCTGATGTTGAGAGCTTGGGAATGCCCGAGTTGGCGAGCCATTTATATGCCGAGAGATTAGCATTCCTAAGTAGAACTTTGACAGAGGAGTCTGCGTTGGTTACTGCGGTTGAGAAGGCTTTTCCCAACCTCATTCCTGACCACTTGGCTGAATGCTGCGGTTCTTCAACGAATGCCGAACTGCACTCAGAGTGCTGCCGGGGTCCAGTTACCTCGCCCGGTCGAGGAAAATACTATATCGGGAATCAGTGGTGGGGACCGCTTTGGATCCACTTGGGGAGCGGCTTGGATTGTCGGAAGAGGAGGTTTGCTCTCAGTGGAATTGGGCGCCAGGTTGGAGTCATCTTAACAATACTGAGTTTTCTCTAACCTGGTGATTGGTTCGAAATGTGGTATCCCTTAATGGCACACACTTCAATATTGGTATGGACCCTTTTTGTCCACTTTGCGAGGAAGATGAAATCGAAACGGCTGAACATGCCTTTTTCAACTGCTCCAAGCTTCGTGAATACTTGACGTATGTCAACGACGTGACGGCGTCGCCTTCTCATTACGATTTGATTTCGTATTACACACCGCTAGTTTATGCATGTTCGTACGAAATAGATTTGAGTTTGTGTTCCCTGCCTAAGCATGGCACACGCCGACCTTAGGTCTTCTTTTTATTGATAATTTCTTGAACATCCAAGTGTTGGATCCGTCCCTCTAGCTAGTAGTACAACTGAGTCCTGTCCCCCTGTCTTTATTTTAGGTGTCAGAACTCATCCAGGATGCCCGTTCCCCCGATTTACTTTATCCCTGACTCGCCCTAATTGTATTTATCTTGGAGGACACCGCACATCCCTAAAAACCCTACCCTGTATTTCGTTTGTCCCTTAGGTAACGCCCACTCCCACTTAGAGACTAACTCTCTTGCTTTTGGTCGTTCCAGAAGACAGCGAGCAGTTCATACCTTAGATAGATTACTAGATTTTTACTTTAACTAGCATTTTATTCTGTTCTTTATTTTTTTATCCCTTTTATTTTTAGTTATTTTGGGGGGGGGGGATTTTTTAAGGCTTCTTTGTTCTCCCACTCCCATCATCATCAAACATTGTATATATTTTGTAAATAAAAATCATCAAACCACCTGGGAATTATTTTTAGTAGCTTAGTCCATAGAGTGAATGTGGTATTGTGGTGATTGGAACTAGTTTTAGAGCATAGACCGGTGGACGACACCTGACCCCCCCCCCCCTATCCATTTTGGCCTTGTGCCACACCTTACAATTTTATATATCACTGTATATATTATCAAGATAAATAAGGAGAACACCTTAGCGAACAGCCTAGCACGTCTGCCTAGAGCCGGTAATGGCGACCAACTCATTGTAATTAAGTATTCTTAATACAATTCCTATTCCTTTCAATTCCTGTCTTGGGTTTCTTATTTACTTATTGTTCTTCTTATAACAAATTGGTGACGAAAGATTATGATTTAAAATCTAGTTTGTTAACACATAACAAATTGAAGATCTTCAATCAGGACTCACGTAAAAATTAAAAAAACAAAAACAAATTCCGAACAGTAGGTTTTAACCCTCGATGGTAACATTACAAGGAAACGCTTCTCGTGTAAAAACAATTTTTTTTTCTTCCAAGGGAAATTGTCAACCAAATTGTTTTTACAATTTGACAGTGACTTTTTTGAAAGGATTTGAGAAGAAAAAGATTTGAGAGCAAAATATATTTTTGTTTTCATTCTATTTGGACTGTACATATTATTTTTTCTTTTTATAAAAGGCTACAGCATATTTTAAGCAACTGTTGTCTGAGGAAAAACAAAACAAAATATTTTTTTTAAAATGGAGGAATTGCAGCAAACTATGGTCCAACTTTTAAAAATACAAGTGGAACAACAGCAAAGAAATGACGAAAGGTTTGAAAAAATGTTGGAATTTATTGTCCAGCGAACACAAGAACCAAAACAAGCTGGATTCTTTTTATCAGATACGGTTGCGAATTCGATTGGAGAATTCACGTATGACCCAGATAATGGTTCTATTTTTTCTGCCTACTTTCGGAAGTTTGCCGACATTTTCAAGGAAGAACGTTCAGAATGGTCGCAAGAAAAAAAGGTTTACCTACTTCTTCAAAAATTGAACCCAGCGTACCATGATAGGTACTGCAACTATATTCTACCAAGGGTACTGGGTGAAATTTCATTTGATGAAACTGTGCAAATCCTGACAAATGCTTTTAGCGAAAAGTCATCCCTTTTCAACCTGCGTTAGAAATGTTTAAACCTAACAAAAAGAGACGACAAGGATTTTTTTTAGCTATGCCGGAAACGTAAACAGAGAATGCCAGCAGTTTAAATTAGAAGAACTTACTGCAGACAGATTCCGATGTCTTATTTTTGCGTAAGACTTAACCGCAAGCAAAGATTCTGAGATAAGGGCGAGAATCTTGAAGTTGAAACAGAACCCTAATTTAACGTTGCAAGCGTGTTGACGAATGTAATAGAATCGTAAGCATGCGATATGATTCGGCGAAGATTGAAGAAAAAGACGTGGCTCAGGTCCGATATGCCAGAAGAGACGGTTAAAAAATAGACATTTGAAACCTATTCGTCGCTACGCAGAAAGCACACAAAAGTGGCAACCAAAAACATGGGAAAACACATAGAAGCGGAAACCAGACACATGTCCTTCATAAAAAAAAATGTATTATTTTTGTGGAAGGTTAGGGCACATAATGCATCTGTGTATAGAAAAAAGGTCGAGCGCTAAGAGTTTTGTAAATGCTGTAATTTCCAGGAAAAATGGCAGCGGCCATCATGAAAGAAAATTTTTTGATATAAAAATGAACAACAAACATATTAATTTCAGATAGACACTGGTAGCAACTCGTCTATAATCAGTGAAGACTCCTGGAAAAAAATTGGTAAACCAACATTGGTTTGCAGCGAAAAGGTTGCACAAAAGGAGTAACTGCCAGAAAGCTGAATTTCATAGGAGAATTTATGTGCAACATTTCTTTTGGAAGTAAGACGTGTAAAACGAAAGTCAATGTGCTGAAAAATACTTCCGATTTATTCGGTACCGATTGAATGGCTTTATTTGACTTGTCGGATATACCGATAAGCTCATTCTGAAACTCGGTAAAGCCCCCCACCCCCAACAGAAATAGTAAAAATGAAAAACTTAAGACTGAAAAAAGATTTCCCTGAGATATATTCACAAGGTTTAAGCAGATCCACAAAAACGAAAGTAAAATTGGAGGTAATGGAAAATGCTACCCCAATATTTGAATCAAAGCGGAGTGTACCCTATGCAGCTATAGAATCGATAGACCAGGAGTTCGTTCGCCTAGAACAAATGGGGGTACTTAGAAAAGTATAATATTCAGAGTGGGTGTCATCCACGGTTTACATAAAAAATAAAAATAAAAATATTCGTATTTGTGCAGATTTCTCAACAGGCATTAATATGTGCCTGAAAACGCATGAATATCCATTGCCAAGCGCAGAAGCCATTTTTGTCCATTTAAATGACGGAAAATTGTTCTCCAAATTAGATCTCTCAGATGCGTATCTGCAAGTAGAAGTCGAGGAAGAGAATAGGAAATTGCTCACTATCAATACGTATAGAAGGTTGGATTGGTTTAATCGTCTACCGTTCGGAGTGAAAGTAGCACCAAGTTTGTTTAAAAAAAAATAATGGATAACATGTTAGCAGGTTTGGATTACGCTATGGCATACTTGGACGATATATTGATCAAGAGCGAGACCGTTAAACAACACATTAAACATGTGAAGGAGGTTTTTAAAAAAATTGCTGAATATAGGTTTAAGCTCAGCAAGGAAAAATGCGTAATTTTTATATCCAAAATAAAATATTTAGGACAAATTATAGACGCAAAAGACAGAAGACCCGACCCAGAAAGGTCTAGTGCAATTAAAAATATGCCCGTCCCGACAAATGTTGCTGAATTGCAAGCATTTCTAGGTCTTGCTAATTATTATCGTATATATCTAAATAATATGCATCATTTACGTTCCCTGTTGTTAAAAAAAGATAAAAAATGACAATGGACGGAAAATTGCCAGAAGACTTTTTAAAAAATTAAGGATGTGCTTACATTAGAACTTTTTTAACACATTATGACCCAAAATTAGAAATAATTTTGACTACTGATGCGAGTAATTACGACATCGGAGCCATACTACTCCATAAAGACAACTTAGGGGGCACAAAAGCCATTACTCATGCGAGCAGAGGTTTAATCTCGTCTGAAAAAAACTATAGCCAGATCGAGAAGGAAAGTTTATCCATCATTTTCAGGATTAAAAAAATTCACAAATTCATCCATGGCTGTAAATTTATTTTACAGACGGATCATCGTCCATTACTTTCGATTTTTGGATAAATAAAAGAATCCCAGTTCATACAGCAAATAAATTACAGCGATGGGGCACTATTCTGCTAAATTATGATTTCAAAATGGAATATATTCCTTCAAAGAAGTTAGGCCATGCGGACGGCTTGTCTCGATTAATTCCAAAATATTGTGAACTAATGGAAGATACGGTAATCGCATCACTCAAAGCTGAAAATGAAATAAAAGAAGTACTGGTTAGCACCGTATGCGAACTCGCAGTGACTGCGCAAGAAATACAAATAAAGTCTAAAAGTGATAATTTTATTAAAAACATGATAGATAAAGTGCAGATCAAACAAAGGAGAAATATAGATTCGCCGGTAAGCAATAACTATTCAATTTGTGACGAAATTTGAATGTACGTCGAGCGCGTTGTGATCCCAGTGGCATTACAGAGAGACTGTTAAAGGAAAAAGTATTACAAAAAACAATGTATGTTAGTCTTTGCAGTTTCAAAATGTCTCATAGAAACATGTTTATTTTGGCCGTTGATGTCATGGCACATCATATACATACATACATATGTAACTAACACTAAGATCATACATAAAAACAACTGCACCAACAGACTAAAAATCTTCGAAGCCCTACACATAAAAAAATTACAACCCACAATTAATAAAATAGTATTAACCACCGGTACTAACGCCTTATCAGTCTTCAACAATTAAAAAAAAACACACACACACACGCACACACACACGAACACACACACAACAACAACAACAACAGTTTTAAAAAATAAATAAAAAAATAAAATAAAAATAAAATAAAATAAATAAATTAACAAATAAATCAATTAATAAGTAAGTAAATAAAAGAATAAAGATACATATATATATATATATATATATATATATATATATATATATATATATATATATATATATATGTATATACACATATGTAAATTAATAGATATAAACATAAATAAAACCATAAATATGGCTCTTTACTAACAATAAGACACAGTCTCCTGAAGACAGTTGTGAGACCGAAAGCGCTAGAGAAATGGCCCAAGATACAACGTTAGGCGCCATAATCCACCAATTGACACCGGAAAATCGACGAATCACTCGCCGCGTCGAGAAATTAACCAGAAAAATAGCAAAGAAAGAAAACTCTGTTGTCTTCAACGACACATGTATAATGAATGACTTGCTGCCGAAATATATATATATATATATATATATATATATATATATAATGGCTTCCCTATAGGTGGACCACTTTGATGAAGGAATTATGATTTCCAGTTAGCAATGGGGCAATGCTCTTGCATAAAAATAATTGAGTACGATTCAATTATGAGTATCGTAAAAATAAAATATAAATAAATAAATAACATCATTTATAATGCGATACAATTTCTCCCGAGAGGTTCTTGGCTCAGTTGGTAGAGCGCTGACCGTCAGTCACTTGAGTCACAGTTTTGAATCTCACTAGCTTTAGCTGCACTGATGAGTCGTAGAGACGGTGAAACACGTGTCTGTAGATATATATATATATTCGTCGGAATTCAAATATATATATATATATATATATATATATATATATATATATTTGAATTCCGACGATCATTTCCGATCTATATATCGTACTTGTCCAGTAAAGTGTGAAATTGCTTGTGCAAGAAGGGCTAATTGGATATTTGTTGATAGTGAGCTCTTGGATGTAGAAGACAAATGCTAAGTAAAAATGATCAAGTCTTTGGGAAATTCCTGTAAATGACAGCAATGGTAAATCTAATTATGCCACACAAAGATCTTCAGCTTGAATGGAGAAAGAACGCAATAAGATTGGCAAATTAACCATGGGACTTCCCATTTCACAGAATTATCCGGACTTTGTATGCATTAACTAGACATTGTTAGTTGAACAGTGAACAAATCAAAAAGTTGAGGTTCATAGACATGAAACAGGGTTTCGTTACCATCTCTTTCTCCTCCTCCTCCTCCTCCTCCTCCTTCTCTTTTACTTTGGTTCTAATACCCTTTCTTATCCCTTCTTCTTTTTCTTTCTCCTTTTCTTTATTTGTTCAGTGTACAAAGTTTACACTCCACTATTCATCTCACCACTTCCTACTCTTCCTTCTTTTACATCTAATGCTTCTAATAATCCTACCTTACTTCTTATTCTTCTTCCATTATTTCTTTTTCTTCTTTTTAATTCTTTTCTTATTTTTCTCCTTTTTTTCTCCTTTTTTTCTTTTCAATTACATTTCTTTTTTCTTACCCATTCTTCTTTTTCATATTTTTTTTTGTTTTCTTTCACAGCACAAACCAAAATAATTGCCGTTCAGACACATGAAAGTGTCCTGATACCCACCCTCTTTTTTTCTCTCTGCGTGTCTATCTTTATTTTCCCCTCTTCCTCCTTCTTTTACTGCTAATCCTCCTTCTAAGTCTGCTCCTTTTTTATTGTTTTTTTCTTCTTTTACATTTCAATGGTATTCTTCAAAATTTACATCTTTCTTCTCATTTTCTTCTTTTTTTTTATTCCTCTCTTTTCTTTTTTCTCCTATTTATTCTTCCAAATCTTCCTCATTTTCTTTTTCTATCATTTTTTTCTTCCCTTCTTCTTACTCCTCCATCTTTTAATCTATCCTTTTTCCTCTTCTTCCTCCATTCCCCCTCCTCCTAATCCTCATCTTCTTCTGTCTCTTCTTCCTTTTAATCCTTCCCTTTTTATCCTCATCTTTTATTTTCCTCTTCCACCTCCTTTCTTTTTACTTTTCTCAAAGTACCATTTTTTCCTCCTCTTCCTCCTCTTCTTTGTTCTTCTCTTTTTCTTTCCTCTTCTTTCTTCCTCCTCTTCTTCTTTTTCTTTCCTCCCACACTTTTTTCCTCTTCTTTTTCCATCCCCTTGTCTTCTTCTTTCCCTCCTCCTCTTCTTATTCTCATTCTTCTCCCTTTTCAATTCACTTCCAAATGTTATTGATTGCCAAATGTTTATCAGCATAATAAAGCGGTTCCTCCTCACTTAAATTACTCAGCTCTAAAGGACCAAATGTTTATGTAAGTCAATAAAGATCGCCTTCTTCACTCGACAATATCCAACTGATAAGAACCCCAAATTGTCATTCAAGTGAAGTGATTCACTTTATTTTCACTTATTAACATCTGACCATTATAGATTTTGCAGTGTAAACAATTTTCATATTTAATATCCTTTTCATTAAAGGTGATTCTCATCCACCCAGTTTAGACGCCCCCCCCCCTCCTCACTCTGACTGGGTATAGCTCAACTTTTAAAGAGGGTACTTTCCACTCCACACCAAACAGACACATAAATCTGCTAGACATGATTACACTTGATTGGCTACATAACTTTCCGTTGCAAATTTCATTTTGGCTGTGAACCTTTTATATTTTGTTTTCATTGTTTACTGTCTACAAGAGAAGAACCAAATACAAGTAAAGCATGAGTTGTCTCCCCCTGCGATCACTACTTCTTGAATAATGTAAACAAACATTACTCACAAATTTTGGGGGAAACAACAAATCAGCATGATCTATCTATATAAAAATAATACACAGAAACATTTTGTGTTCACATGTACGTTATCACCTTTCACACCCATTTGGAAAAGTGAGATCGTTCGATCGCCAAAGATGAAATGTAAAAAGTAACTGAGAAATAGCCAATGTAACTGTTTACCAAAATCTAAAATTTTATCCATTTCAAAATGAATTATTCCAAAATTGAATAAATCGTCATAAATAGAATACTGTCACCCTGTTTTAAAAACTTACTCTTTGGATTTTAATACACTAGCAAATATATATTTTTACTAAGCTAGGAGTATTATATAATTGTGAAAGAACTACATACAATACGAAGTTAAAGTCAAATAAATTATTTTGGATTATTAAAATAATTTCGAACGCTATTAATAATGTTTACCCATTCATTTATTTTTTTATTTTTATTATCGTTTATGTTCGAATTCTTGTTTTGAAACACATAAATCTATGACATCATGCCAAAGGTATAATTATTTTGTTATGGTAATGTTTTAAGCTCTATTTATAAGAAATTCCAAATAGCTCAGACTGAAGGTGTCATGGTTTTGGTTTTGATTTCCGGTCATGGTATCCGCTTTATTTGTTGGGAATTTATTATTTACTATTAATGCAATATTCTCCATTTCTAAAAGTAGTTAAGATCTCTGATATTTAGAAATGGGACAAATTTTGCAATGTCCTTATTATGTTTAAAAAAATTGTGACAGACAGACAAAATGTCTACTTTTTTATATTTTATTTTTTATATAAATAAACTCGTTTAATTTATTTAAAAAATATGTTCTTGACAAATTTTTTTATGTAAGAAGAAAGAGAAGCAGGTAGGTTGTGACAAAGATTGTGCTCCTCTTGTGGGAGCTGGAGTTCCCCACATTTAGAAGCCTTGCGCCTGACTTCTATTTTCCTCATAGGGAAGCAATTAAAGTCACGGAGGTGTTATTGTGGCATTAAACATGGCGAATGAAATTCAGGATTGTTATAACTTTGTGGGTCGTCGGATGTTATCGAGATGACATCTTAAATATCAACAACTGAAACTGCTGCCTGCCGGATTAAAACGCAGGTCAACTGTCACCTGGGACTGTTGAATTGAGAGCATCAGTAACTTTCTATCTATCTCCCTTTCTTTTTCATGCATATTGTGTCTCTTTCCTTCTCTTTCCTTCTCTTTCTCTCTCTCGTTTTTATCACTGCGAGAAGATTTGCAGTTTGGCGTTTTTGCTAGTAAAGAACTGTCATGCTAGACCCAACTCACAAACTCAGGCGAGTTTTTACGTTTTTTTTCGGAGGCTGAAAAAATATTTTTTTATAAAATATGCTTGTTTTGTCTTCATTACAAGCGTTCAATTTCTGCTGATGGTCCCAGCCAGATAATTAATTCTTTGGAGAGAATTAAAAACGCCTAGTGGCCACTGAAGACCTGACAAGACTACAGACGGGATTAACACCTTCATTGAGCCCAATCCGATTATTAGCTTACAAATTACAGTTACCACCACCCGCCCATGGATTGAGTATTGTTGCCACATCTGGGCTGGGACATCATCCACTGGTCTCTCCATCTTAGACAAGGTCCAAAAAAGCGTTGACAACTTAATAGGTCTCTCACTATCCACCAAGCTCCAGCCCCTGTCCCATCGACGCAATGTTGCTTCCTTGTGCCTATTTTACAAGTATTTCAATGGATTGTGCTCTGATGAACTTGCTACTCTGGTGCCCCCACAACGTAAATTCACTAGACCAACCCGACAATCTGCCAAATCCCATCCATTCACTGTTGAGGTCCCTAGATGCCGAAGAACTTTCTACTCCAAAAGCTTTTTTCCTCGTGCTGTTGGACTCTGAAACTCCCTCCCTGCTCCCTGTTTTCCTGACGGTACTGACATGCAAAAATTTAAAACTAATGTAAACAGACATCTTGTTGCACAGCTCTCAAATTAGGTTACCCCCCTCCTTACAAAAAAAAACTTTCACCCTTTTTCTCAGTAGCCCCTTACGTCTACAGTGGCAGCCTGCCTGGTTTGGGGTGAACTATGTTAAAAAAAAAATTCTTTTAAAAGTTACTTTTGCAAATTTTTAAAACAAGTGAAAATCTGAATTTCGTATGTTGATAAAGCATTGCTTTCTGATGGGAAAAATACTGTTCAAGCAAAGCAATGGCTTGATAAGTGTTATTCGGTCTCATATCTGTCAGAAACAATGGTTAATAGGTTGAATGCTGATTTTAAACGCGGTTGTACAGACACAAATGATACTGAATGCTCAGGTCACTGAAATTCGGCAGTTGTCCTGGAAAACATCAAAAACGTTCACAAACTCATTTCAGTAAATTGAAGTTGCATCAGATAGCAAAGGAGTTAGGCGAAAGTGTATTCACCATTTTGCATTAACATTTGTCAATGAGAAGCTGTGTTCAGCGTCGGTGCTGTATTTGCTCACAGTCGATCAAAAACAACAACGTGTATGCAACTGTTTCAACACAACAAAAATGAGTTTTTGCATCAATAGGTGACAATAAATGAAAAATGGATCCACCAATTCGCTCCGAAGTCAGCTGAATGGACACCAGCAGGTGAAAGCCGACCAAAGATGCAACCATCGTATTTTGGATGTGCAACGTATTTTGTTTATTGATTACCTTGAGAAATAAAGAACCATCAATAGCGAATATTATATAACATTATTGGTGCGTTTGAAGGAAGAAATCGATAAAAAAAACGGCCACAAATTTAGAAAATAATGCTCCTTCACCAAGACAATGCATTGTGTCACAAGTGGATTGCAACGATGGCAAAACTATATAAATTACACTTCGAATTGCTTCCGCACCCATTCTATCCTCCCCTAACGACTCCAGGGAAAGAGATTTGGCTCTAATGATATCCAAAACCGAGGTGTAGTTTGAGGCCAAAGACAAAGCCTTCTACAAAAAAAAAAGGCATCGAATTGTTAGAGAAGCGTTGGCATCAGTGCGTCACTCTAGAAGAAGACTATGTTAACGAATAAAGTCGAATTTTGCCTAAACATTGTTGTTTTATTTGTTAGACCATGGACTTATTGAGTGTTGTGTGATACTCGGATCTAGAGAGCTAATAAGAAGACCATGAATCTCTAAATGACAATCTAAGTGACAGAATCTTATCATATATAAAATTAAGTTGGTCAGATTTTTCAAGTTAGAACTAAATAGCAATGCATCTAACAAATCGATATTTTATTCTGACTAACCTATCCTTTATATAAATATTAAGTTTGTGTTCTTCACCTAATAAAAGAAAATTCTAATCAATTTTATATTCTATCCAGCCTGATACTTGATACTTCTTTCAGTAACAAAAGCTGCCATCGTTTCTTACAAATGGTAGATTCGAAATTGCGTTTACAATAAGTAACTATTCAATTCATTTATTATAATTACATTACGACTATGTTATAAGAATTGAATTCAAAAACTTATATATGTGATTAGTTTTCCAGAATTTATTCATTTTAGGGGTCTTTTAATTTGTGACCGCTTGGAATTAAAACAGCATTCTTAAATCTTCAAACATTACAGGCTACAATGAAAGTTTGTATCGATATAAATTATTACAGAGGAAATGAACTATATCGATTACTTTATTCGTTCAATAAATCTTTTAGTTTACATTTATTGAAAATACATATGCAAACAAAAAGTGAACAATGTTTCGGAATTTTTTAGATGAGGGTTGATAATTCGTAGAATTTGGTATATTCAGACTACTGTTCGCAAGGACCCATGACACAATGGATATAGTACTAAGTATAATTCAGTTCTAAGTGACAGTCATCTGAAGGTTGAAGGTTCAATCCTCAGTGCGGGCGACACAAAGAATTGCGAATTACTGACGACTTCTTCCCAGCCATGGCAGATGGAACGAGAGCATGCTAGCCCCATGGATTTAAAAAAGGGTTCCATTCGTAATTCTGTCCAGATTCCAGAATTCTGACAAAGTACACCGGAAGAAGGTCGGAGGTTACATCGGCCGAAACGTTGTGATAAAAACACCCAAGATGAGAACAGTAGTCCGAATATACCAAATTCTACGAAAAAGTGAATCCTTTAACAATAACAAATATAACATTACTTTGTTCACATCAGGATCTTCATTTTAGAGATTTACAAATTGTCCACTTGCTAGGCCGTCCTTCTTACAAATAATTATATGAACACATAGTTATACATTTTTTTTGACATAGCAACCGGTCGTTGTCCGGTAGTATTTAATTTAGGTTTTTCTTATATTTTATATACGATTTACTCTGTTTACTGTTCTATTACTAGGTACTGTAGCAAACACATGAAAATCAACAAACAACTATTATTCTTTGAGTGTTTTTCGATATCTTTTTTTTCTATTTGTAGCTTCATGATAAAAATACATTTTTCGTCTATTTTTTAAATGGATTATTTGGTGCATCTTACGAAATCCACCGGTGTAGCATTTTTATTCGTCCCTATTAAATTATAGTCCGTAATCGAATCGTTCTTTATTTAATTAAAATGTGCATACACGAGTTTATAATTCATGTTTTTTAAGGAACTATTTTTCACTAATTAAAATAAAACATTTCCTGCTGTCAGACTTTAAATCTGCGATTTGGACAGTCGAAACAAAGTCACTGGTATAACATTTTATATTGTTCCCTACAAAATTGTAGTCCATAAATACAGTTTTTTAAGAGTTTCTAAGTGTCATTTTCGTGGATGCATAAATCTGTTCTAAAATATGTTATGACTCTACTCAAATAGCTTCTTTCCTCGTGCTACTGGCCTCTGGAACTCCCTCCCTGCCCCCTGTTTCCCCGACAGTACTGACATGCAGAAATTTAAAACTAATGTAAACAGACATCTCGCTGCGCAGATCCCAATTTAGGCTGACCCCTCCCAACCTTCTCCCCTTTTCTTTTTCTCAGTAGCCCCTTACGTCTACAGTTGCAGCCTGCCTTGTTTGGGGTGAACCATGTAAATATATATTGTGTGTGTATTTAGGCAACAATTTCTCATTTATGCAAACATTGTTAAAAATAACAGAATTCGTCTTGTTTAATTATACCTTTTTTATTTTTTCAATTTTTCTGATGGTCTTTTTTGTATTAAAATCAAAAAAATTAAGAAATTTTCCATACGTTTCACAGGTTTCACGAACGTTTTCGATTCTTCGATTTGAATATAAGATAGGTGACACATCATCAGGTGAATCCCCCTTTTTAATCTCTCCAACGGTGTTCTTCCTTTTAATTTTACTTAAAGGAGCATTAAATAATATTAAATTATATTTTTATTATTTTACCTACCTACGACGTCGCTTCGAGCTTACGGCTCTCATCAACGCAGGGAAATAACAATCTCAGACGGTCACGAACCCGGTTCACAGAGACATCTTGAATCTGTAAGCGTTCGCTCAGTCCCTTAGGCCACAGTAGATTGTCACGTGATAATGGAGAAATTAAGTTATATTTAACACTTTAAGTGGCGAGTGTAAACATTAAGACATTCGATAGAACTTAACGACAGAGTCGGAGTATTGCACTGAGACTTCAGATGAATGTCAGTTTTTAATTTCTCAAATGGTGCTCTTAGTTTTAATTTTACTTTAAGGAGCTTTTAATAATATTAAATTATATTTTTAATATTTTACCTACGTACAACGTCGTCTCGAGTTTACTGCTCTCATCAGCGCTGGGAAATAACAATTTCAGACGGTCCACAGAGCACGAACCCGGTTCACAGAGACACCTTGAATCTGTAAGCTATCGTTTATATATATATATATATATATATATATATATATATATATGTGTGTGTGTGTGTGTGTGTGTGTGTGCGTGTGTGCATGATTAATGTGTGCATGTATGTATGGTATTAGGCGAGGGAAAATAATTTTAGTGATTAATTTTAATAATTCAGAAAACTGAACTCTATTTTGACAATTTGTCAGAATTGATAAATATGAATAAATGTTAACACCAGTTCTAAACTGGGAGATCGATTTACATTATAACCCCGACTCACCCTCATAAGAATTAAACAGATAATTTTTATTTTTTTATTTCTTAGATAATCTGAAAATTTGGTGCTTAATGGATATTAATCCGAATATTCAAAAACAAATGAATAACAAAAATGTTAAAAGGGATTTTTTTGAAAAACTTTTTAAATCATGCAAAACGCATCTTTTCATCGTTCAAGCTTTTCCATGAAATTTACAACGAAACGCAATCTCAAGAAATTGATGTATTTAAAGAGTATGAATATATAACATGAAAAAATCATTTTAGAAATACAAAACTAAAATCCAACCATGACTGAAGGAAGAAAGTGACAGCGAATGTGTCGATTGATATTCTTTCACTAAATTAAACAGAACAGTTCATGACAAGTGTGATGTTAGAAAATGAAGGAAAAGTTTGGTAAGAAAATGGAGGGAAAAAAGTGGGGTAAGACAATGAACGAATAATTGTGGTAAGAAATTGAAGGAAAAAATGATGTAAGGAATTTAATAATTTCGATGGTGTTTCTTGTAAAATTACAAAACTCATAAAAATCCTCCTGACAATTCCTTTGACTACATCAGAACCTGAATGCTACTTTTGAACAAGAACTTTTCTTTCTTCCTCCATGAAAAGAGTTTATTTCCAACAAACTCCGATCTGTGGAACACATTAACACGGGACTTTCCTTGCAGACTTCAACATGATCGCCTTTAAATCCAATGACAACAATTACTTGTGATAAACCGTCATCATCACTTTGTCCATTCCATTCATAATTTTCAATACTCTCATGGTGTTCTTCATCATTCAACTGACAATCTACCCATCTAAATAAACCTTATCTTCGAGTGGTTTTTAGTAAAAATAAAAAAATAGTCACACACACATTCACATATATTCTTACACATTAACATAATCAATCAGAAGCACATAAACTCACACATAAATGTGGAATTAATTATCATCAGATAGACAATTATGCACAATGTTTCGCTATTTACAAAAATAACATTTAAGTGAAAGGAAATCAAACATTTTTATCAAATTATAAAACATTTTTATCAACTTATACAAACATTTTCATCAGCTTAAAAAACAATTTAATCAGATTATTAAAATATTTTCATAAGCTTAAAAAAACATTTTTATCAAAGTATAAAAACATTTTCATCAGCTTAAAAAACAATTTAATCAGATTATTAAAATATTTTCATAAGCTTAAAAAACATTTTTATCAAAGTATAAAAACATTTTCATCAGCTTATAAAACAATTTAATCAGATTATAAAAATATTTTCACAGGCTTATAAAAACATTTTTATCAAAGTATAAAAACATTTTCATCAGCTTAAAAAACAATTTAATCAGATTATTAAAATATTTTCATAAGCTTATAAAAACATTTTTATCAAAGTATAAAAACATTTTCATCAGCTTATAAAACAATTTAATCAGATTATAAAAATATTTTCATAAGCTTAAAAAATTTTTTTATCAAAGTATAAAAACATTTTCATCAGCTTATAAAACAATTTAATCAGATTATAAAAATATTTTCACAGGCTTATAAAAACATTTTTATCAAAGTATAAAAACATTTTCATCAGCTTAAAAAATCATTATTATCAGATTATAAAACAATTTTCTCAGATTATAAAAGTATTGTTATCGGTTTATAAAACCATTTTTATCAGCTTATAAAAATATTTTAATTAGTTTCATGCTAATGTTTTGTGTATAAGAACTCAGATTAGGACTCTCATTTAAAAAATAAATTGTTCTTTTTATTTTGTACTTGGAGTAAATAGCTTCTCAATATAAAATGTAATTATAGGACATTATAAAAATAAAGACCACCTTTGGTTGGTTGGTTTCGCTTTACGTTATATCAATCATTTTAAGATTATTTGATACCGAATAGTCATATCGGTAAAATATTTTATGCATAAAATTCTTAATATCTTCAAATATTTATTCATGCTGTAAATGTACGTTTTGTATATGAAGGGTTTATAGATTAAATTTGTTTTTAGGCATTTATTTTGTTAATAAATAGCATCTAAATCGTAGATTCTATTTAACCTATAAATTACCTTGGCAGGTACTATGACTTCAGGTCAGAATGAACTTGAGAGCAATGGCAACTAAGCTATGACTTCACACTCCCCAAACCTCCCAAATTGAAGCCTCATGATCGGGTGTATTTAAAAGTCATACACAGGATGGGCAATGCTGTAGAGTAGTAGTATATGTCCTGCTCTTTGTCAGAGGAGAGGAAGTCGTTCCTGACTGGGGCAATTTTTATTTTTGTCTCATACAATGCTCATTTTGGGGGAGCTGGATATCCCCATTTTAGAACCCAACTTCGTGTCACACCATGCCACGATGGTGATGCAGTAAATAGAGACACCGCTTTAGAGAAAACTTGATAACAAAAAGAGTCAAATTCGTTCTGCCATAGAATAGTGCTGCCATATTTACTTATTGGTTTTACAGTATATCAACACATTTTAGGTCATGACATCAAAACAAATACTACCCTCCAGGAGAGGTAATACCTAGGAGGATGGTCTAATGATAACAGGACAGATACTACACTACTCCTTCTGATTTGAACATTGAAAGATAGTACAATAATTCAATAGTCTGAACTAGTATAGTTCGGCTTCAGACAGATACTAAATTTTTATTAGTAATAAATTACAAATATTATTTGCTTAAAACATTATTTAAGTGAATGAAATAAACATTAAATATATCTAAAAGTGATTTGAAAAAAAAGTAAGCTTAATTAAATTAAAGTTTTACTTATTGTAAATAAGTAAAACTCGTTCTACCATGGAATTCTGACGCCTGGGTTGCTTTACGGCATATCAACACTTTGGGGGTCATTTAATGCAAAATTCAGTCATTTTGCTAGAAAGTTTTCTTGCTTCAATTTCTTAATATTTTCAAATATTTACAGATTAATTTGTTTAAATAAATAGTCTACAAATGAGAGATTCTATTTAATTATTAGATGTACCCTGACAGGTACAACTACTCCGGGTTAGAGTGGACATTGGAGTAAACATAACTAAGGCTTAGTTCTACAGTTCACAAAATGTAAACCATTCACAGCAAGAACTCGTCTAGTTACAACAACAGCAAAAAAACTTTCCCTTTTCTCTCTCTTTACCAAAAACAAAACGAAACTTCCATTAACAAAGTTTCTTTCCTAGGACATCTCATCTGTGGAACAAGACATGTCGCATGTGTTCTTCAGAATTATGTGATCTATTCCCCGCTTCTTTTGTTCCAGCTCGTTTGACTCGTTCGTCTAGTGGTCGCCATCACTTCGCTGTTTTGATACCTCATTGTAATACAGCTTCCTATTCCAGTAGTTTCTTTCCAAGAACCGCAGGCTTGTGGAACTCTCTTCTTGCTAACTGTTTTCCTCCTACCTATAATCTTGGTCTTTTCAAGACTAAGGTCAATAGGCATCTCCTGTCTTTGCGATGATCATATTTGTTCTTGTTAGCTCCTTACATCAAGTGGCTTCATGCCTTGTCTGGAGCGATTTCCATAAAAATAAAAAAAAAGATACCACAAGTCTGTTTCCTAACTGATTACAACATGATCGTCTTCAAGTCTAATGTGAACAAATACTTGTTGAGCCGTCCTCTTGGATAACCAATTCCTCTTAAGGAATCTTCTGCTCATCCCATACATTATTTCCGCTCGTCTCCTAGAGGCGATCATCATCTAACAGATGATCTCTTTAAACCTGATCCTTGAGTGGCTCACGAGTCTTGATAAGTGGTGACCGACCTATTAGTAAAAAAAAAAAAAAGCTCCCATATTGGGGTCTCAACACCGGGTGTAGTTTCATGTATACAGCATAATCACGTTGACACATCGGTCCTCATTAGATCACAGATGTTAAGCAACGTTGAGTCTGGTCAGTACCAGATGGGTGACTATTTGGGAATACCAGGTACTGTATGTGGGAGGACGTCGACACCTCCCTGCAAGAACTGCAAAAACCTAACATCGTCTCCTTTTACCGGGATATACATGCAACTGGAGACCATGAAACTGCCTCTTGTCAGACCGGGTTGGAATACACAGAATTTGAGTAGTTGAAAGGGTTGGGAAGTAGGGTAGGCAGAAAAATTCTTATTTTATTTTTTAAAATAAAAAAATATACAAAATGTAGAAAGACAAATACAGGTGTATTTATTTCGAGGTTGTTAGGTTAACACTTTGCACAAAGATGTCAAGGAAGTTTATATTGTGCCCGGGATCAGCTATATTTGTGTTGGTAATTTATAATACTCTCTTCCTTTTTTGGACCCCCCCCCCCATTCAAAAACGTTGTTTTAAAACTTATACACTTCAGAGAAATGTAAGTTTCTTTCTGGTTACAGAGAAAAACAGTATAAAAACGAATGAGTGACGTATATGCAATTGTCACTGTTAGTTTAGGTATTATTAGACTAGTGTTTATGCGTGCCAGTTTCGGTTGTCCGCAGCATGTATAAACCATTATACGTCTGTGTCGTCGTTGGGGACCCAGGTTTTTTCTTGGACACCAATGTTTTGTTTTCAAGAAGGTTTATTAATCAGAAAGGAACAGTTACAGAGAAAAACCAGAGAGATGGGTTACTTGTATGCATGCGCGCGCACAAGAGAAAGACAGACAGATAGCTTGTCTTGCTACACCTAGCTACATTGTGTGCCTTCCCCATCAGAGACGGCACCTTTTACATGTTTTCTCTGCTTGAAGAGACATAATAATCTCTGCCCGGAAGTCACATGATTTAATCAACTTTCCTCCTGAGATCACCTCTGACCCCTCAAACTTTTCCATTCAAATAATGGCTTTTGTGATGTAACATATGGAAGCTGCAGAAAAATAAAAGATGTTAGGTTATTAGAGCCTAATTAACGAAGTTTGATTTTTCATAAATAAATACTTATAAGGATTAGGTCGTTAGACATGTCACATATGTTAGACTTTATATATAATTATTTTGTTAGATTCAATTAACCGTTCGGACCTACCCTAAATTATGTCCTTTTATTTTATTAAAAATTAAAAGCTTTTCTTTTTTTCTCTGAAATGTAAAAATCCCTTTTTTCTCTTCCCAGATCTATATTCCCAGTCGTTCAGTTGAAAACTTCAGGTAGTTTACTGACTATGACAAAAAGGTACTTGGTCGAAACACTGAACAAAACAATAACAAAAATTAGAATATTTGATCATCTATTTTATCACGATTAACAGCACATGAGTAGAGAATTTAAAATCAATTCTCTGAACACATGGACTGTTGCTAAAATTCACTGTGCAATACTGCATGTATCATAGATTAAAAGACAATTAAAAGTCCATGGGGGTACAAAGACATTTCATTTATTAATAGTTTGTCTATGACAAACTATTAAGATGGTAACCGAGACCAGCAAGACATAAAATTACATACATAAATACATTGTTCCTATACAATAAAAATACACAAGTTATTCATGTAAAAATATAATCTGAAGAATTACATCTTTTTCTGTTAGGGGAAGTGCCCTGAAGCCAATGTTGACTGTCTGACCAACAGATGAAGAAGAAATCTGGTCTCAATTCTCGACCATGTGTTGGTACAAGAGTTCCTTGAGCTCTTGTGTTTATGAGATTTGGGCTCTAAGTTCCATTTTTCCCAGCTGGAATAACTTTGGCTTTAGGGGGAATAACTAGCCTGGAAACCCTACAACAATAACCAAGAAAACAGTTTGAAATATAAATAATGATACAATTATCCAAATTGCAATTGCAATTTCAAGTCAAAGAATGCCAACCAAGAAAATGTCTAATTTCATAACCAAAGTATTAAATATTCTGAAAACATTATCTTTAAATAAGTACAAATGGAATACTTGATTGGCCAAATTGATACAGTTGTGATCCATATTTACATTCTATTGGATCTATTGTGATCATTTGCACACTAATACTGTGAGGAAAGGTATGAACCTATAATCCCCCCCCCCCCTGATATGTGAAAATATAAAATTTTCTTTAATTGATCATACACAATAAATCTTTTACAATAAATATAATTTTTTGGAATCAAATAACCTTGTAACCTTTGCCCTGGGGAGTCACACAGTGTCATATTCTGTGTGACTCGGCACTAAACATAGTCCAGGTTTGAGTCCGGGGCCTACGAGTGTTGCATGAGTTCTGAGCAGTTGCTTTGTGAATAGTTCTCTGCCCGCATTATGAACTTAAAGATCTGCAAAACCCTGATATTGACGCTGCTGCTCTGAAAGTTTTGGGTAAGCGTTACTTCTCGACTTTTGTCAGAAAAGCATTGATGCATCAGAAACAGAGAGACTTAGCCAAACTTGTTTGTTAGTCTGTCTGCTAGCTGTGTGATAGCTCTAATGAATATTTTCATCGGCTATGGAATCCGCTAAGCTAAGTTCAAATCCTCCTGCAGTTATTTATGCTCTAATACTGTGGGGAAAGGTATGAACTTGCAGTATTTAATATTCTGAAAATATCCTCCTTAAATAAAAAACAAACAAATCTTTGTTTTTTCATTTAAAGTTGTTATTAGGTTATTTGAATTTATTTTTGTGTTTTATGTGCCTCACCTCACCCCCCCCCCCCCCGACTCCACGTCGCAATTGTTGGGGACTGCAGAAAGTAACAATATATCATTGCCAATAATATTATCAACAGAGTTAATCAATACTATTAATCACATGATGGGAATGACATGGATGACAAAGCACTTTTGCCCAGAAATCGGTAGCTGAAACTATTTTGTTGGCAAGAACCACGATAAGAAATTGCTTCTAGTCTTCATCGAAAAGCAATCAGTCAGAGAAGGGAAATGAAGGATGAGAGAATGATAGATAGATAAGAAAAGAGAGGGACGAAGGGACAAAGGAAAGGAAGGAATAATGAAAGAGAGATAGAATGAAAGGAAATAAGATGAAGCAAAGAATAAAAGTTGAAATGAAAGAGAATAAAGGATAGAGGATATGAAAGGAATAAAGGAATGGGAAAGAAGAGAGAAAGAAAAGAAATAATGAAAAAGAACAAGAAGGAGTAAGATAAATGAAATGAATGAAAGAAGAGAAAAAGGAAATAAGACTTAAGCATGACAGGACGACGAAAATGATTTCAAACTAAAGCATTACAGACTGACGAAAATGATTTTTAACTAAAGCATGACAGACCAACGAAAATAATTTCAAACAAAAGCATGACAGACTGACGAAAATGATTTCAAACTAAAGCATGACAGACCAACGAAAATGATTTCAAACTAAAGCATTTCAAACTAAAGCATTACAGACTGACGAAAATGATTTTTAACTGAAGCATGACAGACCGACGAAAATGATTTCAAACAAAAGCATGACAGACCGACGAAAATGATTTCAAACTAAAGCATGACAGACTGGCGAAAATAATTTCAAACTAAAGCATGACAGACCGACGAAAATGATTTCATCCTTAAGCATGACAAACCAACAAAAATAATTTGAAATCATTTTCGTCTTTCTGTCACATTAAAGTTTGAAACTATTTTTGTCGGTCTGTCACACTTTAGTTTGAAATACTTTGAAACTGAAGCATGACAAACTCAGAATCATTTCTTTCGTCTAAGTGTGACAGACTGACAAAATGATTTCAAGCATAAACATGACAGATGAAATAAAATGATTTTTAACTTAAGTGCGATCAAGATGGATGAACAGAGCCCCTATTAGAAATGCATGGATGCATCTATAAAAAGAAAAGTCTAAAAATCAGTAAAATAAAGAGGAATATAAATGAGAGAGAGAGAGAGAGAGAGAGAGAGAGAGAGAGAGAGAGAGAGAAAGAGAATCTCTTTTAACCGAAGGATAATGAAATTTCTATTTATCTTCTGACCTGAGAGATGAATCATTGCTTGGTTTATAACAAATAAAACTGGGAGTTGAAGGGGAGGAGGGGGGTAAGAGAAAGGTAAGTCATAGCGACGTGAGTGTTGGCGTGGGTGAGGAAGGAGGCTGCAAGATATCAGTTGATGAAAATGGACTAAAAGAGGATGAGATGATGCTCTGGAAATAAATATTGTGTGTATGTGCCCCAGGGTCAGGTCAGATAGAGGACATGCACTCGTTACAAGGATATAGGTGCTTTGATGGTATCCTAAATCAGTCATTATCTCTAACTAGAAGAATACCTGTCCCTCGATGGGTTGTTCATGTTTAGATGAACTTTTAAGGCTTGGTTTGGTTTGATCTCATTTGTATCTTTAAAGGCAAATCAATGTTTATTGGGTTATTTAATGCTGAAGCTGAGCAACTATTGGTACTGTGTTTGTTTTCTTTTACTGCATGCCAACCCTTTTTTTAGTTATGAGAATGATACGATGTATATGTATTGATTTACTCCTCTCCAGGAGTTAGGCACAAGACCAGTTTTTATCTTACTCCCACAAGTAAGATGTGACCCAAGGTCGGGTCAGGAAAGTGGGGTTTAAAAATTGCCTGGGCAGCCCCGTCAGCATTCCCCGGTAGGGGAGCCTCAGGCAGTAAGCAATAAACTTACTCCTCCCCAAAGAGGGGAGGCGAAGCCTGGGAGGGTGGACCTCCTAGAACTGCACAGGACAGACCCATAGACCGGCGTAAATCAAGCCCCGAAGGCCAAGACAATACCAGTCTATGGGGTGCAGTATCTATCGGAACAGATACTACACTTTGATCTTAGCCAAAAGGCCAAAAATCGGAGTATTTTCTTTCACCGATACTAAGTCTTTGAAAAAAAAAAAAGAAGAAAGCTACGAATCTACCAGATTGATTGAAGATGGCGTCAATATTGTGATTTGGGGCATCTGTCTCTACAGGAAATGGGCAGATTTTGTTTGATATAATACACTATAACGTTTTCCACTTACGTTTTCAGGTATCCAAATGCTTTTTAGCAGTCTTGAGTAGTAGAAATCGGCCTCTATGAGAGATGCAACATTTTCCAAATCCATCGTGAATCCACTGTGAATAGTAGAAATACATCCCCAATTCACAATTAAGAGAATTCATATCTTGAGGAATAGAAAGTTTTTTTTTTAAGGTTCAAGGTCTTTCAGGGTTTGGTTTAATTTTATTCTCAAATATTGTATAGTCTAAAAGTTCTACTGAAGTGTTTAAGAAAGAGCATTTATTATGATTCTAGATTAACTTCTTGGTTACTTCTTTCAGATTTTTGGGTGCCACTTGGCAGCGCTGCTATAATATATTATATATATATATATATATATATATTCAAATACAAGCATATATCAATGAAAATAAAGTAACAACTTGAAAACAATAAAGTATACAAAAAACATTCTAGGTTCACTATGAAGATGTGTCCATGAGAGTCTGCAAATGGCATATGCATGTGTGTGTGTAAGTAGGGAGAAAAGTCTTACATACTGAAAGTGTGTTTGTGGGGAGTTCACACGTGCTGTTGGAGGTGTCTTCATAGCAGCTACCAGACCAAGGGAAGTAAGAGACGATCTGGTTAGGTGTGTCTGTCGAGGTCAGATAAAAAAGAGAGAAAGAATCTTCTGTGGATCCCTTTTTATATCGTGGATCGTAGCACCCTGTACGATCCTGGAAGGGAGATAATTTGGGTCTGACGCCTTCTGGTGAGTGTTTGTGTAAAGGTATTGAGAGGAGTAGGTAATGCCACACTTATGTCAATTTACTGAGGTCCTCATTGTGCTCTTAACATAAAGAATTTTATTGCCTCAGTCTGTAAACATGTGGGAAAGCAAGTTGTCAGTGATAAATTTATCAATTATATCAGCAACGTTGTCAGTTATTCCAAATATAACCGAATTAGTATGTTTCAAATGTGTGTCTTTGTCAGCCATTAGGACCTGATGCTAAATGGAATTCAGGTCTATGGCATACTATAAATTTTATATTGTTCCACCGTATTTACTAATGCATCAATATTAAGTAGACATCCAACACTATGAATCTGTTCACTGTCTAAGATCACTATTCTCTTGTGATGCCATTTGTTGGTGGTCATGATAACTTCAGCCCAACAATGAGTGCTGGGATCAATAATTCCTTAGATTAGCAATCTTAGGACTTCAGCTGCAATGAATTCTTTCTCTAGCATACTATACTCCCCATTATCGGTTTCCAATTTTCAGCAATATTACCAAAATGTCGTGGAATCATCTTTTCCAAAATTTTCACACAGACACTTTTGTGTTGCATCATAAAATCTTATCTAAGGATGAGATTGACACGCAAATCAGTATAGGGCCACTGTACTAATAGCTATTTGAATAGTAGAGTATGACTGCTCCTAGCCAAAGAGTCAGATATTGTATATATTCGTCCAGTGTTTCTTCCAACTTTTCTCAGTGTGCAGCTAGAGATTCCTGGCATTCTACTCTAAAATTTATCACATAATCTTTGGAGTTTAGCATTGGTCTCCCCATAGTCAGGACAGTCAGAGACAAACTCATACAAAGAGGGATATTTCAAGCATAATTTATCTGTCAAGGGAATATGGATCAGTACGTTACAGGAAATTAAAAAAACGTTACATACAAATGGCTCCAATCATTTTTAAACTTTGGAGCAGATCGAATATTTGCAGTCACAGAATCATGCCCAAGATTCTTTGTTGAACAAATAGTAACAGAAGAATGTACCAAACATCATTTTCAAGATGTGATTCAACAAAGACTAAAAAGATACATAATTGTTGGCGATATTGAATTAACTAACCTAAATGTCGCTATTCTGAATTTGTGGTCATGGTTCACCATCAGTGAACTGTTTCTCTTGTACTAAACTGTAATAAATAACGTTTTAATTTTAATTTAGACGGTTTCAAACCGATATAAATGATTGCACGCTAAAAATAATTACTTTTTTTTAAAAAGTCGATTTTTTTTAAATTTAATTATTTGATTGCTTTTAGTTTTCCATTTTTACTTGATATTTAATTTTCATTTAAAACAGGGATTCCAGCAAATTTGAATAAATTTTAATTAAAAAAATTTTGCCTAAAAAGATTTTATGTGACTTTTTTTTTAATTATGACCGTTTGGCACAAGAGTGGCAGTCTATTGATGACGGCTTGTGTTTTGAATTCGGAATAGCAGCGTTTGGGTTAGATAATTCAATATCGCCCAATCATACTATAAATGGGATAGTTGATTTTAAACGAAAGACAGGGAGAATGGAAAGTTCACTACAATGATGTATTCTAAACATTTAAAAATCTTGTATAACCATATAAAATTCTTACTTAGTGATATTGTTTTCTAAGCCTTTTATAATATTGCTAGTGTCATTTATTTAATATTACATAACTACTAGAAAATACCCATCCCAGAACGAGTAAAATTAATTCTCCGAACAAAACAGTTTTGCACCACTTTTATGTTCCCTTATGAAGATTAACATCAAGATAAAATGCTATTAAACCTTATGTCTAAAATCCTTACTTCAATTTTGATCAAAATCCATTACATAATTTTGATTCTAAAAAATTTCTAAAATTTAAGGTTTAAGGGATTTAAAAAGAAATTGAAATTCAGAGAATCTTGCTTAACTGTTGTCTAATAACTATGGATCAAATTTAATGCAAATCTGAAATATTTGAATCTTCAAATGGGAGGTTGTGGTCATATTATCCACCTTAAAAACCTTTAAAATAATCCAAAGAAACTGAAATTTGGCGAGTATCTATTAATTCATGTTTAATACCTATTGTTAAAAGTTCACAACAGGCAGAGCTATCTGAATTTTCGCAAAGCGGTTCCACCCCCTTTTTGCTTTCTTTGCATAAACTAAATCGAAGGAAGTATGTCCCACATTACTATTCCTTTCCTAACAACCATACTCCAAAATTCGTAATGATCGGCTAATTAGTTTAGGAGTGAATCCGTTACATAGAAATCTATAAAAATATACACAACTGTCAGTAATTTCCCTTTCTCTGTACCTAAAACTAAACGAAACTTCCATGAACAAAGTTTCTTTCCTAGAATTACCCATCTGTAGAACTCGGTACCGCGAGGTTGCTTCCCAGTTGACTTCAACATTGTCGTTTTCAAGTTCAATGTAAACCAATTCGTGTTAAGCCGTCCTCCTAAATAATCAAATTCTGCCAAACTTCCACCATCATTACCAATCATCACGGTGTTGTCTCACCGTCCACCTTACACTCATTAACTCTTATCCTCGAGTGGCCTTTGGGTCTTGATAAATGGGGACTCTTTAGTAAAAAGAGAAAAAAAATATACTTTATATAAATAGAGATATCAATCTCTCCAATACCCCATTTGTCTGATTCTTGTTATTGTCTTCTAAAGCTTTTCTAATATTGTTCTTGCTATTTATTAAATATTGTATATTGCTATTCTCATTATTTAACTTCTTGTAACGATGTCTGCCTCTTTAACAACAGATTTTGCTATTGAAAGCGTGTTGGGTTTTTCTTCTCCAAAAAATATTGACATGAGAAACAAAACGAGCATCATTAATAAAAAAAGAATGAAAGATTAAAAATATAAAAAATATAAATAATCTTTATTAAACTTTAATATTAAAATTAGCCGCATATTTTCGCATCTGAGAAAATTGAATTCCTGCAAGTAATATAAATAAAATTGCAATTTCAATAACCACAGGCAATTTGTGGTGTGTAAACACTTAATCAGAGTTTTACCCAAAAAATAAAAAGGACATTGGCTTCCAGATTTGATTGAAATTTATAAGCAAATTTCAGGTTTTAATTATGCCTAATTAGACAGAAAATATTGTCTCTCCAGATTAGCCATGAAAAAAAAAACTTGATTTACATTTAAGTATATGAGAGAAACTAGTGATGAAATATGGTGTGTACATTTATATATCTATGTCTGCTTATATCTATGTCTATATTTATCTATCTGCATTTAGATGTATCCTTATTCAACTTGAGATTTCTTCGATCAGACTGGCGGCTGAGAGTCAATCTTTCAAGAAAACGAAAGGCTTGATCACGGCTTCATATTACTAAAGCAATTATTAGTTTCTGAATACTAATCTGAAAATAGCAGTGACTCAAAACTACTCGCTGCATATTCCCGTCTTAACCAAGGTGATCCCCAATGAAAGTTGGATTCCACAGTGGATAGCAGAGCACAAAACCAGTGAATAATTCTATTTCTGTTTGGAAAAAGAAATAAAAAAACAAAAACAGGTGAAGTGTTCTTGGTGGGCAATCACCCGAAGATGATGTCTCAATAAAAATACTGGTCATCATCACCTCACAGAGTTGGCATCAAGAAGAGTATCCTGCACATAAAACTTTTCCATCACTTAATTATAAAATGACTTTGGAAGTATATTTGTCAAACTTCAGTTGCAGTTCAAATGTTGGAAGAGCGGGAGAGATTGTTGAGTTTCTTGAGAGAAGACATATTGACCTAGGTTGTGTCGAAGAAACAAGGTGAAAAAGTAAATCTGTCAGAATAGTTGTGAGAAAGAATCCAAGATATAAGTTTTTTTGGATCGGAAATGAAAAGAGAACAGGTGGTGTCGATATTTTATTGCAGACAAATAGGTAAATAAAGTGACTGATGTGAATCGTGTTAGTGATCAGATCATACTCTTCAAGTTGATAGTTAGTGAGAAAATTTTTGCAGCAATATCTGTTTATGAATCAAAATGTGGTTTGAGTGAAGATATGAAAGATGACTTTTACGACAGGCTTAAACTAGTTGCTAAAAAGTAATTGCTGCGATAGGAGATTTGAATGGTAGGAAATACCTCTGGTTGTTTTGAGGGTGTTCATCATGGAAATGGATATGATGATAGGAAGACAAAGAGGATAAAGAATCTTAAAACTTGGTCATGCCATGGATGTGATGATTGCAAATACTGTTTTTAAAAAAGGGAAAGTGTTATGGTCTGATGGTGATCCACCTTATTCGTGACTAAATAGACTCTTCCAGGCACTATATATAGAGGAGATTATGACAAAGTCTCGAAGCAACCTTGGAGCAGTGTTTCTGTAACATACTATACTGTACTTCTGTAAATACACACTCTTGTAAATATGTTACATAGCCACCACTCCTGCCTTGACCGCGGCAGTTCTCTTAAACCACTTAAACAACTGGTTACAGTCCCAAAAAGGTGTATGTTGCATACCTTAGATTTCTCCCTCGCTTGTAGAGGGCGGTCGGGTCGTCTAGTGGATGAATTCTTTCTTCTCTGCCGTGAACCACGCCGTCCGTTGTCTGCAACAAAAGCCATGACGCACTCCGAAGACAAACTCTTCTTTTACATTTAATTCATTTTATTACAAGAGTTGTCATTTCAACTGGGAGTCATTCACCACGTCGAGAGAGAGGGAGAGAGCAAATCCTACTTTATCGTAGTTAGTTAACAATGTTTCTTTACCATTCATAGAGAGGGGGGGGGAAAAGATTTCTCGCGCTTGTTTTCCCTTAAGGGAAATATTTCCCTTAGTTTTACATTGTGAATTGCACTTCCTCTCGGTTCGCCTTCCGAATCAGACTGCTGAAAACTCGCTTCTCACAAGAACGAGTGACGTCACGGATCCTCTGTTTCCCACGCAAGGCCCGCGACGTCACAGAGCCTCTCGCAGGTGCAGACTGACCCTTGATCTGGGGTCTCGTCACACGGTAACCATGTCACGTCTGTTGGCTCTGACTGTGAGAACAGGCCCTAATCTGCACTCGACTGCACCCGCGTTAATTCGCGCAAGTTAAACCAACGATTATTATCCAACAAATATACCACCGTATTGTCTTATTTATTATCGGCTCTTCAAGATCACAACACTGGCGATGAGCAACATAAACCGGACTTATGTCACACACAATACTGACGGTGATAACCTGAATTTATTCGAACACAAAATCACCCGGACTTATGTTGCACACAACACTAGCAACGAAAACTAGGACTTATGTCAGATACAACATAATCATTACTACAGCTGGAATGTTGGATTTTCGAAAAAAAAAAAAGACTTAGGTAGCATGCTCGGAAAAATTGTTACAGCAAAAAGTTAAAGCTATACTGGATGTTAACATAGAAGGTGGGCCAAATCTGCAAAGAAAAAACACTCCAACTTCAGAAAATAGGATTGAAAGAAAAAAAAATGTTTTCATTCTAGAGGAGGACGAAAAAAGATTTCAAATCGAAGTTTTGAAATTTAAATCGTTCTACCACATATAAAAGAAAATCCAACAAAAACATCTGTCAATTTTTTTCGTTTTTTTATTGTTTAATCAGGAACATGAAAACAAGTCTAAACGAGCTTTTTTTTCTTTTTTATCTCGCTAATAGGTTAAGAATTTATCTTCCAGTGGGAAAGGCTACAACTGTATAAAAATATACTCTGAAAAGACATAGCTTAGTTTAAATGACGAGAAATGGAGGAATTTATAAGCACTATTTAAGAAATTACCAGGCACCAACAAGAACAACTGAAATTACAAATTAAACAAATGGAATATCAGAATAAAATAGAAAAGTTTCAGCTAGAATTTTAACAAAAGGCAGCTGGAACAAATGAAAAGATTTAATGAAATGTTTCTTTATACACAAAAGGATCAGAAAAAATTATATGAATTATCGAATGGGGCTCAAAATGGTGAAGATGAAGGAGCATTTTCACAAAACACTATTTTGAGCGTTATCAATAATTTTAATTATGACCCTGAAAACGAAATTTCGTTTGCTTCATATTTTAGACTATACAAAGATAATATGAACTGTACGAATTGGACCGATTTAAAAAAAGTTTGTTAGCTATTAAAAATGTTGGGTACGGCTCAATATACCAAATTCGTAAATTATATATTGCCACAAATACAGCAGCGATGTTGAAGCGATATATTTAGTAACTAAATTGTTTAGCCCTAAAACATCTCTTTTTCACAAAAGGTGGAAATGTATGAATCTTACAGGGAAAGAAGCTACATTACTTTCGTTGGCATAGTTAACAAACACTGCAATGATTTCAAATTGTTGTAGTTGAGTGCTAAACATTTTATATGTCTTATCTTTGCGCAAGGTTTAGTATCGAATGTGGATGCAGAAATCAGAACAGGGGTTCTTAATAAATTAGGAGTAACCTGCTTTAACACTTCAACATATCACAGAGGATTTTATTAACGTTCACCAAGATTCAAGAGACATTGAACAAAGTGGAGTGTCACATATTAGAAAAATCTGTAACAAAAAGAAAATTAATTCACCAACAACATTTGATAAACAAAAGAAAAATGATTTTCCTCCTAAATACTGTTTTGGTTGCAAGCAATTGCATTGATACAAATATTGTCCATATAAAATAAAAAAGTGCTTTAAGTGCGATTGCATGGGACACAAAAGTACCCACTGCAGAATAAAAAATAAAATTTTAAAAAAGCTTTATTAAAATTACTAAAAGTGACTAAGTAAAAAAAAAATTAGAAAGTGTGTGCAAGTTAGAATATTAAATAAAGATATTAAATTGCAACTTGACTCCGGCTCAGATTTGTCAATGATTAATCTTCAAATGTGGAAAAAATTGGAAACCGTTGATGAATACTTAAAATGTAGCCTAAAGCGTAACTGGAGAACAAATAAAATTTTAGGGAAAGCTGAAGTTACATTAAAAGGAAAACGTTGAAATTGAAAATGTTTGTGATGAACAACTCAAACAACTTTTTTGGCATGGACTAGATAGAAAAGTTTCCATTACAGAATATGTCTATCAACTTCTTCTGTCAAAATATGGAAACGTAAATGCCGAAGCAGAGAGACTAAAGAAACATTTTTTAAAAAAGCTTTTCAGAAAGATGTAAAAAATATGACTGCCAAGTTTGAATTAAAAACGTATCATAACTACAAAGTTTTCTTGATTTAGCAAATTTTTACAATGTGATTATTTCAAACATGCACAATTTGCAAGCTCCTCTTAATGAGCTTTTGAGAAATTGCCAGGAGACATATGAAAAAATCAGAAAATCACATCAGAATTATTTTTGACGCACTACAATTCAGATCTCAAAATCAGTGTAGCTACTTATGCTAGTTTGTACAGCATTGGATTTTGCAGATTACACAAAATGGAGGACGGATTGTTAAAACCTATTGCTCACGCATCTCATACATTACAATCTGCAGAAAATAGTTACTCACAAATCGAAAAGGAATCATTGGGTATTATTTTTGCAGTCACCAAATTTCATCGATTTGTTCACGGAAGACATTTTGTGTTGTAAACCGACCATGAACCACTGTTAACGATTTATGTGGTCAAAGAGAGTTTACTGACGCATACTGCAAATAGACTACAGAGATGGGGGATCATTCTGCTCAATTGCAATTATAAAATGGAATATCTCCCATCGTCAAAAATTAGTTATGCTGATGGATGATCTAGACTTATTCCAAAATATGCCAAACGACTTGAAGACATAATGATTGCTTTCCTACAAACTGAGGTAGAAGTAAAAAATACATTGTGTAATGTCATTAGGGAGCTTCCAGTAACACTCGAAAAAATTAAAAAAAGGACGCTAGACGACAATTTCTTAAAAAAAAACATAAAAGGGAATAAAAGAAAAACACCAACAAATCTCGGAAGTGTATTCAATCTGTGATAAAGTAGTTATGTACGGCGATTGAGTGGTTATTCCTGCAGCATTACAGAAAAAATACTAAGAGAATTTCATGTCAGTCACCCAGGCATTTCGAGAATGAAAAGTCTCATGAGAAGTTATGTGTATTGGACAAGCATGACAAAGATATTGAAAATGTGGTGAAAATATGCAAAGGTTGTGCTTTGGCAGCAAAGACTATAAAGTTCAGACCCTGGGTGAAAACTGACCGAACATGGTCTAGGATCCACATAGATTTTACTGGACCACTGGATGCTTTCTATTACCTAATAGTGGTGGACAGTTTCTCAAAATGGTCGGAAATATTAAAATGTAAAAAAACAACTACGGAAGTAAACATTGGTTTCTTACATGAATTATTCGCCCGATTCAGGGTCCTTGACAATGGAACTCAATTCAGGTCTATTCTCTCAGCTTTCGTAGTGGAGCATATCATGATCATGTCATAACATGCGAGAAGCAACAGTCAGGCAGAATGGTTTGTGGATACGTTCAAAAGACTACTTAAGAAAGCGATGAGTATACCTATTGAAAAAGTCATCCAAGAATTTTTGCAAGTGTATAAGATGATCCCAAATAAAAATATTCCACCATCCATAGCATCAGCAGAAGCAATGTTTGCAAAGATGAAAACAGTCTTTGATAGAAAATTATTACCAATCCATACAAAACCACAATGTGGAAAAGATGTCACGAAGAGACGCTTCAAATTTGGAGAAAAAGTTTTCTTTCAAATGTTCAAAAACAATAAATCCTCTTGGGGAAACATGGATAGTGGATAAATAGATTGGAACATGATTTACATGGTAAAGATACCCAGGTTTATCCAGAAAAGACACATAAATCAGATGAGGAAACAATAGTCAGATGTTGTCAGGAATAATACTCCAGACGAACTAATGGATTTCGTGTTCCACACATTTGAAATACCAATCCCACAAACAGGTTCTGAACAGCCAAGATAAAAAAGGAAGCGTAAGATTACGGGCTTAATTGTAAAAGAAAAAAGTATTGACTTCATACGGAGCAAGGCTAAAAAGCAATGGTAATCGACCCCCTTTTTAGCCTTGCTCCTTATGAAGTCAATACTTGTTTTTTAATTTGTGATTTAATGGACTTTTCCAGATGCTATGTATAGAGGATATTACAACGAAGTCTCGGAGTAGACTTTCTGTAACATACTATTCTGTACTTCTGTAAATAGACACTCTTGTAAATATACCACTGTGTTGTCTTATTTATTATCGGCCCTTCAAGTTCACAACACTGGTCTCATCTTCAAGTTGAATAAGGACATGTATCTTGCGGTAAAGAGGTAAGCAAGAAGAGCCATCTACAAAGTCAAGGTTTCCAAACAGGTGGGAATACTCATCAGACCCTGAACACAGTTCAAACTTACCGGAACTTAGTCCCCCCCCCCGATTTTTATCTGTGAGATTATCTTAGATAATGTCTATAAAAACAATCTCTAGACTATTCCTAAACTGAAGAGTGCCATCGTAGCCAGTCAATCTTATTCAGCTGTGCTTGCAATGCAGAGGTGCATCTTTAGAACACATTTGAGGCATATCATTGAATGACGGTAAAATAAAGACCGTTGGGCATTCATGACTGAAACTGATATTTATTTCTACCAAATCAAGGGAGGCGCGAAAAAAACAATAAACCAAATTATTTAAAACTTTGCACAAAATTTTTATTTGATAGGTTCTATAAGTGTGTAGAATTTCAGTATCATTAGTCAAGGCAACCCAGAGATCCAGAAAGGTCAGGAGTGATTTTGTGTTATCCGTGTGTACGTATGTACGTGTGTGCCACCCTGTATCTCATCAACTATTTGATGGATTCAGCTGATTTTTTGGCAGAGATAGAGGTTCTAGAGTCTAGTTGATGGCATTTTAATTTCAGTTTACCATATACCTTAGTTTTCCAGAAAATTCCAAAAAACCTTAAAAATGACCATTGTCTTGAGGCATAGCCTTTACAAAAGTAGTGACATTCCATGATAAATGCCAGTATACTGTAATCATGTGCCCTTAATAGGGGTAAGATGAAAATTCATATACACTAAATGTACAAAAGCAAGGAAATTCCCAAATGTTTACACTTTTATTGTCATTAAGGGTATGACTACATATCAATCAAACCATTTCATTATCACATCACTACAGTATAAATCTCTATGCATGAGTGGATGAAGGTTTGCTGAAGAAAAATTCCTACCAGTAAAATACATAGCCCTGTTGTGCTCGCATACCCTTAATGACAATAAAAGTGGAAAAATTTGGGAATTTCCTTGCTTTTGTACATTTAGTGTATATGAATTTTCATCTTACACCTATTAAGGGCATATGATTTCAGTATACTGGCATTTATCATGGAATATAGTTGAATTGCAGAAAAGATAGTGACTTTTTTAACGATTAATGGGTGACATTTGGAGTAGGGGTCACTCAGTATCATACATTGTAATTTTATTTTCATAAATAAAAGTTTTAATGAAATTTCTGAAATAATTAATATAACACATATTTCCATGCAATCCTTTAGGCAAAAATGTGAAGACTTAATTTTTTTACTGATAAAACAGTTAAAACCATTGTGATGTGTTAGATGAGTGATTTGGAAAATTTGTGTTTCTTTTGTAGTGTATTTCACTCACTTTAGGTTGTAGTATTTATTTTATATTTGTTATAACCTCGTAATTTAGGTTAATTATAAGTAATAACTTGTAAATAAATGGATGAACTATCAAGAGATACGTTTAACAGATTTATTAAAACTGAACACAGAATGAATTAATGAGTTAATTGGCCGCTGGACGCGATTGATATATTCACAGTCTGACGCCGTGGTCTTTGTTTTCTTTCTCTGCGGGCAGACGACCCTTTTCCACGGGCGATAACTCTTAACTCCCGAAATGGTTCAAGAGAGGTAATTCTATTTTCGTTAGGTGTCCTAACAATATTTCATTTTTTGGGCATATTACAGAACCAATTTGTAAATTATGTTCACTGGAGCTCTTGTTAAAAAAAAGTTAATAGTATAATTTTGAAAATAGTATTTCTGTTAATTTTATATGGGAGTTATTTTCTGCTTGGGTTTATTTTACACACACACACACATATATATATATATATATATATATATATATATATATATATATATATATATATATAAAATATTTGTTGTTGTTTATTATCTATGTACGTATACGTTTCGTCCCTTTTCGATCAGGACTCATCAGCATAGAGATATGACTATTCACTACCGGTCGTACGATTCGAAACCCTGGATTACAAGTATTTTTCAACTTACATCCAACGTCATTAACCGCGCGCCCAATATTTGAATAGCCGATAAACAATGATAATTTAACACATATAAAAGCGGCTTGATGTCGAGGCATTCTACTTCTATTAAAGAAGGAATGATGCATATAAAGCAAGTGACGTCATGCTGTGTTTGTACTACCATTTAGAGTGCTCTACTTATTTTACGAGGAGCGACAAATATAAAATATTTGTTGTTGTTTATTATCTATGTACGTATACGTTTCGTCCCTTTTCAATCAGGACTCATCAGCATATATATATATATATATATATATATATATACATATATATATATATATATATATATATATATACACATATATATATATATATATATATATGACAATAAAAGGATAAAAGAAATCCGACTGTATGAGTTAAAATAGAAAAGCAGAAGACCTAACACTCATGTGGTCTTCATCAGCAGAGAATAACTAAAAGTGGCAAAAAATTAGAAGATGTGTAATCAGGGTATAATAAATTTAAATCTCTGTATAGAGGGAAGACATAAATACATATATACATATACATAAATAATAAATAGCGTCTAGGTTTATATTGTTTCATTGATAATAGCTTTAGATAGATGGAGAGAGACATGATAGAAGCCCATTCTTTGTTTAATTGTGTTAATTGAGTGGATTATGAGAGCTCATTGGATTAATCATAGTGTGTACTTTTGTATAGGTTTAATCAAAGTGGCGTTTGTAAAGTCAAAACGATGATCATATTTCATAATATGAGAACATAAGTCGTGTGTTAGTTTTGATGGCTCTTTTTGTGTTCGTAAATTTTCTTGTCCAGGCTGCGCTGGTTAAAATACTAACTCCATTACTAGAAAAAAAACTCTGGAGATCTACTTAATAAAATAAAAAACCATAACTAATAAAACCATGAACAAACTGGACAAAGAATCATTATACACCAATATTCTCACTAAAAAAATGCCTTAATTTACTTCAAAAACATCTCAACAAAATTAACATCAGCTTACCCTTTCCAGTTAATAACATAATTAATATTATAAATTTATGCACTAACATGACTTATTTTACTTTCTATAATTTCTATTATAAGCAGAAATTTGGCCTATCCATGAGGAATCCTCTCAGTGTTGTCTTATTTTGTTTATTTGGGGAATTTCTGTAAACCTTCAAATATAGACTACCTAAACATGTATCATACTATAGATATATAGATGATATCTTACTTTTCCTCCCCAAAACAACTAAAATAGAAAACATCACTGAAAGACTGAATAAAATAGAACCTACCATCAAATTTACCTTCGAAAAAGAAAACAATAATTCTGTACCATTTCTTGACATTCTACTACTAAACAACAATAATAAATTAAATAATAAACCGACCAATAAAAATGATCAAGTAAAAATGGGCATCAGAATTGGATTCTACCTCGGAGCACTGAGGATATACAGCAACGAATATCTAAATGAGGAATATAAATATATTGAACACACTCAAAACTTTACAGTACCCTACTTATTTCATACAAAATTCAAAAAGAAAAGCTCTCCAGATTCACTCAAATCGCAAACAAAACATTTCACTAACCAGCCCTATACTAAATAGTCATTTAGCTTTACCGACTAACACCATTAATAACCCTATTTACACAAAACTGAATAAACTAGGTATTAATATAGCCCAAATAACTTCATCTACTATCATTGATATAGTCTGAAAATCTACTAAATTCAACACTACACTTACAGTCAAAGCTAGCAGATATCACATCCCTTTTCTAGATTGTGATAAGAACTACATTGGGGAAACCCAGTGCACCCTGGGCAAAAGAATTTACGAGCACAAAAGAGCCATCAAAACTAATAATACACTCAATGCCTTATGCTATATGGAATATGATTATCGTTTTGACTTTACAAACGCCACTTTAATTAAACCCATACATAACAAATTCACACGACTATTAATCGAATCAGCTCTCATAGCCTACTGAACAAACACAATTATACAACCAAATCTCTATCCACATATCTAAAGCTATTATTAATGAAAACCATATAAACCTAGACACTGGATGATTCCTTATTTTTAAATTATGTCCTTTGGATTTTCTTTGTGTTTCTTCTTTCTTTCTTTTTGCTCTTGTCGTCTCCTTTCCTTTTGCTAACACAACATCTATGTATATTTTGTATATATATTTCGAGTACATATATGTATATATATCTTTTTTTGTATATGTATATACGTATTTATATGTCTTCCCTCTTTATAAAGATTTAAATTTATTATACCCTGAATACTATTCATATTCCCCAAAATTACAGATCTTCTTGTTTTTTGCCACTTTTAGTTTTTATCTCTTGATAAAGCTCACGTTGAGTTTTAGATTTTCTACTTTTTTTATTATAACTCATGTATATATAATTATTTTAATAATAAATATTTGATTAAATACTTAATTAAAAGCTTATTAAGATTGAAAGCAAATCAAAAGTATACCAATATTACATTATCTAAAACATGATTTTGGGGTGTGGGAAAGAGTTGAAATGCAACATTATATATATATATATATATATATATATATATATATATATATATATATATATATATATATATGAAGAGTTTGAATGCAAAACGCAATAAACGACATTTTCAAAATTGTGAAGCTATCACAAAGTGTTGCATTTCAACACTTTCCCACACCCCAAAATCATGTCTTATATAATGTGATATTGGCACAATTTTTGTTTGCTTTCAACTAAAATACGCCTATTTTAGTCAACGTCTAGATTTTATATGTTTGTCCATTTATTATTTAATTTCTCATTTAAAACATTTAATTCATAACGTTTTGCATCAAAACTCATATATATATATATAAATATATGTATTTCCATCCTGTCATGCAAAAGTTAGTGATTAAAACATGTGCCTTTTTCTAGCCTTCAGACGAAACCATTTCAAGTGGTGAAAGGACGCGAGAAAGCAAATAGCAAGTAAGGCAACCATGTCAGACTTACCCTGCCACCTAAAATGAATTCGGAAAAAAATCTTCCACATTATACTAAAAAGTCAACGGTGGACGTGTTTTTTTTTTTGTTTAGAGCATCAAAAATGATAATAATAATTTATATATAAAACATTAAATTACTGACATAATTCTATGATTTTATATGAATATTGAAATAACATATCTAGATAAATAGTAAGTGCAAACACTGGCAAAGCATAATTTTTCCGTCTGTCATTTTTGACAGAGGGTATACAATAGTAATATACAAGGTGTTACAGCAGAAGCCGATGTATTAATCACCACCAAGATCTCCCAAGCGGTGCTGACGAGCATGGTGAAGCTCTGGATAGACGAGATTGACACCAAACGCCCCTACATTTTCCAGCAAGCCTCTGTTCCTGCACACAAGGCCAAAAGCTGCTTAACAGTGTTCCTTGCCACTGGTCGCCTGACTTGTAGCTGCCCTCCGTATCCGACTGCAACACCTTTGACTATTTCTTCTGGGGGTGTGTCGAGTCCAAGACCAACAAGCACGCCCAAGGGCGACCCTTTGAAGGCTGCCATCATGGAGGTGTTTGCCACTATAGACAGGAACATGGTTGCCAAAGTGTATGACTCATTTTGCGCCCGCCTTGAGATGGTCGTCTCTGCCGGCTGCAGTTACATTAAATAATAATGTAGTATGTAACTCTAACTAATGATAAATAAACTGTCGGGTCTTTGCATATACAGTTTTTGTTTTTATTGCCTATTTCGTTTTCTTTTTGTAAAGTGCCAGAGCTTGCTTTAACACCCTAAATATATATATATATATATATATATATATATATATATATATATATATTGTTAAAAATTGTTTGATAGTATAAGACCTTTCTCATGTTCTTTTATAATATGAATACTGTATTGTGTTCTTACTTCAATAAAACATTTTTCTTCTTTTTACATCAAGTGGTTAATCTAAACAATCAACTGTACTTTTCATATGGGGTTCCAGCTGACGTTGTGATCATCCTCTACAATCATCAAAATAAAAAATTGAGGTTCAAATGTATTATCGGCGACTAAACAGTCTTGATTGGAAATGGCTGTCACTTAGGTCAGAGATCAAAAGTGAAATGTGTGTGAAATTAAATAGTAAAGAGTTTTCACAGATTAAAATATGTGTGGATTTGAATTGTTTGTATAAGGAATTATTTTTCAGGGCACAATCAGTCAAGCAGAAGGAAGTTACAAACTCATGACAAGTAACAAAGTAGTGGCTACAAGTGTTAGCTATGAGGCATAGGGATTGGAGCACTAGCAGTTCAAACTCTCACCCGGCACAGCAAGGATCATGTATATTATAAAAACTATATCTTTTGTACAACTGTCTTGATGCAGGTTTTATTTAAGACTAGTGTTGCCATTTTAGTTTTTAAATTTTATTTGTTTGCACATTTTAAAATACAGAAAACTCCTATCATATTCTTCAATCTTAAATGAGTTATCCCACTTGCTCATTTTTATTTTTAGGTGATCATTAAAAATATTTCATATTAGAAGTCGTCTAAGTAATTTAAAAAATAATTTCAACTAAGTACTTTATTATATTGCAAATAACACAGTATTCTAATAATTTCCCTATCTTCCTCTATGTACCTAAAACTAAATGGAAATTCCATGAGCAAAGTTTATTTCCAAGACCTGCTTGTTTGTGGAACACAATAATACGGGGCTGCTTCCCAGCTGACTACAACATGGTCGTTTTCAAGTCCAATGTTAACAAATTTTTGTTGAGCCGTCCTTTTCTATAATCAAATTCTGCTCAGTTTCAATCATCATTTCGAATCCTTATGGTATTGTCTCACCACCCAAACTCAGTAACCCTTATCCTCCAATGACCTTTAGGCCTTGATAAGCGGTTTAATAAGATTTCCATGCAGTAGAAATTATGTTACAGATTTTTGGTGATGAGGATTGATAATATGTATTTGTATAATTCGGACGATTATCCTCATATTGATTATTTTCAGAATTTTTTAAAAATTTTTATGTACTAATAAGTACATAAAAATATAAGTACACCAAAATTATACAAATTAGTAATCCTCATCTAAAAATATTTGTGAAAATAATCAATATGAAGGTAATCGTCTGAATAATACAAATACATATTATCAATCCTCATCACATAAATTATGTAACATAATTTATACAGCATGAAAATCTTACTAAACAACACAAAAATCAACTTTTTGCACAAAAAATAAGTTTTCCTATAATTTAATTTATTTAGACTAAAAAATGAAGAGGTTAAAAAATACTAGTCGATAATTTAAGAATAACAGATTATCAAAAAAAAAAAAATGGGCATGAAGAGTAACAATTTTTGCACATAAGTTAAAAAAATAAATTTTACTTTTAAGTCAGGACAAAAATATAATACCAACAATCAATTTTATGCAATATTTGAGAGACTATCAGGCAAAATAGTCGAAATATTCTGGTTAAACCAAAATTGTACCTGGAGAACTACCTATACAGTTCACTTCAAAAGCATCTTGATGTCAATGAATATGCAGCATTCGATCTGAAGCAGAAAGCACAGATACTCTGATCCTGGGCAGTATACCACCCGATTTCTAATGGATAGATGACTATTCTGACGATAAATGCACACCACAAATATAAACACGCCTAAATAGACACGCTTTGTCAGTGGAAGCCGTTCTTTTCCACTTGAAGAGGCTTCTAGAAACAAAATCAATATTTTCTGCCTAGATTGATATATATATATATATATATATATATATATATATATATATATATATCAATGTATATATATGATTTATTTTTATGCAAGCTATATTGAACAGATATTTGTATATAAATGGTTTGCAAGGTCCGTAAAATCAATACTGGGAAGCAGAATTATTACCTCTGTGTGGATAACTTCATTGAAAACTATTTATTTACCTGCATTTATCATTCGATGTCAGCATGATCAGTCGTTTTTCTAATCATCGATGCTAAACAGGAAAACTTCCATGGTTATACATTTTTTTTTTAAATAGTATAACAATAACAATATTCTGTGTTGACAAAAAAATTTGGGGTGGATATGGGGGGAAAGGTGACTAAGGTCAAGGTGAGTAGAAAGTGGACCTTGGGTTTACTTTCAGCGACCTCATAACTCTCGCTTCTCTTATTTTGTCCTTTAGTGTTCATACTCCATGTTTCTGACAAAGGGGGAAGAATTGCTGTTGTCTGGATCAGAATCTATCTATCCATCTAACACTTATCGTTGGTTAGGTTTTGACCTTGAAGTAGTATTTTTTTTTTATATCAAGTGGCTTCATGCCTTATCTTGAGCGATTTCCATAAAAAAATATCAAAAGTTACCAATAAAAAATCTATGCTTGTTTTGATGATGTTTTGTTTATCCATTTTACAACAACCGTTTTTACATTCAGAGTCGCCGCTTACTTACCTCTGGACTCCCACAACCAAGGCGCATAAGTCTGCTTGGTAATCCTGGTACGGACAATTTTGACAGTGTTGGAAGGAGGGGGGGGGGAATGGATGGTTTCAGCAGCATGCTGGAGGTTCTCTTAGTTTTATTTTTTATTCTCACGGTTAAAATGTTGCCTGAAAAATTATATAGTCACTTTTAACACTAAAACCGTACAAAAAAAAAACGTTACTGCACATGTGCGTTAATCTGACCCAAACTTATATTTTCAAACTTTCACTCCTTTGAAAATCACTATGAACTTAAATTCTCAAACTTGTACTCTTGTTGTTGTTCTTCTTCTTCCTAATATATAAAATTAATTCAGTCGGATTTTAAAAGTTAGACCAAAATAATTTATTGAATGAATGCTGAACATTTAATTCACAGTAGATAATCCTCTGATGTTAAACATTAAAAAAATTGCAGATTGTTTTTTTTGTAAAGTGCAGTCGTTTATTGGGAGTTCTATATCATAGATTTGTGTTGCGGTAGAGGGAGGTGAGTCTCTTGCGCTGACACTGTTTACAATACCTATTAGGAATGGTTCATACGATTGGACGATGTAGTTCTAGTTTACCTATAGATATCTTGATTTGTCTGAAAGATTTTAGAGTCCATCTGCCTTACACTCATTAAAAGGTTCAAGGAGGGGGGGGGTGCATGATTGGTCGAATGGATACCCTTACAGAATATGGAACAGGCTATGCCGAGTTCAAGTCGTCATGTAACTGATACTGTTGTGAAACCTATAAAGCTGTAATGTTCTTCAAGCTATTGGTAAAATAGCAACTTGTAATCAAGCAATAGCAACTTGTGATCAATCATTTGCATACAATGAATCGTTTTAAATAGATACTGAATAACCTAAGCACTAAATAACCTAAAGTGGATGATATGCTGTCAAACAGACAAACTATTAACCCTTTCATGCATGATTTTTTTATAGAAATTCTACTTTTTGACCTAACTTATTCTTGAACCACGTGTCTTTAAGTTGAACTGACTTCCGAAAAGGCCCATAATGACTAATAATGGAATTAAAACGTATTCCTTCATGTCCCTGACTCTCACAAAAACAAATATAATTGGTCAAATAAAACTTTACTTCTAATTTATGATAACTCTTCTATTTGTTGTTATGGAAACAACAGTATGCATGAAAGGGTTAAAGGGTCCAAAAGTGTCCCAGAATGCATCTCAAAACAGGAAATGTATTTTGAAAAGTCACACATTGCTGAAATGGCAATAATAAGGAGAATATTTTTTTAAAATATTTTGAAAACCTGGACGACGCAAATTATTTGTTTTTCAAAATAAATTATTTATTTACTTTAAAAACTTAAAAAAAAACATTTCAAACTACCTTATTCACGTACCCGCGTGCTACACACAGCGGCATACCAACATTGGTCGTCGATAACATCAAGACGAATTTCAACTTGACTGCGATAGATATGTCTCAGTCAGGGAGAAAAAAGAAGAAAAAAAAATATGCTTATACTTCTGACAAGGGTGTTTACCACCGAAAGTACTCAAGTTTAAAAAAAAAAGTTTTTAAAGTAAGTAAATAATTTAATTTGAAAAACAAATAATTTGCATTGTCCAGGTTTTCAAAATATTAAAAAAAATATTCTCCTTATTGTAGGAACTGTATTGTTTTAGTATTTATTTATATCCTATTTACCTAAAGTTGATGAATACAATTAATGTTGCAATCCAATAGAATTGCTATTATGCAATCCAAAGAAAAAACATAAGTCAGTGTACACAAAACAATAAAGAATGTGATATCAGACAAATAATATTTTTTTAAAAATCCAACAATCGTAGATAAATTCAGATAGTTAATAACAAATAATTTTAAATCCATCTACAATGTCGGTAAACGTCGGTAGGTAGATCCAAAAACCATATTTGCTTAGCATATGTAAAAGGTAATTGCAATTATATTGGTATTACTTTTTATTACATAAATTATTCTCACACTGCAATCTGGTACATGTTCACAAGTTTATGAATTTTCTTTCAACCGGAAGTTAGCAGTCATTTACACAAAATTACAAAAGTTTACATAACTTACCATCCTATGCTGCATGACATGAAAACTACTTGACAAAAATTTATGATTTTATGTTCCGAAATTTTTTAGATGAGGATTGATAATTTGTATTATTTGGATTATTCGGACTACTGTTCTCATCTTGGATGTTTATTTACAACGTTTCAGCCGATGTAACCTCCAATCTTCTTAAGATGTATTTTTTTTATTTACTAAGCAGTTGCCACTTATCAAGGCCCAAAATCCACTCGAGGATAAGGGTTAATGAGTTAATTATTTAAGAGGACAGCTCAACAAAAATTTCTTAATATTGGACTTGAAAACGACTATGTTGATTTCAGCTGGGAAGCAGCCCTGTGGGATTGTGCTCTACAGATGGATAGTTATAGGAAAGAAACTCTGCTCATGGAAATTCCGTTTAGTTTTAGGTATACAGAAGGAGAAAGGAAGATTATTGACAGTGGTTGTAGCTAGCATTTTTGTAGTGAATTTTTTACAAGGGTAACCAGAGATTGGAGCTCAGTCGAGCACCTACCATGAAAATAACGAAAGGGCAGGGAAAGATTAGCAACATCATCTGGTTGTAGAGCAGAGAAGAGGACATCGACCACTAAATTTTGAAGTCGGTTTTGTACTCGTTCAAGGCATGAAAAGGGTGCTCTGAGTGGTACCTCCCCAGATGTGGCAAGAGTACTCCATCTTAGGACATATTTGACTCTTACACAGGTAGGGGATTGTGTCAGGAGTGAGATACTTTATGGAGCAGTAGAATGATTTAACCATTTTTCCAGCGACCTTAGCAACGGATTTGATCTAAGTCTTCCATTTCAAGTCTGAAGTGAAGGTCAGTTCCAGAAGCTTATCAAAGCAGAGGGCTTTCAGAAGCTTATCAAAGCAGAGCCATTCATTTCAGTTGAGGCAAAGAGAGGATCTGAGCATTGATGGTGAAAGGAGAGAAGCTTGGTTTAGACCAGGGTTTCTCAACCGGGGTCCACATGGACCCTGGAGGTTCACGTAATATTCCTTAGGGTCCACAGGCAAAAATAACAAATTGGGGGTCTACAGTGATATTTTGGTGGTCCATGGAGCAATTCCTCTTCTGTTGCCGATATAGACATTTCTATGCAGGAGCCCCTCATCGAATTACAAAGTGATGAAATAATGCGTGCAAAATTCACAGATGAAAAGTACAAAATATAGAAACCAAATGATATTGTTACAAAGTACCCATTACTCTGGGATAAAGCACAGCTCTACGTTATTGCTTTTCCATCATCTTACCTTGTTGACTCAGGATTTAGTGGTGTTTCTCACTTGTTATCGAAAGTTCGCAATAGACTTGACATTGTGAAAAGAGGAGATCTTTGACTATCATTAACATCGATGGAACCAGATATAAAGAAACTTGCTGAGCAGCATCAACCACAGGGATCTCATTGAATAAATCTGCATTTTTTCTCTAACTACACACTTATTTTAAAATAGTTTATTATGAATTGTTTAGCAGTGTGCATAAATACTCAATAGAATTTAATTGTAAAATGATTTATTTACATTACATTAGTTTTCCGTCAAAGTAAGGCATAATCATTTACTATTTCTTTGATTATTGATATAATCCCTTTACTTTTTATTAGTGAAACATAGAATAAGCTTTTCTTTTGTCGAATAGCTATGAGAGGGTCTACCAAAAGAAAAATAAAGGAAAAGGGGTCCATGGGTAAAAAAAGGTTGAGAACCCCTGGTTTAGACGAATTAAAAGCAACGAGCCACCTTTTACGCCATTGCATCACATGCTCCAGGTCTGAAAAGAGAAAATCACAAAGATCTTGATCATTAATGCTCTTCGAAGTGTTGCCATAGATGGTTGTGTCATCTGCATAAACGTTGACGAATGATCTCAAAATGTGTTTAGGGAGATCATTGATGAATATCAAGAAAATGGTTGGACCCAGAATCGATCCCTGGGGCATGGTGATATTGATAATATGTGCTTCAGACTTCTGCCCATCCACGACTAGTTTTATAAACCTATCAGAGAGAAAGGCTTCTTGAACTTGGAAATCTTTATGTTGAATTTGGGAATGAACTGATCTCGATAAGATGAGAGAAAACCAAATAGTATTCAAAGCCACTGCCTTTCCTTTTGGTTTCCTTTTGCTTCACTCTTTCCTTTTCTCTTCCTAAAGGAACGCTCACATACAAGCAGAAAATGGAAACAGATATAACTATTGTCTGCAATTGTTGCAATCTATGATTTGTCAGACTGTTTTCTTTGTTTTTAACTATTATGACATCCGGTCCCCTTGCTTGGATGAGTTTCTACCTCCATGTCCCAGAGGATTTATACTTTTCATATATCATTATTAATATTATTATCATCATCATAATTATCACATACGTTCCTTTATATATATATATATATATATATATATATATATATATATATATATATATATATATATATATATCTTCCTTTGTAGAGTTGTAAGCAAATACTGACTAGTAGCAGAAGAAAACCTGAGGTACGTACTCATACTTAGAATCTTTGGATAATAATTTGTCCAATCAATAAGGAATACGTTAAAAAATGTAGAAAGGACTAAGTTAAACACACATGTTGTCAGTGGAACGAGAATTTCATCTTACAATCATTGGACTTTGAAAAAGAAAGAAATCATTGAATTTAATTTAATTTTAGCAGTAAAAGTGCACAATACTTTTATTGTGGATTTTATTCCATCGCAGAATATTTGGTTAATATCCTCCTCCTCCTCCTCCTCCTCCTCATCGACATCGTCAAATACATGCCTTTATACCCTCCCTGCATTGAATGGTTAATAAATTCAAACTATTATAATAAAACCTGAGGTACTTACTCATAGTCATACTTAGAATCTTCGGGTAATAATTTATTATGCCAACTCAGGTTGTTATCTTCATTAAAAAAAAACAACACAATAAGGAATGCTTTAAAAAGAAAAAGACGAAAAGGAGAAAATTAAACACAAATTTCTCAGTAGATGACATGGGAGTTCCACCTTAAAATTATTGCACTTTGAAAAAGAAAAAAAAGAAATCATTTAATGTAATTTGATTCTAACCGTAAAAGTGCACAGTACTTTTATTTTGTCACAGAATATCCAGTAATAACATTTTCCATCTGCAATTAACAATTTTATTTCTACCTTTAATGACAACGAGAATATGAAGGCATCCAAAAGTAAATTGAATTAAAGTATAATTTGTTTTGTCAAAGGTGAAAGTGGGTGAAAGTGGGACGTGTTTATGGATAATAATCCTTTGTGAAATATAAAAATACGAAAATCAATTAAATTTATCTGACATGCACGACCATAATTGACTAAAATGTCAATGGTTTGAAATAAGGTATTTCGTTGTTATTTCAATTGGAGTTAAAAAGGAAGAACAAAATTGGCCAAGATCAAAGTGTAGCATCTGTTCCGATGGATACTGCACCCCATAGACTGGTATTGTCTTGGCCTTCGGGGCTTGATTTACGCCGGTCTATGGGTCTGTCCTGTGCAGTTCTAGGAGGTCCACCCTCCCAGGCTTTGCCTCCCCTATTTGGGGAGGAGTAAGTTTATTGCTTACTGCCTGAGGCGCCCTTACTGGGGAATGCCGACGGGGCTGCCCAGGCAATTTTTAATGGACAGAGTGCTCACCTTCTCGGGCGCTGGCTTTTCAAGCCCCACTTTCCCAACCTGACCTTGGGTCACATCTTACTTTGTGGGAGAAAGATAAAACTGGCCTCGTGCCTAACCCCCTGAAGAGGAGGTAAATAATACTCTGTTTATCTATCTACCTATCTCTCTGTTCATCTATCTATCTTATATAGATACCTACACTTGAAAAGAATGCCATTCATTTATCATTAATATTGACTTATATGAACCCATTTTAATAACCTTGTAAATTCAACATAATTTGTTTTAGAATCTTTTAGATGAGGAAGGATGATTTGTATTATTTGGATTATTCAGACTACTGTTCTCATCTTGGGTGTTATTCTTGCAATGAAAGTACCCACTGACGAGACTCTGATTTTGGATGGGATAAGTTAACTTTAGATACTCCAATGGAGGAACGCATCTGCTCCCAATATATAATCAGATAAAAATGTTTACTTTCTGTGAAGAAACTACATATTTCGTGATAGGATTTTATATATATCAGCAAGAAAAACGTCTGTGATGTATAATGGTGGTATTTGTGAGATATGGGACGAAATAGAAAGAAAGAATTGAATAAATGAACAATCAATATTTATTCTCCATTTACAAGTGAAGAAAAAATTACTTCTTAGTCTAAAACGTCTTACTTGGATTGAGTTCTGTGACACGTGTAAATCCAAAATGTCTTCTGTCTGAAATGTGCAAAGGACATAACTCTACTCTTCAAATATCCTTAAGGCAAGGGAGATAATAAAGGAAAAAGAGTTATTTCTCTTTTAACATGTTTTCTAGATAGAAAAACTGTTTCAGTTAACAGTATAGCTATGTGATAACCATTGTTCCCAGTACTGGCCTATGTATACAAGGAAATGACATTATAATCCACATCACTAAAGCCATCAACGTGGCTGTGATATATGGATGACACCTTCATTCTCTGGCCTCACCAGGAAGATGTTCAAGTATTGCTGGACTATGTGAACTCCATCCACCCATCTATATTGTTCATTATGGAAAAGTTGGGTATGGCTGACCACCACATATGGAGGTAAAAGGGAAACCATCTATCCTTATGGGACGAAGTAAAAATTATAGACAGAAAAATGGTGGAGAGTAAGATGACTCAAAGAAGCAGCATATATGTTAGGAGACAATGACCTCCTAAGTAGAGTGAGTATAGAATTTAATACAATATGGGCACCATTAATTATAAATAATAGATTAGAACATCATCAATATGTATACATATATATAGTAATAAGTAGTAAGATTACACATCTAAAACAAAAATAGGTTTGAGCCTCCTAAAATTCATACTAGAATTGTCTGCAAGGACCCGTGGTGCAACGGATAAAAGTGCTAAGTAATAATCAGTTCTAAGTGACAATCTTCTGAAGGTTGAAGTTTCAATCCTCAGTATGGGCAATACTAAGAATACAATTACAAGTTACTCAAGACTTCTACCAAGAAAGAGAGCAAGCTACCCCTGTGGATTAAATTAAAAGGTTTTGTTAGAAATTCTGTACAGATTCCCGAGTTCGACAAGATGCACCTGAAAAAGGTTGGAGGTTACATCATCCAAAACGTTGTGAGAATAACACCTGAGAACAGTATGAATACAAATAATACAAATCAACATAATTTGTTATGTAATATTGCTATACTGTAACGTCTCGCTGTAAAGATGGTCATAGTGATGTAGCAGCAGGTGGCAGAGTCGGAAGGTATAAGGTTCGACTTTGACTCCTAGGATTCCAAAAAATTCTGACTCAGGCTTGTAGAATTTCAAAATATCCTTATTTTCAAGTCTTTCAATATTCAGAAGTTGTCTGTTGATGTCTCAGATATTAAAAAATTCAATTCCAACTTCCAACATTCTTATGACTCAGACTCTGACCTCTTTCCCAACCTTTTGATTCCAATTCTTAACTCTGTGTAGCAGTCGTAGAGATATTGATCTTTTCTTCTTTTTTTTTCTTTGTGACTGGAATAATGGAAGCAATTAAGAAGAACAACAAATGACTCCATTATTTTCTCTGGGATTTGGTTTACTTTTTGCAGCAATTTACAGCAATATTTTCCCGGCCAACAAAGTGTGTGTGTGTATGTGTGTGTGTGTGTGGGGGGGGTGTGGGGGTAGAGTCTCGAAAACTGTCGTCCATTTACCTTGAAGCCGAATACCCATGAGAAAGAAACGATCTCGTTTTTTTGTCACGTACTTCCTTCCATGACGCAACTTCTCTTCAATGAAAAATCCCTTTTTATTACTTAATCTAACCTTACGTGGAAATTTCCGTTTTTAACTGTTTTGACACACTCGCATCTGAATATTGCTACAGTTATAAAAATTAAAAATAAAATAAATAGTTTATCAGTGGCATAACATCATAAGATTTAAACACCATATTTTACAACAAAACATTTTTAAATTAAACATAATAAAAACAAACAAATCCTGAATAGCTATTTTCAAAGAAATAATGTCAAAATAATCCCTTCCACTCAAATGGAATGTTTAAGTAGTGAATACGTTTTGCATGGAAACATGCTAAGATGTGAGTTGAACAACTTCAACACGGAAATAAATTCCTTTGGTTCGTACAAGACCCGCTAAAGGTTTTTGATGTAAATAGCCACCAAAACACTGACATGAAAAGAAGATGATTCGGTACTCTTAATAATTTTTAAACAATCCTTGTCAAAAACCTGTGCACATTATGAGTTGTCAAGTGCTTCTTATGGCTGAAATCACCTTAACACAGAATAACCCAAAAAGGGTTTATATGCAGTAAAACAGACAAGACAAATCTTTTATGGTGTTTCAAGATTACATTACACAAAAGGGTTGATATGCCACAAAACAGACAAGACAAAGCAAATAAACGATCTATAATAACTCACCAATTCACTATGAAAACAGATATTTATCTTTAAGATTTTTTGTCTGTCTATCACAAGTAATTTTTTACAAAAAGGCTATATAATAATGTGTTAATTTGGGTGAACTATTTATATTAATCAATAAGTCTCTTTCATTTTACAATCTCTGTATAAAAAAAGTGCTAATAATTTTAAGGAATTCAGGATATTTTGTACATACTTATTATTCATGTATCCCTTTATTGATACTGCCTAATAAATTCCAATTAACCTATCAAATTTGGTTATGAAAAAGATTATAAAACTAAAAATAAAATTAAAAAATAAGGTCATGCTCTCAGCTAATCAAATTGCAGAACTGAACCAATGACATTGCCCATCTGAACATGAATAACACATTTAATCAGTATACTTGGCATTGTTCATATCAATTCCTTTGAAGTTGATAAATAACCATTATATCATCTGGTTGACTCACAATACCTATTGTTCTCGTATCCTACAAACTGTGTTGTGTTCATCAAACTCATGCTCAGATGAGACACACCTCAATAGTCACAGAAAAAGGGTGGAAACGAGTAAAACAATAAATTGAAAAGAAAGAAAAATAAGAAAAAAGTTAACCGTTGTACATTATACACCACCGCTGTTTTAATGTGTAGGCTTTGATGGTTTAGCTCTAGCGATTGAGGCAGAAGGGTCAGGTTGGGTATCGGGTAATGTGTGGGCAGTTGGGGGAGGGGGCAGTTATATTAGCATTGCCACTGCCCCAACATCAAGGGAATCTATCAGTTAAAACGGGGTAGGTGGGGGTGGGGTGCTTTGTAGTTGTTTCAATTTGTTGTTCGTGTACCCTATTCAATCAAACAATATGAAAAAGGAATTGAACTGTCGGGAATGTAAATCAAATGTCCAAGGAATTGATTTCTAAGTGTCATGTCCAAATGAACTCATTTGAGGTCATTAAGCAAGAATTGATAGAGGCAGACAAACTAAATATTTCCTTCTTGTCTATTTCCTTTTTAGATATGTCCAAGTATCTCTATAAGAGGCTCTGTCCGTCAGTCCATCTGCCCCCCCCCTCTTATGCTTAATTTTTAAATTTTTACTTTTATTAACTCCAAATTAGACTGAATTGCCACTGAAGCATAAGGGGCTACTGTGATAAGGACGAGATTTATAGGTGGCAACCAAGGTGAGGAGTTGAGCGACAAGATGTTAATTCACATTGCATTAAAATGTCTTCATGTTGGTACGGCCGGGGAAACAGGGAGCAGGAAGAGAATTCCAAAACCAAGTGATTCAAGAAAATCTTCCGGCATATAATGGCCTCTACAATGAAGGGGGGAGGATTTTGCTGCTGATCGGGTATTGATTTACTCCTCTCCAGGAGTTAGGCACAAGGCCAGTTTTTATCTTACTCCCACAAGTAAGATGTGACCCAAGGTCGGGTCGGGAAAGTGGGGTTTAAAAATTGCCTGGGCAGCTCCGTCGGCATTCCCCGGTAGGGGCGGCTCAGGTAGTAAGCAATAAACTTACTCCTCCCTAAAGAGGGGAGGCGAAGCCTGGGAGGGTGGACCTCCTAGAACTGCACAGGACAGACCCATAGACCGGCGTAAATCAAGGCCCAAAGGCCAAGACAATACCAGTCTATGGGGTGCAATATCCATCGGAACAGATACTACACTTTGATCTTAGCCAAAAGGCTGCTGATCGGGTAGGTCAGTGATATTTTTGTTGAGAGGACACAAGTGCAGTAAGTTCGTCAGTTTCTATAGAAATATTTTGTAGAACAAGCATTGGGTAAGACACTACGGCAATGTGACAGAGGCTGGAGCTTGGCAGACAGTGCGAGACCTATTAGGTTAGAAATTCTTTTATGCACCCTGTCTAAGAGAGAGAGAGAGAGAGAGTCTGCTGATTGGTGCACCAGCTCAGATTTATCAACAATACTCCATTTTCAAAGGAAGAAGGTGGCAGGATAGGAATTCCAAAGGCAAGCAGAGCGAGGAAAGAAACTATTAAAGTAGAAAATCTTCCGGAATCTAGGGTCCTATATACTGAAGGGGTGGGATTTTGCTTATAGTCAGGTGGGTCGGGGGTATTTTCGTTGGGGTTGTCACTTGAATTAGTATTATCATTGTCCTGTCACGTTGTCAGTTTGAAATAGCATCCAAATGCACAGACGGAATGGACGTATCGTATTTTACATGCATCCAAGCATTTATATAAGAGGCTCCGTCAGTAGGTCTTTTATGCTGAAGTTTGGAATACCATTTACGTTGATTTGTCACACTTATACTTGAAACCATCTGTACCTACCCGGCGTTGCTTGGGATGGAGTGGAGTCATTTTAGTTTTTAAATTTTTATTTATTTTCACATTAAAGGTAGACAAAACTCCTATTATATTCTTGAATTAAAAATAAGAGTTATGCCCGTTTCTTATTTTTATTTTTAGGTGATTATTTAAAAATGTTTCATATTATTAGTCGTCTGTGTCGGACTAAGTAATTTTAAAAAAATAAATTGCATCAAAATACATTTATTATATTTATATCGCTAATAACATGGAACAACAATAACAAATGAAAATGCGCTTGCCAGAAGGAAAGTTTGATCGGTCAGCTTAAATGCTATTTGGGTCTAACTTTGAAAATCCGGCAAGATAGCTTTATATGTTAGATAGTATTCTCATCACTAAATGTGTACATTGAACGGATATGTATAAGCGAATCCTTCTGTTATGCTTAAGTTTTAAATAGCATTTTCGTCAGTCTGTCACACTTATAGTTGAAATAACAAGATTTTTGGGGGGTGGGATGAGGGGTCATACTTTATTATGCTATTGTTCTACACTTTCCTCCTCTATATGAAAGATTGAAAAAACAAACTCTTCCATTTAATTTTAGGTGTTTTCATTTCGCTTTTAGTTTTCCACATATATAATCTGAAAGTGTGGTATTATGTTAATACCATTTATTTTTATGGTTGGTAAATGGTTTGTGCATCGTTCTTTCAACTCTATTTAAGTGGACAGCTAGCATAAAGAGAGGATTTCAATTTGAAAAATCACATTAGCTTTCATAAGCCAAGTGGATATTTTAATTATTATTTCTCTATTATTATTATTATTTAAAAGTTGAGCACACTCACAAATATAAGAATAATATGAGGTCGGGTACATCCTCCAGTTATATATATATATATATAGACAAAAGTCCTCTAGCTGATAAAGTGGCTTCCAGCAAAGAGAAATGCCAGTGCGATTTAGGATATCTATATAAAAATACGCTAAGATAATTTCATGTTCGTACGTACGTTATCACCCTCCACCTCTTTTTAAAATGTAGGATCACCCGATCGCTGAAAATGCAAATAAATTGTTTAAAAAACTTTAATTTCATCTGATGCGCTATTGTGTCGAATGAGAAACTCGAACTAAAATACATCTTCTTGGCCTTCAGTCTAGGATCAAAGTATAGGATTTGTTATGTCCAAAGATAATACCATAATATTGTGGGGTCTGTGTTCACATCGGACATTCATAGAATGGAAATATGTCACAAACTCCTACAAAAGTTTTGGAGATAGACTACCATAACCAGATAAAATGATATTAACCAGAGTATTTAAATAAGTATATTTCAATTTAAACGAAGGTGGTACAATAACATTGTAGGGTCTGCGTTTGCACCGGACGTCCAAGATGCATTTAGTTACATGTTATATAGTTGTGTAGCATGTCATTTTAGAGGTGAGGTTCTGTTTTTCACTGATAACTCACCACGAGTGTGCATGACCGACCCCCAAATTCCTTTACCAAACATACTACCCACTGTGTGCCCCTTTCTTCTCCACCAGATAGATGCCTAGACAGTAGCCATCTTCATCCTCATACCAGCCTATTTTGAATTTTTACATATACATATTTTGTTCATATGTATTTTGTACCCTCACAGTATTTATTAGTCATACGACTGATGAAAGCATACCACTTAGGTTTTTGTCCATGGTCAGACTTGCATGTCTTGTTAGAAACCAATATGTATCCCATGTCTATTTGCTTTGGTTTCATATAACATTGTTAAGAATAAATATTGCCTTTGCACACGTAATTGAAACCTTTGTTTATTTCTACTATTATATATATATATATATATATATATATATATATATATATATATATATATATATATATATATATATAGTGAAATCACCAAACTATTATTAGGAAAAAGCAAAGCTCTTCATAAAAACAAATGGAGCACTCTTCGGCAGTTAACAGTGTTTATATAAACATTGAGATTTTGTTTACTCACGGCTTGTGACTGACGGCCGAATCGTTAAAAGCCCCGATTCTCAACTAGACGATCAAGTTTTGATCTCGGCTTGAGGCACTTGCATGTCTAGCCACATTGAAGAGCTGTGATACAACAAAACAGCCTGTCTGTGGATGCCTATATACATATATATATATATTTGTAGGTTTTTATAAGGAATGTATATTTTCAATTATAAGCTCAATGAAGTTGTATTACAAGATTACAAGAGCATATATAGTATATTGATTCATTCCAATGACCATGAAAAAATCAATCCAAAGTCATAACTTTCATACATTCCTTCAATTTTTTTATTTTATATTTATTTCAACACCTCAGTGAATGTTTATTATTTACATCTTACACATAAATAACAATCTTTTTATCTTTAATCTTTTGCATTCTTACACGTGTTTCTTGGCAGATTGGGACAACAATTAGTTCAATAGCTCATATGTCAATTATCAGAGAATATTAGAATGTGTATTGAAATTGTAGCAACATTTTATAACGTCAAAAACCAGAAGAAAAGAAAAACGAAGGAAAAGGGGGGGGGATTTAAAATGAGTGTTCCGATAAAAGCTTGGTAATTTGGAGTACATGGGAAAAAACCATGTGATGGAAAAGCATCAAAAACAAATGGATCCTCCCGGAACAACCTACACGATTTGAAAGCCATCTCACCTACAGTTATTTTAAAACTAAAGCCACATGGAGCTTGCTTTATCGGTCAAAGCCTTGAAATCAGTTGGCAAATTAATACTAAATGCTAATAATAACTAATTATTAATCTGAAAAGTGAGAATACCTCATTGAATATTTTTTAATTAAAATAAAATTAATGCGAAATTGGGTTGAAGTTAAAGCTAGTCCCTTAAATAATAGATCGGCACCAAACGAAGATCGACATCAGATGACATCAGTGGATCTTCGGTTGGTGCTGATCTATTATTTAAGGGACTAGCTTTAACTGTAAGAGAGAAAAAGAGAAATGGTAAGAAATGATAGGAATTCAAAGACAAAATTCCGGAAACATAGAAAGCCACCGAATTGTAAATTCAGACACAACCTAGGATAGACATAAAAACATTCCTCCTATATCCCCATGTCACTGTATAATTCAAGATTTTGAATGATTGGTTGAGGGAGAGAGATGACCCCCCCCCCTACACACACAGCTATAGGTAAAACAGTGGACTGAATTATAGAAAAGTAACCTCATTTTCCAACCTGAAACCCAAGATTGATCCTAGACTGAAGGCCAAGAAGATGTATTAACCAATTGGAAAAGATTGGAGTCCATAAAGAAACATAGAGCCATAAAACTCCAAAGAAGAGGAGAGATAGATTCAAGCGAGGAAAAACATCAAAGCATTCACCACCACCATATTCCTACTCAACTATATAACACAAGGTGCTGACCGTTTGGTCAAGAGATAGAGAGAGGAACTGACATTTGAAACTGGACAATAAAGAGAATGATCCAATGATAGATGAGGTGAAAGTTGGATATTTTTCTGATAAACATCTACGGCTGACTCATAAAAGCAATGTAGTAATTAAGGGAAAAGAAATACGAAAAGACAATAAAACAAAAAAGAACAACCAAAAAATAGAAATGATTTTTCCATTAGAGAAAATTGTTTTCAATCATTCTTTTGTAAAGCAGGTTATCTTGAAATTAATGTCATGACTTTCTCCACCAATGCAACGCAAACAACACTTCCATCAGTGTATTAGGTGTAGCAGTGTCCATACTAATCCCATCAAGAATCATAATATCACCTTTTTATACATATATCTATAGGTACGTGCAAAAATGGCCGTCTCTTGTACGGACTATGCTTATTAAAAAGCGCTTATCATTAATTATTTAATTAGTTTCCGTGTAAACTTTGATTGTGTTTGAAAGATAAAAGCCTAAACTTAATCTCTAAACGAAAAAAACTGCATATTTACGTGTGAAAAATAAATTATAATAAAATATGTAATTACGACGGTCAAAAACCCCAAAAATTCAATGAATTTTGAACTTTGAAAAAATTACTTGTAAAAATCCTTTAAAAGATAAATATAAGTTTTTGGGAACTATTTCAAAGATAATTATTAAATTAAAGTCATAAGACACTGAATTAAAAAAAAAAAAATCCCACGTTTGACTAAAAATTAGCAAAATTAGCCCTTCAAATGTGATAAATGAATAAAAGCCGCCATAACTTCATCGGAAAAGGACCTTGTTTACAAATTGACATGGCCAAGCAAAATATATGGAAGACAAAAAATGTCATAATTTATCATTTTTAACTTTATATATAAAAATGTAATAATAGTTTATAGAAGTTGAAAAATTATTATCCATTAATTTCTTTATTCTTTTTAAGGTTATAAACAAATTTAAGTACCCTTATTTTGTTATAATAAAAAAGGAAATGCTTATTTAATTATTTGTGAGTGTACGCAATTATTTTTAACTGAAAAGGTTCAGTTTTTAATTTAGTAATACTCTGAAATTATTGATGACGTCTGTTTACCAATGTTTTTCGATTTTTTAGAATTTGAAATAACACTATTTTTTAAATGTTAAAAATATTTTTACGTTACGAACTGCGTCAATTTTATCAATTTGTTTTACATGATTTAAAACTTTAGTTACTCGATTTATTCTTAACGTGTCGTAACGATAAATTACATTGATTCTTTTAAAAATAAAGTGTTTTTATTTTTTTTATTTTAAGTGTGAAAAAGTATATTAAAGTCAATGACTACACTGACAATTTATTCATTGAAAAAAAAAGTTAAAACAGTTATTTATTGATAAACAGAATTCAATTTTGAAAGAAAATGTCATGTTTGAATTCTCTTTATTTATTAATAAATAATTGTTTTTAACTTAAATATTTATTAATGAAAAAAAGACAAAACAAATACAAATCTTTCCAAATAATTGACGATGAATTGCGAAATGAACGAAATTGTTGAATCTCTAAAAAAAAACAAAAATTTGCGCTGTAAAAGTGAGTGATTGCTAATCCCACCTGGTTATTACAGAACGGGGCTACCATACTAATGAAAGTTCATCGTTAGTAGAAATTATTCAATTTTTTAAATTCTTTTTTTCGTTAAGTTCCTGGATCTCAAATTTGTCAATTTTTGGTTTATTTTCAAGATTATAAAAAAAATTTCTTGCGCTGATGATGCCACGTTCCTCTATGAAAGAGAAATATAATTATGTCGCATTTTTTATTTTTCCAAAAACTCTAATCATTAAAATCACATGAAATATTTTTTGCAATTATATTATTTTTTTGGTGAAAATATTGATTAAACAATGCTTTATTCAATAATAATATCGCTAATTCAAAAAATTAATTTTTCTTCGAGTTATAGTGATTTTATTAACACGGTATTTACTGGCATTTTTCGTAATATATACGAAATATTTTGAAAAAAAAATTTAATTGTTAACATCTACGATCCTTTATTTACATAAGTAACAGTTAAAAAATCATGCATTTTTTTTTATTAATATATAAAAATATAACTTTAGTAAAGGTGTATTTTCTTTTTAAAAAATAATACATTTTCACTAAGATTTAAAAAAAAAAAAATGGTTTCATTATATTCCGTGATTGTTGATTAATAAATATTGAAAATTTCAGTAAAATTGGTTGATTTCCTGAATTTTAGTGTATTTTTAAGTGAAGGGGGGGTCAAAATGTTTTTTCATTTTTGGGAATCGACCATTGATTTGCACGTACCTATATATCTATATCCATCAGGGGGCTGAAAATATAAGTAGCTGAAGTACAGCCATTTCTAGCTAACAATAACAGCAGCAAAAATAACGTCATAAATTTATAAGCGATAAATTATCACATAATTTCAGACAACCCCTAGTGGCATACTGGTTAAAGCACTTGATTACAGTCTCTGTGATTGAGGGTTCAAATACTGACATAGTCAGCCACACTAATAAGCCGCAGTAACGGCAAAACACATGTCCATAGATAACTATTTTATCAACAAAAAAATTATAAATAAACAAAAACCCAGATATATATATTTATTTATTTGGATATTATAAAGATAACTATTTTATATCAGATCGTATCATAATAAGGAGATGCTCGATATTGTAAATAGAGCATTATTATAGGAAATAATGAAAAACAAAAAACAAATTTGGATAATTTACAAGTTAATTTTCATAAACTTCTGACTTTGGATTTTATTGGAATAAATCACTTCATGACTCAATATAACATTAAAATTGGATTTTTCAATACCTGCTTGTTACAATGACTTTCTGCCCATTTTATAAACTTTCCTTGAACTATTTTTGCTTTAAGCATATCTTAAAAAAAATTTTGTTGCAAATTTTAGTATTTATATAGGAGTTCATACCTTTTTTTTAAAGCATCCAAATAAATTTTTAAAAAAAGGGGTAAGGTAAATCAAAATACCTTTTAAAGCATGTTAAGATGCGATGATGTTTTATTAAAAAAGAAAAAATCGAAATTGATTTTTTTTTTTCTATAAATTTCCATTTTTTTTTTTTAGTTTATATTACAGATATATTTCGCCGAGTAAAATCGGCCTCTTCGGTGTAGTTAGATCTAATGTTAATGGTCTGCCGGTCTCAGATGGTGTAGTCGGCTCATGAGGTGTTTTTTTTTTTCTCGTATGAAATCACGCCAGCACGTGGATATGTATTTATATAGGAGTTCATACCTTTTTTTTAAAGCATCCAAATAAATGTTAAAAACAAGGGGTAAGGTAATATACATACATATCCACGTGCTGGCAGGATTTCATACGAAAAAAAAAACACCTCATGAGTAAACTACACCATCTGAGACTGGCAAATTATTTTGAATCTATTTCATACAATCAATGGTTGAAACAAAATCCTTTTTTCGTTTTTCTGAACAGGTTGTCAAATTAATTTTCTTCTGGATAAAATTCTCGGTTGATAATCCATATAGTCTGAATAAGGTCTATACCAAATAAATTACATGTGTTTTAAATTTTTACTTTTTAGCCGTTCTGTTAAAAGTAGAGATGGGCGGTTTTACCGAAAAAACGCGGTTTTTCGGTTTCGTCTCCATACCGAATACCGAATCGGTTTTTTTTTTTTTAAACCGTAACCGTTCGGTATTGTGTTTTTACTACAGTAAGCCACAATATACAAGGAAACACGGTTGAAAAGATTTTCCGATTTGAATAAAATTGAATATTACCAAAAAATGTTATATTAGTAAGAGGACAGATTGAACAAATATACGATAAAAACATTTAATTGACTTGTAGGAAGAAATCTTTGTTTACAGTTTGTTTATCATTAACATTTTGAATTTTCAAATGAAAAAAAGAGAAATACGACAGACAACATGACATCGTATTTTTGTAGGCCCTGGTTGAAATAACAGAACATGATAGAATTATTGTAAAAACATTGCTGATTTAATTTAACACTGCACGCATTTTGAGTTTAAGAAAAAATAAGTTGTAAAAAGTTGTTTTGAACTAATTCCCAACTTAAATTAATTTTCTTCAAAATCGATCAAATGCGTCCCATTAATCCAACAGTACATCCAAGCTAATTATTTATTTATAGAAAATTAAAGGGAGAAAACTCATGTCTGCAAAACAGAAACGCTATAAAATTGATTTTTTTTGTTTGTTTTTGTTGAAACTAATTTCTGTGGCATAATAAGGATTAAGCTGGGTGATTTAAAAAAAATGAGGAATGGTCCATTTATTTTTAAGAAATATATGACCTTCAGGGCTGGTCATAAATTTCCATTCCGCCAAGATATTTTGACTATATGGCCCACCGTCTTTCCCCCCCCCTTTAATAACGTTTGTAAATGAATATTTTTTTATGGAACTAAACATGCCCACCTCCCAAAGCATACCAACATTCAATTTGCTGCTTTTTAGTAAAAAAAACAACAACTTTAAATGAAATCCCCAACTACCAAACAAGCATGTTAACTTCAACAGGAGATGCTCCTCCTCCCCCAAGTTAAATGATATGATAACTTTAGTAAAACCTGCATATTTTTGTTTCTTTTTTAGATTGCTGCCACAATTCCCACAGTGAAGCAAGAGAACATGTTTTCTTTTGTTAATTCGACAATTAAATGGGACAAATCAAACCCAAGAACAAGAGCAGCAAACCAGAGTCTTGTAGCAATGATATGCAAAGATCTCCAAACCGTGAGCATTGTAGAGGATGAAGGATTTAAATCCTTCGTCAAATGTCTACAACCTGTATATCAGTTGCCGACCAGACGACATGTTAGAGAAATGTTAATTCCTGATTTATATGAGTCGGTCAGTACTGACATTCGGCGGCAGTTGTTAGACATAAAGTCCATTTCCTTGACAATGGACTATTGGACCAGCCGAGCTAATGATTCATATATGTCTGTGACTGCTCATTTTCTAACGCTATCTTTTGATGTTAAAGATTTTTATTTAAATGTTTCTCATACTCCTTATCCTATATTTTAGCTTCTGATGGGTTAAAGAATTAGATAGAATGTATATTCAAACTCAGTTTTATTCTTCAGAAATCTTTCATGAATCTTTGGTCACTGTTTTAACGAGTTAACTGTTGAAAAGGTATCAGAACTTTGATTACAACAGTCAACAGCTTAAAACTTATATGATTCATATCATGGAGAATGATTCAGTCACAAAATTATCGAAACAGTGGCATAATTCAACTAAACGTTGAATAATAACTAATCATCACACAAGAGAATGAATAGCTTCCATAGTAAAAAATTTTTTTTCAAAAAACCGAAAAACCGAACCGTAAACCGAGGTTTTAAGGGAAAAAAACCGAAACCGATACCGAAACCAAAATTTCAAAACCGCATAACTCTAGTTAAAAGTCATGTCCGTAATAATTTCACCCTCGAATTTTATTTTTTCACCAGTCACTGTTCTGGCAATTTGATTGGTTCTTAATATGGTCGGTTTTCCCAACCATCTTCATGTCTGCATGTTAATAATTGACACGTCTGAACCCGAATCCAATTGTAGTTTTACTTTTTTATTTAAGATTTTAACCTGAACATATCTCCTTATAATATTGTCGCCATGTTTGATAGTCTTTACCCGCAGTTTATTTCCCTTCATCGTTCTACAATGCAAACTTTTGTGTCCGATTTTTTTACAAATCAGGCAGGTTTTAAAAGGAAAAAGGCATTTTGTTACCCAATGCATGCTTCTGCACCGATAACAAGGGGTTGGCAGTAATTTATTTTTATAGGGCTGGCTTATTTTTGAGGCATGAAAATCCTTTTTTTGCGTTGAATAGTTTTTGGATTAGAGTTGAATTTCGATTTTTTTCGTATGTGTGCAATGCCCGACTGTTCGATGTCCTTCGAATCCTGCTTAACACTAATGAATCGTTGGCAGTCCTCGGCTAATTTCTGCAATGTTAAGTTGGGTTCATTTTCTAATTTATTTAGAACTCTACGTCTTATTTCAGCGCCTTTTCCTGATACCAATCCTTGAACAAAGATTAAGCATTTAAAATTATCAGCACTAAGTTCGGATAATTTAAAGTCGTTGCAGTACTTATTTATTACTGGTGTGAACGTTGAATAATCTTCGTCTTTGTTACCAGGTTTAAGCACTTCTAGCGTTTTTGAAATAACAAAGTGTTTGGGCGGAACAGCTCCGTTAGAAATTGTATGGCTTCTGCAAAAGTCGAATCGTTAGTCTTTCGAGGCAAAATAAAATCCACTAACTTAGTATGTTTGGTGGTGCCTGATTTCCAAAGTAACAGACAAACCTTTTTAGAGTCTGCCCAATTTTCGCAATCGATTTTATATAAGTCTTCATATCTTCTAAAATACGAACCAAAAGTCTTATCCTCATCAGGGGAATACGTGAAGTTGTTGATCGCATTCCACACGGTATTCTGCGAAAAAACATTATCGTTTTTGTTATTTTGGTCTCTAAGCGATATTGTTAGCATTAACACCTCAATCTTTTCGTCAGATTCTTTCTTTTGCTCTATAAGCTGTTAATTTTGTTCTAGAAGAAACTTTTGAAATCTTTCTCCAGTTTTTTGTAGTCTCTCGTCTGCCTCTTTATTATGTTCGAGTTGCTGTTGCATTTGAAATTGTACTAATTCTGCAATAGTCGACTTAAATTCTTTCATATTTTAAAGTGTGCCCTTTTTTGTTAGAAAGTAAATGTTTCCTTTCGGGTACAGCTTGTTAAAAAAGTTATTTTCTTAAGATTATGCGTGCTAGTTATAAAAGAGTATAAGAACATTTTTTCTAGATAAAAATTTTTTTTTTTAGTACGCTTTTATGCATAGTGCATAGCTGAAGAATTTGCGGTCAGCACTTTAGTCAGAGAAAAAATAAAAATACGATTTCAATTATTTTTTTTTTCGGCAGAATTAAGTTTCTCTGGTTTTGAGAGAAAAAAAAAATCATGTATTCCCTTATTGTTAAATATTACAACAGTGTCAGAATAGCAATTAAAACAAAAATCACTGACCTTTCTTCAATTAAGAGAATAATAAGTTGGTCTTACTTGTTTTTTCTTCTTTTTTTCCAAGCCAGTTTTTTGAATTAGGATGTTCTCTACTGAATTTGTAGTCGATTTCTATAAATTTTTCTTTAAGGTTTTCCATAATCAATTTTGTCGTCCGTTGTGGCGTCCCTTTGAAAAAGTTCTCCCGAATCTTTTACTGTAACCATGCTGTCACTCTATTTTAGTGGTGTAAGTTTGAAATTTGAAATCCCACGTTTCCGATCGTTGTGAGGTCCTTTTTTGAAGATTCTTAAGAAAAATCCTTAATGTTTCTGTATTCCCGTGTAAATTCGAATTCTTCGTAGCCAGTTTTTGTGATGTCCTTTTTAAGGTTTACAGTTGTTGTGGGTTCCTGTGTAAATTTTTTGTGAGGTCCTTTTTAAGGGTGTTTGAATTTTATAGGGTCCTGTGTAGATTAGAATATCTTGCCGACAGTTGTGGTTGTTGGGTTCCGTGTAAACTTAAATATGTCGCTTCAAATTGTTGCCGTGGTGGGGTCCAGTGTAAGTTCGAATATCTCGTCACCAATTGTTATGGCCCTGTTTAGGGGCTGGAATGAGAACACAAACACAGGGTTTAGGTAAAAAAAAAACATATTGGAGAAAAGTATATACAACAAAGGAAGAAGAGAAGTGGACCATCTGTCCTGACTGCCAGTGTAGACTGGGGTTGGATTAACGGTATCCAATTCCTTCCCACCGCAGGAATATGTGACAAATTGTTGGAAGGTGGGGGAGGGTCAAGCCAGCACCCCTAAAAGAGGGGCACTCTGGCCTAGCAAAAATAGCCTGAGCAACCCCATCAGCATTCCCCGGTCAGGGCGCCTCAGCCAGTAAGCAATAAACTTACTCCACCCCAAAGAGGGGAGGCAAGGCCTGGGAGGGTACACCTCCTCGGACAAACTAGGACTGAATACCTCAGCCCAACAGAGAAAAGGCCACCGAAATGGTCCAGTTCTTGCCGGACTGATTGTCAGGAACGAATCCTCGATTGGTATTACCTTACCCCATCCCGAAGTCCTCAATCAACCTAAGTTAATGAGAGACTGAATGGGCTGTGGTTGAATCAACAAGTAAGAAGCGTAATACTTCCAGTATTTATTGAGAATGGGCGAGTCCAAATGTTTGTCATAGGTACGGCACCATAACAAAAAGACAAGTTGAGGAATTTGATTGGTGCTAAGTCTTTGTTGGGTAAATTTGAACTTTACCATGTGTTTTTGCTCCTTAGAGGAGGTCAAATTGGAGCGAATTCATGTGTCTATCTTTCTCTTACCCCCCCTCTCGCTCTCTCTCTGTCCGCCTGTTTGAAGAACCCTTCAAGGGTCAGTTCTTTTAGTGAGAATTTTCACTTGAGGCGACTTCTAATTGGCTAACCAATCACAGACCGTTTCACATTTTCTGCTATTTTACGATTTGTCGGTCAATGAATGCTTTCATTTCACACATGAAGGAGAAGCCTCCAGTAAAGCCGCACTAAGGAGTTTGATCTTATTCCAGGAATAGCATGCCTTCCTAATTGTTTATAGGTAAAGATATTATCAGATATAGCAGATGCCCTCAGTCACCTTTTTAAATCGTAAACACAATTTGGCCACTGGCTGGATATTTCTAACCTTTTCAAATCATAATTAAAATTATTATTGGATAATCTAACCTTCGAATCAAGTATGGGCAGGTGCACTTCATAACTTTGTAAGAAATAAAAGCAATTTAGTCATATGTGTTACTTAAAACAATTGTTTTGAATAATTAATCTAACCTGTTAAATTGTAAAACAGTTGTTTTGATAATTCATTTGAGTCATACAGTTGTCATTGCTGCTTGTCTCTCTAATATGAAACATCTGATCTTTTAAACCGTAATTGAAACCGTGATGTTTCACGATTACTATTTGACAATTCAACTTTTTATTCAAAATCATGAGGAATATGATCTTTTAGTCTTAAAATTAAAATCGTTCGTTTTGAGCAAAAATAATAATTGGCGATACTTATTACCCCAAAATGTATTGACCCCTTTTTACTCTTAAGTAATTATTCAATAACCAATTAATGTTGCACCAGTAAAATACCTCGTGTTACATTTAGAGATAGACCTCCATTACCATATATATTCTGAAACCACATTACCCAAAGTGAGTAAATAAGTATCTTTCAGTTTGATAAAAGGAGGTACAACATCATCGTGGGGTCTACGTTGGTGCTTGACATCCATAAAAAGGAAATACATTTTATTTATAACTTGAAAATTATTGAAATAAAAATATAAGAATATGGAGAATATTGCGAATCTGCTTAAAAGAAAGACGACAAACATTTGTGTATAAAATATAATAGTATATCTTTATTGTTTCAGTTGCAACGAATGGAAAGAGTCATGGAGATTTAGAATGTGCAAGCATGAATTGATGGGAGACGAAACCTTACTCTCTCTAGCCAGTTGCTTTCAGCCAGATCGAGAATTGAACTGGTTAAATCACACTTTTGGACACCCACACATCCTCAAACTCCCACGCTCCTTATAGTAGGTTCCCTAAGCAATCCAATATGGCCACACTTTTGGGGCATGTATCACTCTCTGAGCCTTGATGATGATGATTATAATCCGGTGAGATGCCAAGGCAAGATGACTGGTAATTATTTTGGCCACAGGCTTTACATCAGTTTTCTTCTCCTCAATAGGTTGATATAACTGGCTGAGGAGACCCATCTACGTCAGTTTTTAAATCAAAGTGATTTTTTCTAGACAGTCATCTAACACTAACGAGCTCTGTCAGTCTGAAGCAAACTGGTTTTAAGGGTTAGGGTTAGGATGCTAGTAACTCGCCTTTCACCCCTTTTAGATGTTCCAAATATTTCCACTGTGAAAAAAACAGAATCTGGGCTGAGTTGCCAGGAGGCTCTTTGATGTGTTTATCGTTTGGGGTATTTGAACAGATAAAGCGATTTTTTTCTTAACAGCCACCCTGATAATAACAACCTTGGAAACAATGCATATATATCATTTTGTTAACTCTCCAAGAAAGTCATTGGTAGTTCTATATATGTGCTATTATTTTGAATTTGCTTATAAAATCACACCTTAGTGAAGTAATTTAACAGATAATTTATTTTTAAATAGAAACAAACATTGATAAAGTTTTCTTGGGTTGCTCTCTGAAGAAAGTGTCAATTAGAAAAACTATTACTTCCTCAAACTAATCGAAAAGACAAAGGATTTGATTAGATGCATGAGATGGAAAGCTTTTTTCTTCATGACCTATATATATATATATATATATATATATATATATATATATATATATATATATATATCCCTTGTTTTCATATTTCGGTTCACCCCACCCCCAACAAACTAGTTCAGACAAAAATTGATAATACATTTTTAAACATTATTAAGCTACACTTCCCACCTAACAATTCCCACTACATAATACATTTTCAAACATTATTAAGCTACACTTCCCACTGAACAATTCCCACCACATAATACATTTTCAAACATTATTAAGCTACACTTCCCACCTAACAATTCCCACCACATAATACATTTTTAAACATTGTTAAGCTACACTTTCCACCTAACAATTCCCACCACATAATACATTTTCAAACATTATTAAGCTACACTTCCCACCTAACAATTCCCACCACATAATACATTTTTAAACATTGTTAAGCTACACTTTCCACCTAACAATTCCCACCACATAATACATTTTCAAACATTATTAAGCTACACTTCCCACCTAACAATTCCCACCACATAATACATTTTCAAACATTATTAAGCTACACTTCCCACCTAACAATTCCCACCACATAATACATTTTCAAACATTATTAAGCTACACTTCCCACCGAACAATTCCCACCACATAATACATTTTCAAACATTATTAAGCTACACTTCCCACCGAACAATTCCCACCACATAATACATTTTCAAACATTATTAAGCTACACTTTCCACCTAACAATTCCCACCACATAATACATTTTCAAACATTATTAAGCTACACTTTCCACCTAACAATTCCCACAACATAATATATTTAAAAATATTATTAAGCTACACTTCCCACCTAACAATTCCCACCACATAATACATTTTCAAACATTATTAAGCTACACTTCCCACCGAACAATTCCTACAACATAATACATTTTCAAACATTATTAAGCTACACTTCCCACCGAACAATTCCCACCACATAATATATTTTAAAACATTGTTAAGCTACACTTTCCACCTAACAATTCCCACAACATAATATATTTTAAAATATTATTAAGCTACACTTCCCACCTAACAATTCCCACCACATAATACATTTTTAATCATTATTAAGCTACACTTCCTACCTAACAACAGAAGATGCTACACAGACAAACAAAATACAATGCATATACCTATACAACTTTGAACTAATGTTTGAGAATGTTCCACAACGACATATCATATAAACTAGAATTTTTCTCTCCCCATGGAAAAAATAATGAACTACTAAATACAGGCAAATATTGCAGCGCTTCGGATTGGCTGAAAGAAGATGTAAGTTAAGATGTTATTTTGTCTTTAAAACCACTATTATATAGGGTATTTTTATAGTATGGAGCTGCATTGTCAAATACCTATTTATTTGAAGATAGGTTAGACATTCTGCGGCTGATACTATGGAGTAGATTTTACAATACAATAGGAGTGGCAGAAGTTTTTGTTTATATATTTTTTTTAGGTTTATGGGTTCTAATTTCTAAGTCTGAGCAAACATCTAGGGAGTTAATGTTGATTAAGTTGATGTTAACTGTAATTCTAAGAACTTTGAGATGTAGGTGGGTAATTCTTTACATGATTTATCTAGGAGGTAGTAATGACAGCCAGATTATCATCTTAATATATTTTAAATGAATGGTATTTATTCTTAAGTGAGTAAAAAATAAATAATCCTTTAAACTGACACACACCAGCACTATCAAAATACCCCATTGCAACATCGAAAGAATTTCAGGGTTGAATTTACTTTTATTATTTGAGACGAAATGTTACTTACATATTTTACATAATTCGTACTGTTACCCATGCCAATTTTGGATGGAGTTTTTCTAATTGTATCTATTGTGTAGTATGTGACAGTATTTCTATGATGAGATGTTGTTTTATTTATATTATTAAATTTTTTTCTCCATGTAATAGTGTAAATAACATAATTATCTGGTATTATGGTTTGTGACAAGATAGGGGTGACTATTGTTTCACAATTGATGCAGAGAAATGGCTAAAAGAAAGTAAAAGGTGGAATGTAAGATACATAAAATTATTTATCGGAAGGGACAGAAAGTGACAAGAGCTTCATGCTTTTTTAAATGACTTAGAACGTGTGAGAGATTCTATATGGATCCATTTTGCAAGTTTTAAATTGCTTCCAAATGGACTGCCTAGGACCAGCAGTCACTATGTATTTATGATAGTACACAGGTCAGGGCTGGGTCTGTGAGTAATAGCTGCTGATGATATACCCATGTACCTCCATACGGTCATCCAAGATCGTAGTTTGCAGAAATGTAAGACTGACCAGAAGTTTTCATTTCTTTATTTTGTTTTCATATATATATATATATATATATATATATATATATATATATATAAATATTTTCTTTGTCGTACAAAACTTTAAAATAGCATTGAAGAGACAATATTTATTATTCATAATGAATTTAAGAAATTAAAAAGATGAAAGGGCAGCTGACCGGTTTCGTACCTCGCTCAACAGAGCCAAATATCGAGGTAATGTATAAAAAATATAAAAAGATGCTATGAGAATTATAGCGAGGGAAAGGGGTAAAAAAAAAAATTTTTTTTTAAAAAATCAAAAAAAATCAAAAAAAAAAAAAAGTTCAGTCAAATAGAAACAACATTAAGCCCGAGGAGATTTTCTCTTTGTTTGCAAAGAGAAGGTCTCAAGGACTTAATATAAATTGTTTCTAAGATCTTGAGATGATAAGGGGAGTGCGACTTACTAAGAATGGAGAATAAGTCGACACTGAATTTAGAGGCACAGGTGCGATTATTTATGAGATGTTGACCTATCGACGAGCCATAAGTATTATTCAAATCATCAGTTGGTAAATAATTTCCATTGCGAATTTTTGTGGGCACGTGTTGTTTGACCCGGATGTCCAATCTCTGTGACGTCATCCCGACGTAGTGCATACAGCAACTACATTTAAATAAATAAATAATGGAATTATTATGATGTGGGGGAAGGACATCTTTTCGAATAGAAGTTAAGATTGGACGAGAGGAAAAAACAACACGCGTATTCGCAGCAAAATAACATTGTTGTACATACAAAGAGATTTGCTTGGCGAATCTATCACTAATATTACCAAGCCAAGGTAGGCGAAGGTAAATAGGGCATCTGTCTACAGAAGCTGGTTTGCTTTTGTAAAAATGTAATATTTTTGTTTTAATCGTAGATTGTACAATGTCTAAAGGGTAGCCATTGTTACAGAGGGTCTTAGTAATAAATTTAATTTCTTCATCCAGCTCGGTCTTCGAACAAATCTTTAAGGCCCTATGGGTAAGGGTCTTAATAAGATTAAATTTTTGTTTTGTGGGACAAAATGAGTCCCAACGAGTATAAAGACCAGTGAAGGTAGGTTTCCGATATACTGATGTTAAGAAACCACAGGAAGCTTTATTAACTAATACATCAAGGAATGGCAGTGAAGAATTAGTTTCCTTATCAATAGTGAATTTAAGAGCTGGATGAATATTGTTAAGGGACGTAAAAAAAACGTCCGCTTCCGTTTCATTGTTGAACAGACAAAAGGTGTCGTCAACATAACGAAAGTAGATATCTGGTCTATTTGGACCAGATAGGAGACCTTCTTCATGGAAACCAACAAAAATATTGGCCAATGCTGGTCCTAAGGGGGAGCCCATAGATACACCATCAATTTGTCTGTACATAATGTCGTCAAAACTGAATTCAACCGACATCGTAGCAAATTTCATCAACTCCACGAAAACATTTTCAGGAATAGGAGGAATGGGCAGTTGACCACGATATAAGGCATCAGCACATATATTAATCGTTTCAAGAAGGGGAACACAGGTAAACAGGCTAGATATGTCAAAAGAACACATAAATTTATCAGTATCTGAATAATTTTGCATAAAGTTGGAAAATGAAAAAGAATCTTTAATGCAAAATGAACTATAGTGTTTCAACACTGGTTCCAAAATAGTGGCAAGCCATTTGGCTACCTTGTGTTGGGAAGACCCTATCATCGATAATATTGGTCTTAATGGTACCCCAGTTTTGTGGGTTTTTGGTAAACCATACAAACGGGGTCGAATAGAACCTGTGGGTCTAATTATTTTAGAAATATTAGTGGGAAGAGTTCCACTCTTTACCCATTTAACTAAACGTTTTTGGAATTTAGTCTCGATAGATACAGTGAAGTCATGTGTATCTACCGGACCTAACTGAATAAATTTAGAGGTGTCCTCGAGAATAGTCGCCATTTTATTGACATAATCAGAATGATTAAGTATAACGACCCCTGAACCTTTATCAGGTTTTGTAATGACCAAAGATTTATTATTGCGAAGTGCTTTGATGGTACGGAAATGTTCACTTCGCCATTTTGATTCACAAAACGAAATAGGTGTACCCGCATACGAATGTGCGAAGTCATTCAACTTTGCTTTAAGATCACTAACCTTAGAGTCGGATGTAGGTTGAAGTCTTGCTAGTTGAGCAAAAAGGACTTCAAATTCAGAATATATTTCTTCACGTTTAGTATTTGTAGGAGGAATACAGAAGTCTAAACCATGGGAAAGAATGTTAAGTTCAAGTGGGGACAACTGAGTAGAAGAAATATTAAGGACGTTTTGACTAAAACTCGGGTTCGTCGAACAGCCAAACTTTCTAAAAATTAAATGTTTCAGTTTATTCTGATGTTTTAACGTTAACCTAGAAAGGCTATGTTCGTGAATAACCGCAACATATCGCATAAATCTGATTTTGTCAAAGAACGACAAAGTGCCTATAGATTCCTTCCATGACTCGTGGTATTTTTTAGTGAGTCGTGCAATGTCGCAAGAAAGCTTTGACAAAAAATTGGAAATGAAAGCATTTTCAATTTTCTGTCCAGGATGTAATTTTGCCCTCTTAATTCTAAATGAAATAAAAGGGGGACAAACTTTATTACTCAAGCAAGAATGGAGGAAGGTCTCGTTAGCCCGAGCAGTTCTTAATTTACTTTTAATCTGAAGTAGAGAATTTAATCTACTGATTAATTCGGGTTTGTACCTAGTCTTGAAGTATTTAAATATTTTCTTTGTCGTACAAAACTTTAAAATAGCATTGAAGAGACAATATTTATTATTCATAATGAATTTAAGAAATTAAAAAGATGAAAGGGCAGCTGACCGGTTTCGTACCTCGCTCAACAGAGCCAAATATCGAGGTAATGTATAAAAAATATAAAAAGATGCTATGAGAATTATAGCGAGGGAAAGGGGTAAAAAAAAAAATTTTTTTTTAAAAAATCAAAAAAAATCAAAAAAAAAAAAAAGTTCAGTCAAATAGAAACAACATTAAGCCCGAGGAGATTTTCTCTTTGTTTGCAAAGAGAAGGTCTCAAGGACTTAATATAAATTGTTTCTAAGATCTTAAGATGATAAGGGGAGTGCGACTTACTAAGAATGGAGAATAAGTCGACACTGAATTTAGAGGCACAGGTGCGATTATTTATGAGATGTTGACCTATATATATATATTACATTTTGGTAGATTATCTGCACAGACGGAGTTTTCCTCTGGTGTTTATTATTTTTGACAAAGAGAAGTTTTTTTCCCGAAATATTAAATAAATGATTTTTAATAATCATCCAAACAACACACAAACAGCTAACACCACACTTGCTGCTATGTAAGATTTTAAGAAAAAATAAATAGTATGTCCCATTTCGTATTCGATTTATTATTTTTGTTCCTTCCAGCTTACATCCTACCCGGAATTTGCATTGCCCACAGCCTTTTAAAAACATACTACTATATATATATATATATATATATCAACAAAAACTTTCAATATAACTTTATGATCAAGACATTATAAAATGAGAAAGCTAATACTTTTATATACATTAACAAAATATATTTTTTTTAACCATGTTTCTTCAATAGTTGTTAGTTATGTTGATATATTTGTTTTCTATATCTATAAAGCCACCATTCGCCCATGCATGGAGTATTGTTGTCACATCTGGGCTGGTGCACCAACCAGTAGACTCTCTCATGAACAGGATGCAAAAAAGAATTGCTAACCTAATAAGTCTCACACTATCTGCCAAGCTCCAGCCCCTGTTGTATTGCCGCAGTGTTGTATCCAAGTGCATGTTCTACAAGTACTTTCATGTGTCCCCTCAATGAAAATATCCTTGACGTACCCGACTAGCAGCAAAATTCCACCCCTTCACTGTAGATATCCCTAGATACCGGAAGATGTTCTAGTCTGATAGGTTCTTTTCTTTGAACTGCTTGCCTTTAGAATTCCCTTCCTGCTCCCTGTTTCCTCGACCGTTACAACATGCAGAAATTTAAATGTAATGTGAACAAACATCTTACTGCTCGACTTCCCATCTAGGCTTTCCCCTATAAATCTGGCCAATTATAGTAGCCCCTTATTCTGACAATATTCTCTGTGGAAAAGCAACTAGAACATGTTCATACATGAAGAAGGAAACGAACACCAATTCTTCTTATAACATGTTTCATCAACTTAACATTTTCCATAACTATCTGTTGATTTTCGCTATTATCAAAAGGGGCATGCCGGATCTAAAGCTTCTATCAAGCAGGACCTAAGAAAACATTATTTGCTCACTGATGCCCAAACTGAAACTGATTACATCAGTTCAACTCCTTTCTGTCTAGTCACATGACTAACCCAACCACTCCGTTGTCTACTCTGATATCAGTGTGATAATTAAATTCGGAGGGTTAGTCAATCATAACTAAGGAACCGTATACATTTTGCAAGTGCTAGCAAGAGCTATGAGTGGGTGGAGTAAGTTCAGGGAATTTTTACCATTATTAACCAGCAGAACATTACCACTGTCGACCAAGGAAAAAGTCTATTAGGCATGTGTACACGGTGTGATGATGTACGGAAGTAAAACCTGGCCAGTGAAGATTCAGAATATGTGTTGTAAGGATATAAGAATGATATGATGGATGTGTAATGTGAGTCTTAATGACAGGCTTAGATCTGCTGACCTCAGAGGAAAATTAAATCTGGACAGTATAAGAAGATGTGTGCAGAACAGAAAATTTCGTTGGTTTGGACACTTTGAAATAATAGATAAAAGTGCTTGGATTAATAAATGTACAACAGTTGAAGTAGCAAGGTCATTGGCAGGGGAAGACCAAATAAAACATGGAAGTGAGTGATAAAGATGGATTTGAAAGGAAAGGGGATAAATACAGAACTGGCCATGGATAGGTTAGTTTCTCAATCAATTTCTAAAATCCGTCATGCCAGCACGTAAAACAGACTTCAAACCGAATATGATAATAATTATTACCTAAGAAATATGTAACATCTTTTTAAAACTTAACTATGGATCATTTCTTTAAATATGTGTTTCTTCAGAGGTTCACCAAGATATAAACACCCCTATCTATCCAGACTTTACATGACAATTCTAAACCGCAACTGATATAACTTCAAATCCTTCTATATCATATGATAAAATTACCTAGATATGCATAAGCAAAGCTAAAGGTCAGACGTTGTCAATCCTACCTAAATAAATATATGTCTTATGACACTCACTTCTACACTAAACTCTAAAAGCACAGTACTACTCAGTAATATGTAACATTTACTGATTCAAGCATTTTTCTGTAATAATGTAAACTGGATTTTTGTTTTAGTTTTTCAGGTCTTCATTCCACTTCTGTCTCCCTGGAATGATGTATTGCATAAAAGCCGAAAAGCGACTATTGTCCTCATGACTGATTTATTCGCGAGTAAGCAAATAAATAATAAAGCCTATGAACGATGCTGAATAATGACATGAACATTTCAGCATGAAAGATGAAAGGATTTTAGGACAATGGACGGTCTGCAAAAACTCTGCTTCTAAACTAGATCCTACAAACAAACATATATATATATATACTAGCAGGACCCATGTCCTGGTATTGCCCGAGAAAATTGAGGAAACCAAGAATCGCAAACCTCAGAGGTAAATTGGTCTGAAAGGATTGGAAAGATTCTTTTACTCAAAATACTAAGCCTTTATCTACGATATAAAAAATATATGAAAGATACACTAATTCCACCTCTTTGTTTAAGCATATTTGGAACCTTAAACATCGACAAATTTCATATCTTAGAGAATGGTCGATACTTAAAATAGACTAAATCCTATTAACAAGACTATACACACTTTAATCTTTGTTTGGTCGAAACCTTAGCTATTATGAAACATATTTTAACCATATAAATATAAAATCTGAAATTATCTCTTCATCCCTAGACCAAAGGAAATTTAAATAAGACCAATTCAAGATAACTTAAATAAAATGGAAGTTAATTTTAAAATAATACCATGAAAATTATACCAATAATAATAATAATTATTAATAAAAAATATCATAAAAATATCTTAATATAAATTCAACTCAGTATGAGTAATTGCAAGAAGTATAGTGAATAAATGCGAAAGTTTCTTCTCATTTATCCGAACTATATTTATATCAAAACACATAAGGCTTATTTAATCCAATTATACATTTAAGTATTTTCAAATCCCTTATATATACTGATTAGAACATTTCCATAATAATTTTAGAAACGCTCTCTAATAAATTAAAATTCTCTACGATTTATTTCTAATTTTTATCTCCAATATTCATATATATATATATGCAATAGTTTTGTTCATATTAATATTATTAGTAGTAGTAGTATATAAATTTAAACGATTTAATGAAAAAATTTTACATTCAAAATTATTATTTTGAAATTCGAATAACTTTCGGTCACATTTACACACGCATACCTTAAATAATTTGTTTTAAAAATAAAAATTGAACACAATGACAAAATCTTTCTTTTAATAATTAAATATATATTTTATTTTTAAAACTAAATTTATTGTTGTTATTGATGATGAAAAAACAAAAAAATGATCCCCTGATCCTCTCATGTTTTTAATTACATATACTTATATTTTTTTAATCTCTCTTTAATAATAAAGGCGAAAAACACAAAGTAACCATTTTAAATGGCTCAGGAATTTATAATTGTTTTATTTGACCAATTGACGTTCCGCTTTTTTCATTCATTTCATTATATAACCAGTTTTTAATGGGGAATTTTTTTATGCATATACAAAATCAAATCCTTTGACTTTGAACATGAAATAACATTTTTTTTCCTAATTAAGAAAATATGACTATGTTCATACACAGTAAATTTTCTCAACATTGGAATATATTAAATAACACCATGACAATCATCGTTTTGTTGTTTTTCACCAAATTACGAAAATCTGAAGTATAAATTGTGTCTTTGTCTTACTATAAATAAGGCTGCCAGGAGAGCAGGTAGTTTTTTGCTCGTATGTCTATAAATTAGAACAATGCTATTCTGAGCCCAAATATGGTAACCTTATGTGGTCGAAGCCTTAGCTTTTTTTGTTACTAATGGGTAACTGCTTATCAAGGCTCGAAGGCCACTCGAGAATAAGTGTTAAAGAGATATTCAGTTGGACGATGATCGCCACCACGAGAGGATTGGAAACAATGGGAGAAATGGGCAGAAGATTACTTACGAAGAATTGGTTATCCAAAAGGACGGCTCAACAAGTAAGTGTTTACATTAGATTTGAAAACGACTATGTTGTAGTCGATTGGGAAGTAGCTTCGTGGTATTTTGTTCCACAGATAGGATGTTCTAGCAAGGAAACTTTGTTCATGGAAGTTCTATTTGGTTTTTGGTACAGGGGGAGAAAGAGAAAGGAAAGTCCTTTGTTGTGGTTGTAGCTAGGCGAGTTCTTGCTCTGAATGTTTTACAGGGATTGGAGCTCAGTCGAGTATCTACCATAAATATAACGATCCAACAGAGAGAGGCTAGCAAAATATATTGTGTGTTAAAGAGGCTGTACGGAAAGGAAGAGATCACCTCCCCCCCCCCCCCACTAGATTGCAAAGTCGGTTTTGTACTCTGTCAAGGCAAGCTATGATGAAAATAAATTTTAACTTTCTAAATAAAAATCTGAAATCTTCTCTTTCTGTTTGCAAAAGAAAATTTAAATATGACTAATTCAGGATAACTTACATAACACATAATTACAAATTTAATTTTGCATTTAATATTAAAATAATAACAAGAAAACTATACCAATAAGAAAAACATAAGTCAATCATAAGACTGCATATGTCCGCATGACAACGTAAGTTGAAATTCCGTCAAAATGTCTAACTTGATCAAACTAGTAAATGTCAAGGTCATATAAGATGTAAGGCTTTATTTGCTACAATATGAGCCAGGAAGCGAGTCTCTACAATGCACAGAACTGAAGTTATTGACAAAAGTGTGACTTAACTTTTTCTGTGCTCTTGAACTTGACCATTGACATAGATATTTCAAAATTAAATCAGTTCTAAGGTTGACCACGACTGATATTTTGACTAAGTTTTATGATGATTGGTCAAGCAATGAGGATGCTGTACACAAATAAATAAATAGACATAGCTACACATTCGATCGAATATATAACCTCCTTGCAGAGGTAATTAATCAAAAATAATTTTAATATGAATTTAACTCAGCATTAATAACTGCTACAAGTATATATTATAATTACCTGATATATAATTCACTTTATTCTTCATCTATATCTTAAACTTTGTGAAATATTAAAATAATTTGAAAAATTTAAGTATAATTTTAACTATTTAGTTAAGTCGAGTTAGTCACTAAAAGTAATCGAAAATTAACCTTTAAAATCACCTTACAATAATTCGTTTTGATCTCTGCCTTTTAATATTAAGATATTAAAATATTAACATGAGAACTATACCAACAATAATAATTAATAAATAATTAAAAAAATAATTTTAATATAAACTCAACTCAGCATGAATAACGGCAAGAAGTATATATTATATGCTTATATATTTAAATATGACTAGTATACGATTTAATTATATCTTTTATATAAAACCTTGAATATTAATGATTTATTTTAACAGTTTAAAAAATGAAAGTATAATTTTAACTAAGATTAATTCTGAGATAGTTAAGTCTAATTAACCTTAATAAAAAAAACCTGATTACATTATGTTAGATTTTTTTTATTTAAGAAAATAATGGTAATTCCTAACTTACCTCCCTTTGCCCATAGATCAAAGGAAGAGTCATATTAGAATTATCTCCTTTGAAACAGAGATCTCACCAGTTAGTTGCCATATTGGACAAATCAACAGTATGACATTCATGCTCACAGACTATGTCATTAATCAAATAACGTGCCCCTGTCTTGTGTCCATCTCTCTCTCTTTTCTCTCTCCCTCTCCCTAATCTGACGTCATGTTAACACCTGTGGATTTCTTGAAATAGAACTTTCTGTGCGTTCGAAATACAAGGTTATATTTAATAATCAGTGGGCGGGTAACCAAATGTTTGAGTGGACGCCGGCTGTTTCATCATATTTCATTGCAATTTAATTACGCAATTCAATTATAAAGATTTAAAACAAAATAATGTCTTTAATTAATTCTATCTATAATTTTTATTAAGATTATTATTATCGAGAAAAATATTTTAAATATGTCTGAAAATCTGAAAAAAACAATAATGAGTGTATATTTGTGAATATTAATTTATTAGAAGATTTAAAACAAATTAATTATATAAATTTAGAAGGCATGTGATGGTTGGGGAAGTTTTGGAATGAGTATATATAAGAGCTGGTAAGTAGATATAAAAATAGAGCGACAAAACTAATAATATAGTTTCGGTTTCAGACAGACAGATACATAATATCCATTATTAATTGATTTTATATATATATATATATGTTTGTAGTAAGAGTAAAAGGTTATGTACCTGTATGTATGTATGTATGCATGTGTATATTTGTTAGACATATATATATATAAATTTAAATGGACGTATATGGGGTATGCATACGTGCAGGTATTATGATTTCGGGTTTATTTCTCTGTGAATTTAACTAAACTTGGATTTTGCACTATGTAGGTTAAAGATTTTTTTAAGTCGTTACAAATGGATATTCATACACATATAGATTAAAAAGCATATATCGATATGTATAGGTTTTGTGTATTAAAAAAAACACTTTTTACTGATGAGACAACACTTAACAAAGTCCGAGGGCCACTCAAAGATAGGATTAAAGAGATCATCAGTTGGACGAGGATCACCTCCACGAGAGGATTGGAAACAATTCGTAGAAGATCATTTAACAGAAATTGGTTTTTCAAGAGGACGGCCCAACAAATGTCTGTTTACTTGAAGACGACCATGCTAGAATCTTGTTCAACAGCTTCGACGTTCTAGCAAAGAAACTTTGTTCATAGAAGTTCCATTTGATTTTTGGTACAAAGAACGGAAAGTTCCTTTCTGTCGTTCTAGTTAGACGAGTTCTTGCTGTGAATGTTCTACAGGGAGGGACAGGGATTGCAGCTCAGCCGAGCACTTACTATGAAGATAACAATACAGTAGAGAGAGGCAAGCAACATCTTTTCTGTGTGAAAGAGATGTATACATACCTTTTTTCATGATTAAGTTGGTTGAGTCCTCTTGTCCTCCCTTCCCCCCTCCCGTGTTGGCAAAAGTTCAACAATGTTAAAAAAAAAGTTGTGTGAGTCAACTGGGATCGAACGCTAAACCTCTCGATCTTGGATCTACTTTCTTAACAACTTGGCCACGAAAGCAAGTAGAAAATTGAAAAATAGGTCAGTTAAACAAAGCCTGTAAGCAGGCATGCATTTTATTTATGATCTGCCAGAAGGGAACCAAATGTAGGGTTCATCAGTCACACGTTTTGGCTCATTTCTATACAAAGAAATTAATGTTTTTTCTCTCCAATTTTTGGATATTAGATGTGTGCAAGGTGTAGGATTCAGAAAATCTCATCTTTATGGTCGTCTGTCGAGTATCTTGGCATATATTGATTTAATTTGGAAGTCGAGGCACTGAAGAAATTGTAGCCACCATGTTGAATGATGAAATTCTGCAAAGAACTATGTTCGTTAATTGCATTCTCTAAAAACCGGAATGAGTATAAATGTATACGTAACAGGTAGAAATAATGTAATCCGATATTCTCGAAAATCAGCAGAATTAGTGGGAGCGTCCATTAAATGTGCGTAATGTTTAGTATTATGTAGTAAATTAATAGCAGTATAATAGTAAATATTAAACACTTTTTTGAAAAGTAATCGTTTATTAGTTCCTGGTGTTGATGGGGACAGTGTCAGTATTGAAGTGTTAGGGGGGGAAAGTTTTTGCTACCACCTATATGGAGTATGTTTTGAGGACATTCGAAGATGGTGGGGCAAAAGTAATATTTAGTGTTAGCTGGAGAAAAATAATAGAAAATTTACTAAAACACACTCGAGTGAATAAGCGTAATATAATGGTGGGTTTAGTAGACTGTGATGCATGTGGTTATTTTTATATTCTTCAAAAAGGTACAGGGGGAAAACTCGTCTTAAGTTTATATATTAGATATATGATAATTGCCACTTCTTTACAGAAGAAGGCCATCCCTACAAGATTGCAATGTTCGACTTATTTTTACAAGTCTTGCTGAAAATATGACACATGAAGTGACCACTGACTTCCGTTTGTACATCGGTATATTCAACTGCTGTTTGACATTTGCATAATTGATCGATGACATAGACTCTCAGACAGGCTCTGTTACATGAACCACACACATGGTTGAACTGAAATGTGTCTCAGACGTTCCACACTGACCTCTTCAAAAAAGAACGTTTCAAGAAGGAGTTCTCTATGTCTTAAATTTTCTTCAGCCATTATATACTTGCAACAAACTGATCACTTCAAAGTCATCCTCTCCCAATCGTCTGCATTCATACCAAAGCTTATATATATATATATATATATATATATATATATATATATATATATATATATATATACACACACACTAGACAAATACCTGTCCCAGGACGGGCAAAATAAATTCTCCAAACAGAACGATTTTTCACCACTTTTATGTCCATGTACAAAGATTAAAATCAAGATATAATGATACTAAACTTTATATCTAGAATCCTTGTTACAATTTTTACCAAAATCCATTACCTGATTTTTATTCTATCTCAAATTTAAGGCTCAAAGTTAATGCAAATCTGAAATATTTACATTTTAAAATGAGAGGTTGTGTCCATATTTTGCCCCTTTAAAATACAAAGAAAACCCCTGAAATTTGGTTAATATTTATTAATTCGTATCTAATACCTATTCAAATTTCATAAAATCGGAGGTATCTGAATTTTCTGAAGCGCTTCCACCCTCTCTTTTCCTCTTTTGCATAAAATAAAAGCAAAATATAGCCCACATTACCCACCGCAGCTCTGTTTTAAAATTTATAATTATTGATTGATTTTTTTAGGAGTGAATCTCATACATAGAAATATATAAACATATACACATACCTAACTTCATATATATATATATATATATATATATATATATATATAACATACATCCATGTTACCACAATTACATGCTCAAACTGTGTTCCAAGAATTCAACATAAATTCAATATAATCAAAAAGTGAATATAAGACAGTTTTAGTTTTTATTAGATGTGCACAACTTTTTTAAGACTGTACAACTTAGGACATTCTTTTGTTGTTTCAACCATTTTTCAAATAAGCAAAACTATTGGAACACATGACTGATAGATGTTTTGTGTTGCCCATGTGTTGCCTTTTAGGTTTATTATTTTTACCTTAAACAGCTCTGAATTGTTTAAAACTTAAGTATCACCTGTACATACTGTATTTATTGTTTAAAAGGATTTACCAATAGAAAGGCGAGAAAACTGTCAATGAGAGAAAGACAAGAAAATCGATCAGAGTCATTGGGAAACAGTAAGCAAGGCCAATATTAAAGTTTGGAAAAGAAAGAAATGACTGGTCTACTGTGCAACAAATATAGAACAGGTTGACAAAGGAAAACAACAACAGTTGAAACGCTGTGAAGAAAAACACGAAAACAACAGCCAGTTGTAACATGATTAGCTCTTTTACTAGTGCTAAACATTTATTAACGGGCTGGTAATTTTTTAATCAGAAAAAAAACTGTTTCTAATGTAAAAGTGTTGATTCAAATAAGCGACCTAAATGGTCACAACCGATTGTACATGCTGGCTTTTTTCAAACAATGAGACACTGCATTTGATAATATTGAAATTGCAAAAACAAGATATGTTTAGAAATTTAACTTAACTCCTAAATGAAAAGATGGCTGGTGAGATATTTTAACTGGGTCACTGAGTGCATTTTCTACATTAGATAATCAGGCCTCCTGTCGAAATTCAAGGTATGCTATTACCTTTAATAAACCAAGTTCTATATTGTGGCCGAATTAGAAACATTGATTGGCTGATAAATCCTAAAATAATAGAAAAATGTGAAACGATGTGTGGTTGGTTGGCCAATCAGAAGAGCTTGCCATAAGTAAAAATTCACTATAGAAAATAACTATGTAGGGTCTGAGAGAAATCGGCGACAAATCAAAGTCTCTCTACGAATCAATCTCCTCTCAGAAACAAAACACAAAATAACTCTAACGTTATTCAACCCAGAAAAAGCACTTGTCAGATCCCTCAACTTGTCATTTCTTCTCAAACAAGAGAAGTTTTTGTTTCAATAAATATTTATTATTGCTAATGGCAGGTTTTTCTTGTTTTTGAATTGCAAACCAAAGGGACCAATTATCCAAGTCTCCAGTTAAGTTGTGTTAAGTCAAAAATATTTTGGATCTTTTTAACAGAGCTCGGGAACAGAATTACTGGCAGAGAAACCAGTCTGTGTGGTCATCATAGGATAAGATTACATAACAACATCCACAATGCAGAAGTGAAGTTTCATAATCTCCCAATCGAATGAAAACTTCGAGAACAGAAATATAAAAACCATACCACAATGTAAATCACTCATCTCATCAGCAATAATGGTCAAAGGGTTAAAGTTCAATTTACAAGGAAGTATAGAGACAAGTGAAAAAACGTTCTGGAACAAAGTTTTATGAAATGATGAGACTAAGATTAATCTCTACTAAAATGATGGAATTTACATATTTCTATGTACAGAATAACTACCTAAACTAATGAATGGATCATTATGAATTTTGGAATATATATTCTACAAAACACGGTGAGTAATATGAGAACATTTTTTTGTAAACTTTAACATTTAGGTATTGCATGTATATAAAGTTAGGCACGTGTATATGTTTATATATTTCTATTAAATTAGCATTATTTTTAAGACAAATCTTGGAGGACGTGGACGATGCTTTCTCTTTCTTTTAACTTTGTTTTCATTGATTTTTTAAATCCTTCACGGTACTGTCGTAGAATCTAAATCCATGTATTTAGTCTTATGAATTCCTTTAGAATGAAACACATATGTTTCTGTGTAGCTCACTTGCTATGAGTATATTTTTATACTATTATAATGCTCTATTCATGGATTGATCACTGCCTAAAGAAATAATGAAAGAAAATCTTATAAGTGTATTTATACCAAACAGTAATGTATTAAGTCGTTCGGTAAGTTATGAATGGATTAGCTCTTATTGGGTCGCTCGGAAAGTTATGAATGGACTTAGCTTCTATTCTTAATAACTTTCCGAACAACCCAATAGTAGCTAAGTCCATTCAGAACTTTCCAAACGACCTAATAGTAGCTAAGTCCGTTCAGAACTTTCCAAAATGCCCAATAGTATCTAAGTCTGTTCATAACTTTCCAAAAGACCCTATAGTATCTAAGTCTGTTCATAACTTTCCAAAATACCCAATAGTAGCTAAGTCCGTTCATAACTTTCCGAAAAACCTAATAATAGCTAAGTCTGTTCATAACTTTCCAAAATACCCAATAGTAGCTAAGTCTGTTCATAACTTTCCAAAATACCCAATAGTATCTAAGTCTATTCATAACTTTCTGAAAGACCCAATAGTAGCTATGTCTGTTCATAACTTTCCAAAAGACCCAATAGTATCTAAGTCCATTCATAACTTTCTGAAAGATACAATAGTATCTAAGTCCGTTCATAACTTTATAAAATAACCAATAGTAGCTAAGTCCGTTCATAACTTTCCGAAAAACCTAATAATAGCTAAGTCTGTTCATAACTTTCCAAAATACCCAATAGTAGCTAAGTCTGTTCATAACTTTCCAAAATACCCAATAGTATCTAAGTCTATTCATAACTTTCTGAAAGACCCAATAGTAGCTATGTCTGTTCATAACTTTCCAAAAGACCCAATAGTATCTAAGTCCATTCATAACTTTCTGAAAGATACAATAGTATCTAAGTCCGTTCATAACTTTATAAAATAACCAATAGTAGCTAAGTCCGTTCATAACTTTCTGAACCACCTAACATATATTGTTATTCAATGGACACTGTATATTAGTATGCTATTCCATCAGTACCTTCGGTTTCACGTAAAAATGAGACCGATTCATCAGCCGACGCTTTGATAGTGTGACCCCACACTTTTATTATTTCTCTTAGTTACACTATACATATATGACAAGTTCGACTGCAAAACGCGATAAATCCAACCTTTTTTAATTGAGTAATAAAAGGACGAACATATCAAATCAAGACTGTGACTTAAACATTTTTTTTTTGATTGAAAGCTTATTTTAATTAAAATCTTATTTTAATTAAAAGCAAATAAAAAATATGCAGCTATTAAGTAACACATGATTTGGAGGTATTGTAGAGTGTTGAAATCCAAGACTTTTTGTAGTGTTAGTTTTGCAATTGTGAAAATGGAATTTATCATGTTTTCCATTCAAACTCTTCATATATACATACATATATATATATATCTATATCCTCAGATACATCAGATAATCAGGCCTCCTGTCGAAATTCAAGGTGTGCTAGTACTTTTAATAAACCAAGTTCGATATTGTGGCTGGATCAGAGACTATGATTGGCTGACAAATCGTAAAACAGTAGAAAAATGAGGAGAGTAGAATATGGGCCTTGGGTTTACTTTCGTAAGCCTTACGACTCTTGCTTCCCTTATTTTGTCCTTTTGTCCTCACATTTCATGAGTAATGTTTCTCACAAAAGGGGGAAAAATTGTTGTTTTTTATGTCAGAATCTATTCATTTAACACTTATCGTTGGTTAGTTTTTAACCTTGAAGTTGTATGCTTTTTATTTATTTAGCTCCTTACATCAAGTGGCTTCATACGTTGTCTGGAGCGATTTCCATTAATATATATATATATATATATATATATATATATATATAATGCCCACACTATCAGTGGCTTGGAACGGTAACTTGTGAACTGTATTTTGACTGTTCTATATTTTGTTTGGGGGATGCTTTTCATCGTCGTGCCGCCCGACGAGAAGGTGTATTCTCGCACATTGTTCCTGTTTCTTTTAAATGAATTTGGGACTAATTCTTTGCTGTTTTGCTTGGTAGCAACAATATTGCGAAAATCTTACGAGCTACTTTTTTAAGACGTTTTTTAATTTTTATTTTTATTTTATTTTTTTCTTCTGTCCTCTTCTTAAGTGACTTCAATTAAGGCAATACCACATTGTGTATTGTCAGTTGTTGAAACTCTTACTCCAGGTACTTAATTCCCCTGATGATCTTTCTTCTAAAAGAGCCATGTTTTTCTTTCAACCATAATCTGCATGCCAAAACATGTACGCCCCGTTTTGGTCCAGGTGATAAGTCTCTAACTACAATATTCCAAAGAAAGAAGCTAAATAAAATAAGAGATATATAATAAAAACGAATAAACTTTGCAGATATTGCTCTTCGTCAATGCCATGTTATTTCGTTATTAATAAAATATCAATCGGTATTATACTTTTGATGTTCAATACAAATCAATCGAGATTACATGTTCATATACGTCTGGTGTCAGCCAATCTAAATCCCGGTTCAGATCATGCATCCTTTTAAGCTTTGCTGTTCTGTGATGAATTCGGTTCTGACCTCTCTGCATAGTGTAGAGGGAGGGGGGGGGGTATTTTCTTGAAAATTCAGCCGTTCCCTCAAAGGCAGTTTTAGCAATGGAAGAGATGCATATGAAATGACTAATCGCAAAAAGTCAGCAAAAGCAATTATCCCCACTGACACCTCAAAAGATGGTAAAATTCTTCCACTTTAGCAGATGGCAGCTGATTCTCGTTTCCAATATAAATTCTGCGATCGAGAGGAACACTTGTTTAGACATGGATTTCTTTAGATTAAAACGCTAATGCACAAATGTGGACATTGCTCCAAGTACGAGAACGCAAAGACAATCAATAAAGACATAAGATTGACAAAACTTTAAAACAAGATAATCGCATATGACGTTTATTGTATGAATCATCAGATAGGTTGGCTATATTGAAGATGTTAACTCTCAAATGAGGCGGACATTTTTTCACGACTAGTTTTATCTGTTTTTCCTAGCAGTGACTAGTAAAAGTGGTCCTATTTTAAAATGAAATCGTTCGGCTTACTCCTTCCTCTACTTCCCTTCTTGCTTCTAAATTAAAATGATCGATTTTCTGGTTTATTGAGTCTTCAAGAATAATTGCTGATTTTTGCAGATCTTTAAAAATTATTTTTATTTTGCAAATATCCCAAATTACGATTAGTGTTTTTCAGCAACTTAAAAAAAATCTCCCTTAACCGTACCACTAAACCATGTATAATCTATACTCCTTTTTCTCGGTTCGTTTTTGGAGGGGTTTCTGTGGGAGTGGCACTCGGACTTAGGGTTAGTGATAGAGTTTTTTTTATCTGGCTGAGGAAGGGTTTTTGTCTTGTTAAAAGCACTAGTTAGAATCAAATATTAATGTCTCAGATACAATGCTATATTAGTCTAAAGTAGAGAATCTGACTAACTTTTCGTTATATATATATATATATATATATATTAAAAGAATACCTGTCTCAGGACGGGTAAACCTAATTCACCAAATAGAACAGTTTTGTACCACTCTTATTTCATCTTACGAAGATTAAAATCAAGATATAATGCTACTAAACCTTATATCTAGTATTCTTATAAAAATTTTGATCAAAATTCCTTATACAATTTTGCTTCTAAAAAATATCACAAATTTAAGGCTTAAGTTTAAGGGGTTTAAAAAAGAAATTGAAATTCAGTGAATCTTGCTTAATTGGTGTCTAATGACTGCAAATTAAATTTAAAGCAAATCTAAAATATTTTAATTTTCAAATGGGAAGTTGTGCCCATATTATGTCCCCTAAAACCCCTTTAAAATACTCCAAAGAAATTCAAGTTTGAGAAATATTCAACTAATATCTAAAACATATTCTTAACATTTCAAAAAAATCATAGGTATCTGAATTTTCACGAAGTAGCTGTATTCTAAAATTCATAATGATCGGTTAACTTAGGAGTGAATCCTGTAGATAAAAATATATAAACATAAACACATAACAAACTTTATAAAAATATATATACATATAAATATATAAATATATATAACAAACTTTATAGAAATAGATATATATTGAAAAGTATACAATTGTTTGCATCAATCAAAATTATGCATAAACGTTTTTGTATTTTGACATTAAGAAATTTTTTTTATTCCAAACATTTTAAAATTAAAAAAAAAAATCAATACAATAAATGACTTTAATTTTGTATTTCAAATTAAATTTTTCGAATGAACAACAGAAATAGCAAAGTCGGTTGATTTTAATTCATATTTTCAGATATTTTAATGTTTTTCTTTTTCTTTTGCACACGGTCGATATTTTAAATTGAGATGAACTAGAATCGCTAGAAGATAGATTCATCTCAGTTTGTGTAAGATAAATTCTCTTGCAATCCACTTCCATGTTAACTTTCAAAGCAAAAAAGAATCCTCCACTCTATAATGAAGATCAATGTGTATTAATTTGTATATTTTTATATCAATAAATATATATACGTGCTGTCACACGAAAGTTATCAAATAAAACGTGCCTTTTTCTAGCCTCTGGACGAAATCATTTTATGTGGTGAGGGGATTGGGCGAGAAAGCAAATAGCAAGTCAAGCAAACCTCCTCTGTCTGAAACGAATTCAGAAATAAATCATCCACTCTAAATAAAAAGTCAATGGTAGATGTGTTTTTTTTGTTCTTTAAGTAATCAGGAATGATGATAATTTATATATGAAAAATTAAATTACTGACATAATTCTATGATCTTAAATAAATATTAGTTTGAACACTGGCGGAACATAACTTGTTTTTCGTCATTTTTTAGAGAGGGTATAAACAAGTCTATAAATAACTTTATTATTACAAACCGATTATAAATTGAGCACATTTATGGCTATCTTTTTTTCTTCCAAAATTATTTTTTTTTAAATCTAAGCATATTTTTTTTTCTTTTTAACATTAAACCCTTGTAATTTATTTTAGTTTATTTTGGTTTTGGTTTTAATTTCAATTTTTACTTATTTACTTTTTTAATTTATTTTATATCTTATTTATTTATTTCATTTTATGTTATTTTATTTCACTATTTCATTCTATGTAAAAATAAAAAAATTCTGTAGTTTTTTAATTTCTAGTCCTGTTCAATAAGATTATCCTTGGATGTCTCCCTTTTATCGTCATTCATTCAATTATTGAATTATCTGCCCTTAACTTTTGAATTCTTCCAATTTTAAAACTCTTCTGACTGGAAGAAAGTATCGGTTGTTTGATGCTAAATGTAAAAGTTTACTTTTGATATATTTTCTCAGTCATCCTGAGTCTTGTATTGACTTTTAAGAGTGTACCCAGACAGCTGTTTCGATGTGCAAATTTTTTTTCCTGAACATTCGATTTTCCGTCATTGTTTTTTGATGTTGTTTTCCTGGATATTTGAAGACTTTCTGCATGAAGTTTTACCTTGATGGTGCACAGTTTTCATTTGACGAGAGTTTTTGTTTTACGGCCTGAGTTTTTAAAGTAAAGTAGAGTCACTATTTATTAAGGCTAAAAGTCACTCTTAGATAAGGGTTAATAAGATGGATATATTGGTAGTTGGATGATCAAGATTATTATGAGAGGATTGAAAATGATGAAAGTAATGAGCAAAAATGTTATTACTAATGAGGACGCTTGATAACAAGTATTCGTTAACATTAGATTTGAAGACGACAATATTGTAGTCCGCATGGAAAAATCCCATGGTAATGTGTTTCACAGATGGGAAGCTCTTAGAAAGAAATTCTGTTTGATGTTAGGAACACAGAGGAAGAAAAATATTCTTTGCAGTTGTGGTAATAAAGCGAGTTCTTGCTGTGAATGTCTTACAAAAAATGAAGGAAATATATACATAGAGAGATATTAGAAGCCTTACATATAAAAATCAAAAAGCTGGCAATTAATAAAATTAATTTCGATAACAGTAAAAATATCATAAAATGTCTTTAATACTAATACTCTATAAATACCACAACTAATTACACGGTTCTCGCCAAAACCATCACTAAACATTGAAAAACACGTTATTTACTCGATACCCACCTTCTGATACGGCTCTTGAAGGAATCGAAAGTACTAGGGTACCCAACGAGTATGGCAAATTCATCTGCCAGTTCCAGCCTAAAACTCGAAAATTAATCAGGCATCTAGAAAGGATCAAGGAAAAACATATGCAGATACAAATCATCTGTAATATTTAACGAAATATGTCTTCAAAAAAATGCTGCCTAAATATATATATAATTTTATTATTTTATGTTTATGTATACACACATAATATTATAAGGTGTTATAATATATTGTGTATAGATTTTCAATATTTACTTCAACAGTGCTCATTACATGAGTAGAGCTCAGTAATAAAGTATGAAAATATATGTGTGTCAATTAAGCTACACAGAGGCGTTCACGTTTCATCCCGGCAGGTATCGTCAGGATTGGTTAGTTTGCTAGACTAAACGTTATGTCGACATATAAAAATAATCTGTAACAAAAAATCTGTTCACTTAGCCTGACGATTCCCTGTAGGGATAAAACACTGATGCCTCTGTGTAGCTTAATTGCCATGAATATATTTTCATACTTTACTAATATATATATATATATATATACACATACACACATAGTCCTTTTTTAAAACATTGTAAATTTGTAATTATTTTGAATGTAGAAATCAAACAACGCTACGTTTTTTTTTCTTAAAAAACATAAAATATTTATTTTAAGTTTCTTAATTTTCGGCGTAAATACCATAATTATAGAATTTTTTTTTTTCTTTGTCTTTCTACTCGTTGAAGAAATTTTTTTCTTCTTCAGTGAAAGTATCTGCCTGATGTTAAAGGCTCGATATTAAAAGTTCATCTCTGTTGTTGCACGTTGGCTATGCTATTAGAAATTGAAATATACTCCATTTTTTTTAAACATCGTGATTTTGTAATAATTATGAATTCAGAAACCAAACAACAATGTGTTTTTTTAAATAAATGTTATTTATTTATTTCAACAAATTACATTGTTATGGTTTTTCAAAAAAATGTTTATACCTTTACGAAACAATGGTTTATAATAATGTGTCTACTCCTTTCTAATAAAATATTTATTTTAAGTTTTTAAATTTTCGGCATGGATGCAATAAAAGAAGAAAATGCCTTAGGCAAATAGAAAGAAAAAGAGAAAAAAAGAACATTCTCTCTCTCTCATATATATATGGAAAAATATTATTTCCATATTTTCATTATATATATATATATATATATATAAATATATATGAATCCTTTTTCGTGGAAAGTTGTCCATATGATGTACTAAACCATAAACAGAATAAGTGTTTACTTTTAATTTTAACGAAATTGAAGCTACAAGCTAACTAAATAAAATTATACAAGCTCCAAAATTTTGAGCAAATTTAAATTATTTAAGAAACATTTAGTTGAAGCTTAATGCTGCATATTTCTTTGCAGGAATAGTAGAAATAGTTCTCCAGGTATAATTGTTAATTATGAGTGACCCGAAGCTAAGTTAGAAATCCAAATAAAAAGTAGACAGTTGATTGGTTAGCGTAACCAGATGATGGAAGAGAGATTTGAAGATTGGAATTGAATTGAGTTGGTACTAGAATGTTAGTGAAGTCAAAGGTCATATAGGGTCCTGAGAAAAACTCCTTATTCGTTCCGTGAAGATAGTCGAGAAGTAACTCCTAGTTAAACAATCAGAGATCCATTTAGTAAATAACTAAATGAATTAAGTTAAAGAATCAGTTAACTAAATTTAGTTAACTAAATAAAATCTAATATGAAGTTAGAATCATTGTTTTCATCTGCCTCAAAGAATATATCAATCTCCCTGAAAAGTATAAAGTACATCTTGATCCCTCCAGACGAGATATTGCTAAGGGTGTATAGAATGCATTAGTCATTTGGTTCTATAATGTTAACTCTATAAAATTAAGCATTCTTGATTGTATTGTATCAGGTTGGAAAGAAAGTAATGTCGTATTTTTTACTTCATCACTTTGCAGCCTACTAAGTTGTACACAGTTCTAGATTTTTTGGTGAATTGGTGTCTTAATATCTTGCTTTGCCTTTCAGATATAGTAATTAGTTTGAAAATATTTAGTTTAACGGTCTCAGCCGTCAAAAAATGGATATTAGTGAGGAGCATCTGAGACATTGCATACTCTATGAATTAAAAAAAGGAAGCTCAGTTGCAGAAGCTACAATAAATATTGGAACTGTCGATGGGATAAATGTTCTGAATGATCGAAAATGTCAACGGTGGTTTGCAAAGTTTCCTTCTGGAGATTTAACCTGTCAGATCGGCGACGTTCGGGAAGGCAAAAATCAATTGATAAAAACGCCATTAAAGACGCTGTGGGGGCCAATCCAAAGTTAACCAGCAGAGAATTAGCTCAACAATTCAATACAACCCATACCAAAATTATTTCATGCCTTCACGAGTTAGGAAAAGTTTCAAAACTTTGACTCTGGGTTCCCCACAATTTGACCAACGCTCAACGAAATCAAAGATTGACTGTTTACACATCTTTGCTTTCCAGAAATCATCAAGAACCATCTTTGCAAAGAATTGTGACTGAAGATGAAAAATGGGTTCTTTACAAGAATACCCAATGTAAAAGACAATCATTAGACAGAAACCAAAGTCCACAGCCTGTTCCAAAACAAGGACTACACTCAAAGAAGGTTATGCTCTCTTTATGGTGGGGCATGAAAGGACTAATTCATTAAGAGTTACTAGAGCCTAATCAAACAATCACAGCAGTAAAATATTGTTTGCAGCTGGATGATCTAAGAATTGCTCTATCAAAAAGAACGACCAGCATTACTCAATAGGAAGGGTGTAGTGCTTCAAAATGATAACGCAAAACCTCACACAACAAAACTACCCCAGGAAAAGGTCATGAGTTTCAATTGGGAAGTTTTGCCTCATCCGCCTTATTCACCTGACATTGCTCCATCTGACTACCATCTTTTCCGGTCGTTGCAACATCACTTAAACAATAAAATTCATGAAAATTACGACCAACTCAAAAATGACCTAAATTTGTTTTCTCTGAAAAATCACAGAATTTTTTTGAAGAAGGCATCAAGAAGCTAGTTGATCGTTGAACAGAAGTCATAGAAAATGAGGAAAATTATTGTAAAGATTAAAAATGCCCTAATGTGAATGTTTCAGATGAAATAAATGTGTTGGACAAAAATGACATTACTTTCTTTCCAACCTGATATTATGTTTCACCTGTTACCTCTTTAAAGAGTCAAAAAGTTATTAATCTATCGTGAAGGCGGCTATTTCTACGAGTAATGGATTGTGAAAACATTCTTAACATAGTTTTACTTTCATTTTACAGAATTGAAAAGTTTTCAAAATATTAATCTAATTTCAATTTTTCCTGTTTTTTCCCTATCAAACTAGTTTATACCCAAAGCGAGGTTGGTACAGTACATGGGTATGTCAATTTCCATCTTTACCTAGTTTCTACCGCTTTATAGCTAGTACTAAGAGAATTATTTGTGAAATTTCATGGAATAATGTGCTACTTAGTATTTGCATGAGAGAGTAAGTAACTATGATGAATGTATTTACGTATTCCTTTTTATTGGTAAAAACCATTAGAAATTATGTTTTAAACAAAAATAATTCGTTTTGAACTAATACCGAATACTCTTTACATCTATTTTTTGTGAACTATCAAAAATCATCCCAAAAAACGTCACAGTTTAAAAAACATATTTATGTAATGTTTTTTTTATATGTTATTATGTTATATTAATTTCTCTGAATATATAAAACACGTATCCAGTTTTAAAAAAATCTTTTAGACTAACATGAGATTCGAACCGGGTATCAAAATCATAAAAACTACTGCCTGAGTAATGTGTACTCTGCCTATTCCTTTTTTCAACCAATCACGTTTCTATTTGTGTACAAACAGACAAACTGCAAAAAAATCATAATCTTTTAATAGTATATAAATTATTAAAGAAATATATTAACGAATGTGCTACTATTTGTTATACAGAGCGAGTATTCTAAAAAATTAACACTTATAACTTTTTTTTATAGAAATCGCTCCAGACAAGGCATGAAGCCACTTGATGTAAGTAGCTAACAAAAACAAGAAAATGATTATCACAAAGACATGAGATGCCTTGAAAAGACCAAGGTAGGAGGAAAACAGTTAGCAGGAAGAGAGTTCCACAAGCCTGCAGTTCTTGGAAAGAAGCTACTGGAATATGAAGCTGTATTAAAATGAGGTGTCAAAACACCGAATTGATGGAGACCACTAAACCAACGAGTCAAATGAGCTGGAACAAAGGGAATAGATCACACAATTCTGAAGAACATATGCCATAATAGTATTTATAGAAAAGACTGAGATTAGCAACATCACGTCTGTGAGAGAGAGGGTGCAGAGAAAAAGAAAGGGTTAGGTCAATCAAATTAGATACGTTTCTGCACTTTATCAAGATCCCTCGAATGGGACAGAGATTCACCAGCCCAAATATGACAACAGCACTCCATAATAGTCTGATAGTAGACTTGTAGAGATAGAGAATAGCTTAACTATTTGCATTGTTTTTCTTCATACGATTACTGTTGTTTCTGACTGTTTTGACCAACGGTTATGTTTTTTTGCATATTCAAAATTGACTGTTATTCATTATTTATGTATTGTGTATGAGTAGGCTCAATACTTAAATTCAATAAATACAACAAAAACATTACTATGAATGAACAGTGCACCTGAAGAAAGCCAGAGACACATTGGTCAGAACATAATCGAAAAAGAAATAGCAACGATGAGGACAATAGTCCGAAGAAAACCAATGCAAATAATGCTAACATTAATCCCTAAACTTCAGGCAATCATCTAACATTAAGTTATCTTGTTGGATTTTCAAAATCGCTATTTGCTTCTGACAATTCTTCCACCATGATTTTTAAATTAGAAAACTGTTCTTTGCTTCGTTTTCTTTCAAAAATAACTTAATCCAACTAGGTCTTCGGTCTTCATGGGTTTTATAATTGATGATAATCGCAATATGGCCATGGATAAGGAGGATACCCATGACAAAAAATCTCTATCATCAGCATAAAATTAAAATGGATGCCATATTACTATTTAGCAGCAAATTCAGCTACTAATAGTAAATCTATAAATTAATACATTCTTTCATTTTTTATTGTTAAATAGCATTTAAATATTACAATATTTTCTTCAAAATAGAAAAGGGGTAGAAATAATTATCAAATCTATGTATTCTCTGTCTATATTTAGGAGTTTAACTTTAATGAGACACAGTTAGTCACAAAGACATGAACTGAGACGAACATAATGTAAGTTCTTACAAGAGATAAACGTGACCCGAGAAATGTCAGCTAGCAAGTAAACTATCTCTACCTCTGTCCAACAGTATCCTTAAGTATTATTAAATGTTTTTGGTATTACGGTCTTCGTGGGTTTTATAATTGATGATAATGGCAATATCGCCATGGATAAGGAGGATACCTCATGACAAAAAATCTCTAACCAATGAAAGGTATTTTCCCCAATCAGCAGAAATAAAAGAAGAACCAGCCCAGAAGTTATCATCATCATTCAGTTTAACATCTCTTTTGCATGCTGGCATATGTTGGACGGCTTTTAGAAACTGATTTCCAAACTAACCTATTTTTTTTATTTACCTCTTCTTCTCTCAAATTCATACTTATCACTTTCTTTATGATTTCCTTGGCTTTTCCTGTTAAATGACCCTGCTACCTCAACTACAACTACTAATCCAAGCACTCTCATCGATTCTTACAACGCTACCAAACCAACCAAGTCTCCTGTTCTTCACACATCTCCCTATAATATCTAGATTTAATCGTCATCAGATCAAGCCTGTCTTTAAGACTCACGAGAAAAAAAATACACTCATCTAACTCCTTTACTGAAAAAGTTTTTAACTCAAATTTCTATGAAATTTAAAAATAATACAGGTAATTAACATCGAACTTGGAAGATTTCAACTATTTTAGTGATTTTTTTGATCCTGCAACAATGACTAAATTTCACAAAACTTTAACGTTTCTAAGAATTTAACTTGATGTCTGCTTTAATTTTCTTAGCAGTATATTTTTGATTGCTTTAAAGTGTTTGGGGGATACACCCTTGCATTTATTTAAGGGTCCAAGGATGTCCCAACATTATGAACCCATCGTTAGATGTATACGTCATCTATTCAGATAAAAATTATAACCAGTTGTTTATCTTTTACTCTGAATTTTTCAGTTATTTAAGATTTTCTTAATTCTAAAATAAAAGCAATTGAAATCAAACACGCCAAATTCCAACAATTTTAACAAATTTCGATAATTTTAAGATTTTAAGATCCTGCAATGGTGATTGAATTTCATAATATTTTTAATTTTTTGGCATAATAGTTAGTGTTTGCTAATGGGCCAAGAGAACGGGTTCAATCCATGGTTGAGTCATAAGGCTAAAAAATGGTACTTAGTGCCTCCGTGCTAAACACACAAAATTATATGGCTAGGATCACGAATAAGTGGAGCAATCCAAGGAAAAAAGTGCCTTTCTTTAAATCTCGGTGTAGTATTTATTTACCTCCTCTCCAGGAGGTTAGGCACAAGGCCAGTTTTATCTTACTCCCACAAGGTAAGATGTGACCCAAGGTCGGGTCGGGAAAGTGGGACTTGAAAAGTCAGCACCCGAGAAGGTGAGCACGCTGGCCATTAAAAATTGCCTGGGCAGCCCCGTCGGCATTCCCCGGTAGGGGCGCCTCAGGTAGTAAGCAATAAACTTACTCCTCCCCAAAGAGGGGAGGCGAAGCCTGGGAGGGTGGACCTCCTAGAACTGCACACGACAGACCCATAGACCGGCGTAAATCAAGCCCCGAAGGCCAAGACAATACCAGTAGTAGCCAGGGAAAAGAAAGCCTTCAGACCGCCCCCGACTACAATCGAACTACCTACCTTCATCATAGCAGCAATATGTTTTTGATTGCTTTGAAATATTTGTGGAGGAGGGATCCAACCCTCTTGAAATTATTTTTACTCCATCTCACCATTTTACAGCATCGTTCGATGGGTACACCAGTTATTTATCTTTTACTCTGCATACTTCAGCTATTTAAGATTTTTTTGTTTTTTAAATTGTTTCAGGCCAAAACTCTTATGGAATGATTCGTCTGGTTTTGAAATTTGAAATCCCAAATATTTTAACAATAAAAAGAATGTAAGTAAGAATAAGAACAGATGTTTGAACAATTCCGAGGATATTGGATATGAGTCATCCTGGAATTAAAAAAGATGTTTAAGAGAAAAGCCAAGTTCTTTGAAATTGGAATAGAATTTAATAAGAATTTCTGAAGACAAAGCAAAAATAAGCCAACATAGAAAAAAAGATTGGAATGGTAAGTTGTCATAAAATCCAAAAAGAGAATACTACAGAATGTCTCTCCTTAATCCAACCATCGAAATCATCATCATCAGTAGTGTCATTGCTTTTCCTCCTCAAATTTTGGGTTTTTAAAAATTTATTGTTTATTTTTGTGGACTTGTTTGTTTATTGTTGTTCTTGTGCACTTTTCTTTTAGTCCCTTTCTTTCCTTCATTTTCTTTTTCTCTCTCTACCTATCATTCAACTCCTATCTCTCCCTCTCTATCTATTATCATCTCTCCATCTTTCTCTCTCTACCTATTCTTTTCTTTCTATCTCTCAATCCTTATGGCCTTCTTTATCTCACTCTGTCTATCTTCATACTCCTCCTACATTCTTCTTTTTTTTCTATCGCCCTCTCTTGCTATTTTCCTTTATCACTCTACCTCTTTTCTCTCTAACTCCCCTTCCCTTTAGATGCTTTAACACCCTATTTTTTTTATTCATCATTCCAGGGTTTTGTTTACACCCCCCCCCCCTTATCATCCACATCGATTTACCTGTCACTCTCTCTACCAGTTTATTGTATTTCCGTTCTCACCATTCTAATTATACACTTTCTTCTCCTTAATCTTCTAATTATTATCCTCCTCATCCAACTCCTCAACATAGATTACCCTCTTATCCCCCCCTCCCTCATAGTTTCTCCTTCTTAGCCATCTAATTATACTCCTTCTGTGACATGATGGTCAATTTGCTGGTGCAAATATTGATTAATTAAGTTCAATTAATTATTCTATAATTAATTGAAAGAAATATATTTTGAGGTGATAAAATATCTCTATGAGTGAACTTATATTTTGTCATTTTTCTTTTTCAAAAATCTTTTCCTCCTCTTTCTCTTTCCCTACTCTTCGTCCTCTTTTTCCCTATCCTCGACCTCCTCCTCCTACATTTTTTTCCTTTATCTCCATTCTACTATTTCTTTTCCATACTTTTGCTCCTCCTCCTTCTTCAGCCTCCTCTTTTCTCTCTTTTTTCATTCTCCACCTTCTTCTTCTTCTTCTTCTTCTTCTTCTTCTTCACTTCTTTGTTTTTATTGTCTTCCTCCTTATTTCTTTTTCGTTTTTCTCCTCCTCTCTCTCTCTCCTCCTTCTTCCTTATCTCTTTATTTGCAATGACATTTTGGATTAGGAACATGTCCCCCCCCCCCCAATAAATACACTCACAATTCCTTTTACATTTTCATAGTATTCCCAGGTTATAGACAGGAGATTACTAGCAAGATAAAGAAATCCAAAATAAAACATGGGGCATTTTTGAGTGTTTTGGAGGAGGGGGACTGGAAAAATGGATTTGCTGATGGGTAGGGAGGTGCTTGAAAAATCCCGGATGAGAGCAGATGATGTCAGGATGAGGATTAAGGCTGACAGAATCCACCAAATTGAAAAATCTCAGAACAACATCTGCTAAAAGATGAGATGTCAGAATTATTTGGTATTTCTGTCAGTTCAGTCGGTGCTGTGTGGAAAGGTTTTTGTAGTCTACCATTATCCTGGTCAATAGGAATCTGGGATATGCTTGCTTTAAACTCATTTTAACCTTTCCACTCTGACATCATTGGTAAATAAATTATTTTATTTAAAAAAAAAAAAAACAAGTCTATAAATGTACACAAACACAAAATCTCATACACATAGAAAGTGTGTGAAGACATATTTGATTATTGAATCTTCTCATCTACATAACGTCTCAGCTTTTCCAGTCTGCTTCATGCACTGATATACGCTTTGTCTTCCAGACTGTCTTCTGCTATTTCAAAGCCTCAAGTGCAACACCTGCTTCACAATTCTACTGTTGTTCATTTCCAAGAAATGGTCAAACCATCTGAGTTTTGACTTCCTGGTCTTCTTGTTCACATAATTTTGTCCAACACATAATTCTTGCTACTAATAAAACTAGTAATCAGATAAAAATAGGAATACCAAGACAACTGTAATGAATTTGATTACGGTAATGATTTAGTAATCTCCATTTATAGAATTAGTGGATGTAAATAATTTCAAAAACCTTCAATCCTTTAATAGATGAGGAACTGCTAAGAATTTGAAATGCTTCCAAGGAAAGCTACTGCTTGAAAAAAATCTTCCAGGCTCTCTTGTACCATTCCGAGACCTCCAATTCAACACCTGCTTTGCAATTCTACTACTGCTCATTCCCAAGAAATGCACAAACTATTCAAGTCTTGCCTTTCTGATATTTTTGCTCAGTGTTTATTGCTAAATTCTTCCCAACATAGTTTTATTTAACTCAGAATTCTTGCCATTGATAAAACTAGTAATCAATAATACCAAAAAAAAACAAACTATTTTTATTATGTTAAATGTTTTTATAATCGCTATTTATAAAATTAGTGGATGTAAATAGTTTCAAAAATTAAAATCTTTTAATTGAGTATGAATTTCTAAGGATTTTAAATGCTTCCAAGGGAAGCAACTCTTCGGGGAAAAATCTTTGTTACCTTCCTTTTACTATAATGAATGAAAGAATTATTTCATTTATAACTACTGATATATGGATTAAAAGTTGCCTACATTTAATGTTTAAGAAAAATTTGTAATGAAAAAAAATCCACTTAAATAGTTTTCTTGACTGGAATACGTATTTTCAGAAGGAAACTGTTGCAAAATAAATTCATGTCAATAACATGGTTGAAAGAGGAAAAGCAGAAGTGAGCTGTTTCGAATCTGGTATTGATGTATCAGATGGATTGCTATTTGTGTCTGACTTTGAAAATTCCACAAGATAACTTTATATAACTACTACTACTTGACTAAAGTTATGGGCTGAGAAAAGTGTTAATATTGTGGAGTTAAATTACATTAAAATCTAAAGTAAAAATGTTCAGTTGTTCAAGTTCTTTCCTCATATGAAGGAAAATAAATATGATAATCTGCTTAGGTAGAAGGTCATTCCTAAAAAATTAAAAGTCAATAAGTCTACACCACCAAAAGACATATCCCTCTCATATTAGTATAAATAAACATTTCATAATGTTACATATGAGTCAAGAGGGTATACAGATACCAAAAATTGATTCGCTGAACGAAATCACACAGCATAGGATAGGGGGAAAATATTTCAAATAGTCACTCAATAAAAAAGGAAATTATGATGCAACAGCCAGCCGGTTTTAAGTTAGCTGTACAATAAAATAATATCCAAAATAGCCTCTGTCTTTCATAGTAATTTATCCTACATATTTTCTGACCAGTATGAGATGACACAACATGGTGAACCTTGAGAGGTTCAACATATGGGGACGATTATGCAACAATAATATGTAATAATGATATACTTTTTGAATAAAAACTAACATTAGGCAATAATTATACATGCTTCAAACTTTTCGAAAGTAATCCTCCACTCTATGATAAAGTGAAATGTGTATTTATTTGTAAATATATATCTATCCCGTCACACAAAAGCGTGTCCAATGAATAAGGGAACAGAGAACACAAATCTCTTTCCATAGGCAGACGTTTTCTTACTTTTTATTTCCTTTCTAATTTATACACAGATTTATACGTTTTTTCCTTTATTCGTTTTTTAAACTTTCCAGTTTGGGACGTTTTCTTTTTTTCTTATTTCTTTATGTGTGCAACGATTGTTCTCTTTAAATTTCATTTTTAACCATTTCACTCCCGCTAACATCGTTCATATTTTTAAACATCCGGTGTCATTTTTTTCATGTCTAGCCGTTTCCTACCTCTCAATAATTAAAGGAAAAAAATGCAAAAAAGCAAAGTCAAGGTTGATGTTTTTTCTTTGGGTCATCAGAAATGATTCACGTTTTTATTTGTTAACTCACGATAATTCAGTCCTATTCTATTGAAATAAAAAAGCATTAGATAGACCTACATTGTAAAAAGTAAATAGCAAATCCGACAATCTCTGCATTCTGAAATGAATTCGGAAAGAAAGCCTCAGTTCAAAGAAAAAAAGTCAGCAGGAGGTGTTTTTTGTTTTTAAGTCATTAGAAATGATAATAATAAAATTAAATTACTGATGTAATTCTATAATTTTATTTGAATATTTAGTAATATATCTAAATAAATAGCCAGTGAGAACAATGGCGAAGCATATTTTGTTTTTTTCCTGTCATTCTTAATGGAAGTGTACACTAGTTGACAATATAAGATAACATCTTTTAGATATGTGATACAATTTCAATTTCCTATTCACAATGGCATTTAGTTCCTTCCCACTGCAGGAAAATGTGGCACAAGGCTGCAAAGGTGGGAGATAGGAAAAGCCAGTGCATCAGAGGGTGGTGCACTCTGCTAAAGTAATCTGAGCAGCTCCGTCTGCATTCCCCAGTAGGGGCGCCTCAGGCAATTGGCAATAAACCAACTCCTTCTAAAAGAGGGTGCATCTCCTAAGGCTGAACAGAACCATACCTCACCCTGAAAGAGCAGGGCAAGCTGATGCCACAGTGGCTTACCTTCGATCGGATTAATTGTTGAAGACATATCCTCAATTAGCATGAATGTGGACCATTCAATTTGCGATTTTACAGATGTTAGATACAGGTTCTCCATATTGGTTGAGAGAATCACTCAAATACAGTATTATGAAAATATACTGATATCTTTTTATCGGTGCCTTAAAGTCTATCTTTGTTGTCCTGTAGCTTATAAAAAGTGGAAGTGAAAAAGCATAGATTCAGAGTTTCAATCTGTCTTGTGGTGGTCAGAGAGAAACGCAACTGAATTTAATTTTTCTTTCCTCTCCTTTTTTTTCCACACAACGTGCACACCGAGTTTTATTGCTTAAAGTTTAATCATCATCATCATCATCATCATCATCATCGGTTTAATATCCGTTATACATGCTGACATGAGTTGAATGGCTTTTAGAAATTAGTTTCCGAACTAAACTATCTCTTCCCAGGTGTTTATTTATCCCTCTTTCTCTCAAATCGATCCTTATCACTTCCTCCCATGTTTTACTTGGCCTCCCCTGCCAATTGATACTTCTATCTCAATTGTTGTACATCTACTAACCACAACACTCTCGTCCATTCTTTTAATGTGACCAACCCAACAAAGTCTCTTGTTCTGCACACATCTCCCTGTACTATCCAGATGTAATCTTCCTGTGAGCTCATCAGATCTGACTTACATATCCATTGTATTTCACATGTGTTCTCTGTGACTTCATGTTCACATCCTATTTGAAGGTCAATCTCGATAGGACAGAAGTGATCTAATGAATCGAGATGCTGGATATTAATTCGGCTGAGCCATGTTCAAATCCAGTTGGGTCAATTGCATTGACTTATCTTGTACATTGTTACACTCTTTTCATTGTGTTTCGACATTAAATATCCCCCCCAGAAAGGTTGATTATAAAACAAACAAATCATGTGTGACTTTATTGTTTTCTTTTTTGTTTACACCTATCACAAGGAATGAAGTTTGGCCTGGACAAATGTGTCAAGTGCTCCCTCAAAGCTGGGAAGAAGATTCAAACAGAAAACATACAGCTTGATGAAGATACTGACATCGAAGACCTAGAAGTGCAGGAACAATATTAATACCTTGGCATAGAAGAAAACGATTCAATTCAACATGCCAAGATGAGAGAAAAAATTGTCAGAGAATATGTATACCGTTGAAGAAAAATTTGCAAAACACAGCTCACAAAAAAAACTTTAAATAACTGCCATTAACCAACTAGCCATGCCAGTAATAACATGCAGCTTTGACATTATTGACTGCCCACAAATATACATTAACAGACCAGACACTAAAACGAAAACAAATGTTGACACTGTACAGAGTAATGTACAGAAACCAGTGTCTACCAAGGCTGTATCTGACCAGAGGTACAGGAGGTATGGGTTTCTCAGAAATTGACCATGAACATCGAGCTACTATTGTGAGCACCGGCCAATATCTGATGAGCTCCCAGAACCCAAACCTTATGATGGTACGCTAACACCAAGAAACAAGAGTCAGTAGAACAAAGTACATTCCATTATAATAAGATTTTAAATTTATTATCACGTAGAAGATTGTCAACTATGTTGCAATATTAAAAAAAACAAAAATCTGGGAAAAGAAAATATCTATTATTATATTAAAGCTAAGTTTCCCTAATCACACAAAATACATGTAAAAGCGTTTCTTAATTTTGGGATTGAGTTATGCTTAAAAAAAAATCCATTTCCATTCTTGTAATTAGCCGCAATTTGTTATTAACTAAACAAGTCACCCATCTCTCTCTCTCTCTCTTAACTATCTATGTATTTCTCTTGCCCTCTCTCATTGTGTGTTCATTCAACAACTAATAGTTTTAATGTCTCTGTGAACATTTAGAGAAAGAGTGATTCTCTCTCTCTTTTCAGCTAATTTACATACTGTGTCCGTAAACATGTATGTAAATAAGATAGTGAAATAATGAATCTCTTTGCTTCTATATTATCCATAAGTATAATATAGAAGTAAAGAATTTATTATTTTTGGTTATGCAAAAAGAATTTCTTAATCAGCTTATGAAGTTTCGAATGAAATCAAAGTGGAACAAATAGTGGTAGTGGTTGTGACCCAAATATATATAGAGTATCTTTCTTTTTTTTTTTTTTTCTTATCTTTACGTTTTTGATGGAGATGGGGCATCCTATCGGATGCCAGACATTCACCGGCTATTTCAGACACTCCAGCCTAGAGATATTTTTAAGATTCTAGCCGTCCCTTTAAGTGCAATTGTTTGTATTTCTCTTGCACTCGGTTCACCGGGTATACTCGCCAGATAGCTTTTGAAATTATAGTTGTGCATGTGTGTGTGTGTAAACTTGTTAAAAAGAATGAAAAAGCGAAACCACAATGTTCGTGTGTACAAATGTACAATGATTTGCATCTCGCCTTTTTTTATAAGTTACATTTTGTTGAGAGGGTTTGTATTTTATACCTAATTTCAACGTCCAAGCAATTTGTAATGCAAGATGTTACAGATAACTTGTTGGAATTGGAAAAAGACTGCAAATAAGCATAAAAAACAGGATATGTGTTGCATATAAGTAATTGAGAGTGACCTCCCCTACTAGGCGAGCAGACAGGAAGTCACTATGGAGAAGAAGAGGGAGATAGAGAAAATCTGATAGACAAAAAAAAAAAAGCACCTCCAAGCTCTTAGTGGCCATTACTGAACACTACAGGCCCTGAGCAATGATCCTCCGGCTCTCTATTACAACTAGTAGTACCTACTTACTTGCCTCCCCACGAGGACATTTAGACAGAAAGTCGGTTTTTAATGTTGGGAAAATCTAGCTCCACAAAAAGGAGCACTCTGGATTGGGACAAAAATAGAAATTGCCTCAGTCTAGAAGGATTTCTCCTTCACTGACCGATGATAGAAAATGTAAATCTAGTATCAGAACAGATATTACACTTTGATCTTAGCCAAAAGAGTAATTAAAGTTAATATATTGTGTCGGTTACTTTCTAAATACACAAATATTCTCTTACTGCCAACTCATGTACACACACTCTCTCTCTCTCTCTCTCTCTTTCTGTAAACTGATATAACCTGCCTTTACACACCCTTTGCCATATATCAATGGACATGAATTACCCTTTCTTTTTTCACCCCCCACCCCGTCTGTTTCAATTCTTTTTTTTCTTTGTCTGAATTGCTGTTTTTATGCAAATATATTAATTCCACCAACAGAATCAAGCAAGTATAAATATAATATATAATAAAACTTTTAATCATATATTTTAAAAGCCTCATCAAAAGACAAATGCCAATCCAATCCTAAGTTTAATTGAATATATAAAATGAAGTCGGTCGAATTTCAGTCAGAGGCAAATATCAATTTATCTGACATATCGATATTTGATTATAACCAGCCTGTTAGTATTCATCTAACATGTTCTTTGCAAGAAAATAATGTATTTTGTTTATGTATCTTTGAAAGAAAAAGTTATTACTACTCTGAAGATTGTTACAATGGAGACAAATTTAAATAATGAGCTAAAAAGTTGCATCATGATTTCTTTTTTTAAGAATAACTCAAATAATGGGATATAACTCTTCATTTTTCACTTGAATATTAAAACGGAAGTTAACTCCCTTTAAGGATAACTTTTTCCCAATCTCTATATTAGTACAATTAAGTGACTACTGTGTGTTTCTCGCCTATACGTGACTAGCATTAATGCTATCAATGCTGGTGTTTCTCAGGGCTCTATTCTAGGCCCAACACTGTTTTTGCTCTATATAAATGATCTTCCAGAGAATATTGTTCAGAAAATTAACATCTATGCTGATGATACAACTCTCTATTCTGGTGTCGCTTCTTGCTGATCTCCCTTGGATCAGTTGAAATATGCAGCTGATCAAAAAGTTGACCTGGGTTCAGTTGTGGATTGGGGTACAAAATGGCTTGTTTCGTTTAATCTTGTTAAGACTCAGATCGTGTCTTTCAATCGTATGTGTGCCTTTTCTTCCTGAGATTCTCATGAATGCCTCTGCTCTTGAGGAGAAATCGACTCTGAAACTTATTGGTCTTTCTCTTTTATCAAATTTTTCTTGCAGTTCATGCATTAGATCCATTACTCTTTCTGCTTCCTGTACAGTCGGTTCTCTCTATCGCTCCAAACACATTCTCACACCTGAGGCTATTGTCTATCTCTACAAATCTAATATCAGACTATGCATGGAGTACTGTTGTAATATTTGGGCTGGTGAATATCTGTCTCATTTGAGGGTGCTTGATAAGGTGCAGAAACGTATCTGTAATTTGATTGGCCACACCCTTTCTTCTTCTCTGCACCCTCTCTCACACATATGTGATGTTGCTAGTCTCAGTCTTTTCTATATATACTATTATGGCATGTTTTCTTCAGAGTTATGTTATCTATTCCCCACTTATTTTTTTCAGCTCGTTTGACTCGTTGGTCTACTGGTCTCCCTCAATTCGCTGTTTTGATACCTTATTGTAATACAGCTTCCTATTCCAGTAGCTTCTTTCCAAGAACTGCAGGCTTGTGGAACTCTCTTCCTGTTGACCGTTTTCCTCTTACCTATAGCCTTGATCTTTTAAAAAATAAGGCCAATAGGCATTTCCTGTCTTTGCGGCAATCATCTTTCATTCTTGTTAGCTCCTTACATCAAGTGGCTTCATGCCTTGTCTGGAGCGATTTCCATAAAAAAATTATTTTTGAATTTAATATCATTCATCTCACATTTATTGATATAAATAAACAATAAAATAAACTTTTAATTCTTTCTGTGTAAAACTTTAAAATGTGCAAATCCCCTACCCCCCATGAACTGATATTAAATTAGTGAATACCAGGCAACGCCGAGTAGGGACAACTATAAATAAAGCAAAATACATTGAGTAGGTAAACTTTAAATTTCACTAAAATTGTTGGAAACCTACACGTGGTCTCTCCTGTGAGTACCTGATTCAAAGAATTGGAGAAACTGATGCCAACATTCAATCAGTTATTTTATTGTTTCTTTTTCTCTTACAGTTTCTCTCTGTCATCTGATATAACATGTTCTTTGTTACCGTTTGTCACCAATTACTCTCTCTTCTTTCCTCCATCTGTTTTAACCATTCTTATCCTCCTCCTTACTCTATCTGACTGTATGTCTGCTGTTAGCTGCTATTGAACGCTGTTCTGACTGTTGTTGCTAAGGAAAATAACTAGAGCATAATGTACAAATAAACAAATAGATGAAACACACACATATTACTATATCGATTGTTCATATATCCGGTAATCCAATGCCATATACCAAGGTTTAATTATGTTTAACACATTTGCCATCATTATTGATGACATGTGGATGCAAATATTTAATGTAACAATAGCTAACAGCCATGTAATCTAAAATATAAAGTTTTCTTGTCGGATTTTCGAAGTCAGACCCAAATAGCATTTTAGCTGACAAATCAAACTTTGCTTCTGACTAACCAACTTTCATTTGTTATTTTCATACCGTATTATTGGGAATATAATAGCATAGTTAGCTACAATTTATTTTTAAAATTACAGACTGCTAATATTAAACATTTTTAAATAATCACCTTATCAAAAAAATCGTTGAAACTACCAAAAATCCAATAATCTGCCCCCTCTCCTAAGAAATGGTGGCAGCAAACTCGTGAAGGGTTAAGAATGACGGAAAGATCGAGGAGGGAGAGCACCATCTACTGGAAAGGTGCTGAGAGTACTGGAATCTTGGGAGGCTGATGTCCACTCAAATTCTAGAGAAAGCCAATGGTAATTATCAGCGAAAAATAAATGATGAACGGCTGTTTCGGTAATGCAAAGTGATTTGCAATGGTTACTAAAAGAGGCAGAGAGTTCTAGAAATCTGTGGAGATTTGTTGTTACTCAGACTCCAGGGAGCACCTGTGAAAACTCCAAGTGAGTAAATAATAATAATAATAATAATAATAATAATAATAATAATAATAATAATAATAAGGTGGAGGAGGAGGAGGAGGAGGAGCAAAATACTGCTGAATTGTAAATTATGCTGTCTCAGAATACCACAGGGTAAAGATCAAAGAGATGGAAAGACGAAGCAAATACACAGAACTTGCTAGAGAACTGAAAAGAATATGGAACATGAAGAAAGTACAGATAATACTAATAATCGTAAGAGCACTAGAACAGTCCCAAAAAAACTTGAAAAAAGACTAGCAGAAATTAGAATCAAGGGGAACCCTGAGACTATACAATGGATGGCAATGATCAAAACAGCTGAAATCTTTAGGAAAATCCTCGAATGTGGAAACCAACCCACATCAACTACAAACACTAACCAGCAACATGGAAATTGCAACAGAGATAAAACAAAGAGATAGAAAGAAGACCACATGACCCCAAAGGAACTGAATTTGCAAGAAATCTTATCAATTGTGCCCCCCACTCCCGAAAAACCCCCACAAAATCTGATACTACACAAAATAGTTGCTAAAGATCAAGGAGGATGAAAAGACCGAGGAGGGAAAGCACTAACAAGACCTCCATTGGAAGAGTGTGCAGAGTATTGAGACCTTTGTGAGTTTTATTGCCACTCAAATCCCAGTGAAGACCAATGGTTGTTGCCAGCAAAAAATCAATGGTAAGCGGCTGTTGCGATAACACAAAGTCATTTGCGAAGGTTATCTAAAGAGGTGAAGAGTACTGGAAATCTGGAGAGACTTGTTGTCACACAGACCCCAGGAAACACAACCGATTATTATCTGTGAGTAATCTCTTTTGGTGACCTGTGTGAGAACTCTTAGTGAGTACAAATAATAATAATGTTTTATTTTTCTGGCCGATTGAAAGAGAGAGAGAAGAAACTGTATGGTAAGACAACCACACACCTCACCAATCACGGAAATAAGGAAAAGGTAAGTGAAGACTAATATTAAATGATTAATGTTGTGTTTATAATTTTAGATTACAAAAATATTGATTTCCATACAGATTGTAGCACAGACAGGAAAATGTATTTTATCGAATCAAGGATTGTAAACAAAAAAAAACATATCTTTAAAAGAGGGTGGTACTTAGAGCAAACTAATAGAAATAAGTAAAAAGGTAAGTAAAGAAACAGAACAGAAGGCAGAAGTTTGACACAATATGAAGACTAAAACTGTGGACATCACTGTCCTCGAAATCAGAGGACTCACAGAGGAAGAAACAACAAAAATTGAACGCATCAAAGAAATCATGAGCGAGTATGAAAAGAAACTACGACCCGTAACGAATGAACACTTGTGACAGGTAAAAACAGAAACAGAAAAGGGTGAAAAGACTTCTTCCACACATCCTAACAGAAAATATTACAAACCTGAATAACTTGATCTATATTGAAGCTAAATGTGGATCAACAAAGCTTGGATGGAGAAAGTAAGACTTAAATTTCAAAAGAGAAGCTACAGCTGTGAAAGAAGTTGCAAATATCTGCAAGCGATGAAAGGGGACAAACATAAAAAGAAAAGAAAAACAATGTAGTGGTTGAGATTTTTTGTGTTTAAAAATTATTTTACAAGGGTGTGTGCAAATAATAGTGTCTATACACACAGATACTGGGAGGAAGGTACTATTTTATAAGATTAACTGTATTTGTAAATAAAGAAATTTTATCTAAGTATCATTTTTAAGAAGATCCGCATTTAATTAGAAAAGTAAACGAATATTTTGTGTAAGTGTAGTTGAATAATAATAGGGGTGGGCTATAGAAACAAAATTTTTTAAATTTATGCCAAAAGTAGCTTATTACCTTCATTTATATGTAACTAGATGGGAACAAGTGATTTTTTTCAAAACGGGTCAAAATTGGAGGGTCGCAAGCCTCAAACGAGATTTGGCCGCGTCGATCCGCGAAAACGGCCCAAATTTCACCTCAAAAGACACTTAGCCACTTATTGCAACTCTTAGGGTACATTTTTTGACCAGAAATGCCTTTATATACCAGAATCTGTCATTCTCATATAGTGTCCTACAAGTATAGGGCTTCTTAGGGTATCTCAGGGTCCAAAATGGGTCAAAATTGCCCCAAAATAAGCCAAAAGTGGCCAAAATGGCGGTTTTTGGCCGAAAAACAGCTATTATCATCTCCCCTAGTCTATAAGACAACTCTGTATGACTCCTAGCAGTTGGGAAAAACTGAAATGGGCACCCTGCTATCTTCTCCCATTCTTTTTTGGTGTTCTTAAGTGTTAAAAATGACAAAAAGTGGTCAAAAATAAGAGAAAAAGGGCCAAAACTGAGTTTTAATGAAAATTACCATATAAGGAAATGTTTCCTTTTAATAGCAATTCATTGTCGTCTTTAAATGGACTTGATGACACTACATTGCACTAATTGTGAAATGATTCATTGCACTATGCTTTCTTTTTCAGTTAGTAAATGCAGTGAACATGGCTGGTGCAGCAGGGCAGATTGATGAGAATTACAGTTATGATGATTGGACTTTTCTTCTGCTTGATTCTCTTCTGACTGAGGCTGAGTGTGTTCAAGCTATACAACATCATGCTGCCAAATACAGTACCATAACACAGAAAAACCATGTTCATCAGTTCTCTTTGCGGCTCCTACAATTGTGGCAGAAATCCTTTGGAAGTGATGTTCATTATGTAACTGTTGTGAAGTTGTCCAACAGTAAATAATAAATAAAGGAAGTCAAGTCGAGGGTTGGTTTAACAAATGTATTAACAAAGTAAGAAATTGACTAGCACTTGGCTAGACAGTTACAAGACTGTGCTTTGTCTTCTCTGTGTCTCTGGTGACTCGCACTATTTATAGTGACAACAGGTGTTGTTTCTCCTGTGTAAGAACGGCCTGTGTAACAGTAACGATACCTGGGATCAAACATAAATTTGATCGATTGCTAAAAGTCTACGACACGAACGTCTACAAAGCGAAAGATTCCAGACGTGTGAACATGATCAAGTGGAAACGAGAACACTGCGTCCTTTTCAACCTGTTGGGAAAAGATGTGAACCCTGATGATTTTGATAACCATGAGCGTAGATTCTTTTTTGATCAAAAGTCTCTTGCACGTATGTGGCTTATCGCCACATTCCATATGGATAAGATAGCTATTCGTGTTGCATCTTGCTCCAACCGAAATTTCACAGCAAGCAGCATGAGAGATGACATGACTCTCTATCAGTCGAAAGTCGTATCGATTGATAAAGAAACGAGAGCAATTGCTAAGCTGTTGGACGAACAGGAGAGACAGTGGTTCAAGAGCCAAGAGGAAATCACCAGAAGAAAGCTCACAGAAAAGAAGACCAAAGCGCTTAAAAATGTGGATCGCGCAAACGAAATTCTGAAAATCTGCAAAAGTCATGGTGGTCCATTCACTTCAGTAAAGGAGCTTGAGGTGGAATTGAAGTCAATGGGAGAAGAAAAGGACAAGAAGAGAACCTTGTGGAACGAAATCCTCCTGAGAAAAGAACTGAACCCTCAAGACTGCAAAGATTTTCCTCATTTGTACTTGGTGAAGTCGATACCTGTAGTACAGATGAAGATAAATCTGGTGATTCTTCTGTCTGGCAGTCATGAGAAGAAGCAATTTTGTTTCCGGATGCTGATAGTATGTACAATGAGCTGCATCAATCTGGCGAGTGTCCACCTGTGCTCACCGATACTGATCAGGGGGATGATGTTCAGCTGAACGAACCGTGTGTTGCCATATGGAATACACCGAAGAGACGAGAGTGGTTCATTGGTATGACACGGGAGAAAGTTGGGATGAATGAATATATTGTGGAATATCTAGAACCACTTCCCAACCACAATAGAAAGAAAACATGGCAATATCCTTCGCGGATTGAGGAGCAGAAGACATTGAAAATTCAATTTTTGCCATGCAATGTCATTGGTGCATGGGACTTGACGAAACGGAAACCAGTATTTGTGCTAGAGAATTATGATGTGATAGATGAACTCTTTAAAGCATTATATTGATATTTTACTGGTTAATGATAAGTATCTTAATGAGTTGATATGCAAATTTTAGATGCTTCTGTACCAAATCAATGCTTCATACACTGGAGTTTTACAGTATCATATCCAAGAAATTGAGAATTTAGGGCCATTTTCATCGATTTTTGGGAGTTGTGGAGAAAAATTGTGTAATCGATGGTCAAAAAATGTACCCTAAGACTTGCAATAAGTGGCTAAGTGTCTTTTGGGGTGAAATTTGGGCCGTTTTCGCGGATCAACACGGCCAAATCTCGTTTGAGGCTTGCGACCCTCCAATTTTGACCCGTTTTGAAAAAAATCACTTGTTCCCATCTAGTTACATATAAATGAAGGTAATAAACCACTTTTGGCATAAATTTGAAAAATTTTGTTTCTATAGCCCACCCCTAATAATAAGTAAAATCTAAATTAAATTAAAATTAAAAAAGAAAGAAATTAAATGTATAAATAAAAATGAACATTGAAACATTTCATAACTAAGAATGGACATCCTCACATTAACATACATTTTTATAGAAACTGAACTGTATGCTCATCTACTTTCTCATGCAACGACTATGCCAGACCTAGTTTCTATGGTAACTAATCGATAAGTACTGGTATTTTCTCATAAGGAATGTTTGTACACAATTCAACTAACTGTTACTACATTAACTATCCATCCTTTTTTCTCTACCATTGAACATTGTTATGGGAATATATAAAACTGGCTAATTAGTTTTTAAAAATGTTTATATTTTTGTACTGTTATCTGTTGTAATTTAGTTGATTAAAGTGCATTCGTCTTCAATTTGTTTCGCTATATGCAAACAATGAATACAACCGACCAAAAACCGAAATATTCATGTGCTATAAAACGAAAGTGAAAAATATTACATAATGTGTATTAATTATGGGTTGAAAACAAAGAATTGTAGGGGGCATTTTGTTATGTATATTTTACAGAACGTCATGAGAAAGAAGATTGTGAATATTTATGCATTATTGGTAATCGGTAAGCATAAGTTTGGAAAGTCTTTACTCCTAGCAGTGTAATTGCTGATATATGTAGTAATTAATATGACGTGAGTGGATAGACGGTGTAATACAAACAAAATTTACTATAATTAGATTGCTATTGTATTTTTTACAGTGTTATGGATCTAAGTATGAGGACTTATTACTGTGGTTGTGATGGTGCTTGGGGTGCAGTCACTCCTATGCTTGCACTAAAATTAGCAATCAAAAAACGGCTGATTGGATAAAATATAAAACTAATTTTTAAAAACATGTACCAATATTTGGACTAAATTTAAGACAGGCAATATTTTATACGTAGCTTCTTTTTATGGAGCTATATCGGTCAATCACATAGGGGAACATATAATTTTACTTTATTTACAAGATATATCTATAATTAGGCAGCACTTTTTAAAATTATTTATGCAATTTTTTGTTAAAAGAGTACCGATATGTTGTGTCAACTGAATCTTCTTAGTTGAACTGGTTAAGGATGGTGCTGTAAAGTGGTGGTTCGTGTTGTTACCCAAGCACTTTTAATCAATCCAGAGACCATTTTCAGAAGTTTGTAAAACAATAGTCTATGATGTTTAAAATTTTGGATTATTTTTCTCATCTTAGTTGGTGTTTTTACAATGTTTCGGACATTTTGTCCTCCAGCCTTCTATAGGTGGCTTGTGTCAAACACGGGAATCGTCATGAAATTTTGAACCCAACCCTCTGAGGAGGCACTGCTTGCATTCCATTCCTCAAACCTTGGAACATTCTTTTAGTTCACTTGTTAAATCTTCTTGCTGAACTCAAAAGCGCAAGATAACAGGCACATTTTAATGAACGCTTTAGTCGTCTCAGCCAATGTGTCTTCATGGTGTTCAGATATATTGAGCTGTGTTGGAAGATGATCTACAACAGATTGAGTCAAATACTCTATACTCTTTAATGATTGATCTCCTGCTGCTTCAAGTGACAATGGATACCCTCTAAAAGAGTGCCTGTTCACGAAAGAATTTATTTTGAAACAAGGGTTGTGCAATTCTTTACTGCACATGTATTGTTTAAGTTCAGTGTCAAAAAAAAATTCATGGTGACCAGAAGCAGTGCTGTGATGCTTGCACTTCTAAATTTACAGTACCTGTTATTACTAAATAGTCGCCCATCTAAATACTGATCAGACTCAGCATTGCTTAACTCCAGTGTTTCAACGTGATATAGCCGTTATATATATATGTCTCCAAACGAAAAAGAAAGACTTAAAAGAAAATTCGGATTTACTTTGCTTCTAAAATCGTCCAAACCACTCAGAACGAATAAGTTACACATTATTTTTTTTATTTCTTTATTTTTTCACCGACTTATGTGCTTATGATTTTCCATCAACTGATTACACCCATATCTCTCTCTCTTTATATATATATATATATATATATATATATGCAAGTTGTCCTTACCAAATGTTGCCCAATTATCTTTTTACTTTTAGTAATAACTAGCAGGGCTACGGGGGTCATAAAAAAAACAATCCTAATGTAACGTGTATGTTTAGTTAATAAAAATCACTCTCGTCTCCAAACCGGTAAGCTGTCTAACTCTTCCCTAGTGGGGAGGCAAGAAATTATTACAATGTTTTATTACATCTGGAAAGTCAAATGAACAAACCGAATTAATATGGCAACTCTGTCCTCGTGTAAAAGCAACAGATTTGGTTCGGTTCAAATTCTGTAGAAGCACAATTTGTTTGTTACTTTGATTTGAGTTTGCCGTTAAAAAACGTTTTCTGAATAAAGAAAAGCAATTTTTGCTGGAAACATAATGTGTAGTATTCCCTTCTTTAAAAAAATAAAATGAAATATTTAAAAAAAGGAACCGCTTAGTTTGCCACAAAGAAAGTTGTACACAAATTATTTTTTCTGCCCGCACATTATGGGGAATGTAAAAAAAAACGAAATTATATAAAAAGAAGACACAAATATTTGAGTGTTGACATTTTTTTAATCGTGTACGGGCACGATTAGAAAACATTTTAGTGTAAACTTCCCCTCACTCATACATCATGACAAAAATTTAATTTAAATGGTATAGTTTTAAGGTGAATGTTTATTTTTTGAAAATCACCCCAGTCTTCAAACCAGTAAGCTGTCTAAATCTGTCCTCGCGGAGAGGCAGATAAAACTTTGATTTAAGGTTGCCTCAGTCTAGAAAGATTTCTCATTTACTGACCTTGATTTATCACGTAAAAATGCAGCAAAATTATTTTTAATTGCAAGTTTTGTTTTGCAAATGAAGTGTTGGTGAGTGTTGGTGTTTTTGCGTCAGTTCTACATCAAGGAATTAATTTTTTTCTTCCAATTTTTCGATATTATATGCCCGAAAGATCGCCGATTTAGAAAATATCAACTTTATGGGTATTTGTTGTGTATTTTTCAAGTTTTGGCTGAACACACAAACATACATACATACACACACACACACACACACAGACAACTAGACTACATATAATAAACTAGCAGGGATTACTCCGTGTTGCCTGTGGCAAAAGTGTAACAATCTCTCTCTTCCCCGGTCGCCCCCTCTCTCCATAGCCCGGGGCAAAAGTATAACAATTTCTCTCCTCCCCAGTCGCCCCCTCATCCCCGTTGGTCTGGGCAAAAGTGTAACAATTGCTCTCTTCCCTGGAAACCTGTGAGGTTCTACACATAGAGATCAATGTTTTTTTCCAATTTTTCGATATTATATGACCGAAAGCTGGACAATTAAAAAATGTCAACTTTATGGTTTGTGTCGAGTATTTCTGTAACCTTTTGCAGACATACAAACATACACACACACACACACACAGACAACTCTCTTTTACATAATTAACTGGCAGGGGTACCCAGCGTTGCTCGGGACCCAACCCCTCATTTCCTCTCTCCCCCTGCAGGCAAAAGTGTAACAATCTCCCCCCCCCCCGAGAAGTTCCGTATCGGTTCGGCATGAAGGAATCAATATTTTTCTTTCAATTTTTCGATATTTTTCGTCTGAAAGATGAGCGATTCAGAAAATGCCGACTTTATAGTGTCTGTCGAGACACACAAACGAACATTCACATGACAACTGCCCTTTATATAATAAATTTACGGGTTTATTTGGGTTATGAATAAATATAAAAACGGTTTTGCATCCTCTTAAAAAAGGTAAAAAGACGATCAGATCGATTATATCCTAATACACAGTCCCCCCCACCCCCGTCCAAACCAGTTAATGTTGACCATCCTAAACTATCTGAAATCCTTCCACCCAAATAATTCTGTGAGCAGGTTTTTTTTTTTTAACCATAAAGCAGTATACCGGAAATGCCTCTGTTAGAGTTTTTGTTTGCTTCAACCCCCCCCCCCACCAACTTGAAAACTGACAAAAACCCCATCCAATTGTTTTTTCTCCTTAAAACCATGGTATCCAAAATGGTATAAGTTGTGTACATCTCATATATATATATATATATATCATTCTTCCTCTCTCACATATATATATATATATATATATATATATATATATATGGGAAGAGAAGGATGAAGGTAATCCGACGTGATGGGAAAATGAAAAAGGAAAACCAAAAAATGGATGTTTTTTATGTGTACATCAACGTTTCGTCTTTATTTATAAGACTTCATCAGGATGATAAAATAGAGAAAAAATGTCATGCAAGTACAGATACATGTAGGGTAGACATATTGGGAGGAAAAATAAAATGAAATAATGGCCCCTACTGGGTGAACGTCCATACTTGTTGGAGAAATAGAAATGAATGTTACAAGTACGGACGTCCACCCAGTAGGGGCCATTATTTCATTTTATTTTTCCTCCCAATAAGTTTACCCTACATGTATCTGTACTTGCATGACATTTTTTCTCTATTTTATCATCCTGATGAAGTCTTATAAATAAAGACGAAACGTTGATGTACACATAAAAAACATCCATTTTTTGGTTTTCCTTTTTAATTTTCCCATATATATATATATATACACCAGGTTGGAAAGAAAGTAATGTCGTTTTTGTCCAACACATTTATTTCATCTGAAACATACACATTAGGGCAATTTTAATCTTTATAATAATTTCCCGCATTTTCTATGACTTCTGTCCAACGATCAACTAGCTTCTTGATGCCTTCTTCAAAAAATGTCTGATTTTTGAGAGAAAAACGAATTTAGGTCATTTTTATAAATTTTGTAGTTAAAGTGATGCTGCAACGGCCGGAAAAGATGGTAGTCAGATGGAGGAATTCCCAATTGAAACTCATGACCTTTTCCTGAGTGAGTTTTGCTGTGTGAGGTTTTGCGTTATCATTTTGAAGCACTACACCCTTCCTATTGAGTAATGCTGGTCATTTTTTTGATAGAGCAATTCTTACATCATCCAACTGCGAACAATATTTTACTGCTGTGATAGTTTGATTAGGCTCTAGTAACTCTTAATGAATCAGTCCTTTCATGTCCCACCATAAAGAGGGCATAACCTTCTTTGGGTGTAGTCCTTGTTTTAGAACAGGCTGTGGACTTTGGTTTCGGTCTAACCATTGTCTTGTTGGGTATTCTTGTAAAGAACCCATTTTTCATCTCCAGTCACAATTCTTTGCAAAAATGGTTCTCGATGATTCCTGGAAAGCAAAGATGTGTAAACAGTCAATCTTTGATTTCGTTGAGCGTCGGTCAAATCGTTGGAAACCCAGAGTCCAAGTTTTTAAACTTTTCCGAACTCGTGAAGGCATGAAATAATTGTAGTATGGGTTGTTTATAATTGTTGAGCTAATTCTCTGCTGGTAAACTTTGGATTGGCCTCCACAGCATCTTTTATCAATTGATTTTGGCCTTCCCGAACGTCGCCGATCTGACAGGTTAAAGTCTCCAGAATAAAATTTTGCAAACCACCGTTGACATTTTCGATCATTCAGAACATTTATCCCATAGACAGTTCCAATATTCCTTGTAGCTTCTGGAGCTGAATTTCCATTTTTGAATCCATAGATCATGCAATGTCTCAGATGCTCCTCACTAATATCCATTTTTTGACGGCTGAGATAATTAAACTTCATATTTTCCAACTAATTATTATATCTGAAAAGCAAAGCAAGATATTAAGACACTAATTCACCAAAAAATCTAGAACTGCGTACAACTTAGGAGGCTGTAAAGTGATGAAGTAAAAAATACGACATTACTTTCTTTCCACCTATATATATATATATATATATAAAATTATGTGTGTATATGTTTATATAATTCTTTGTAAAGGATTAACTCCTAAACTAATTAATCGACCATTATGAATTTTGGAAAATAGCTGCTAGGCATAAGGGGTCGTAATGTGGGCTATATTGAATTTAATTTTGTTTCATGCACATGGAGCAAAGAGGGAGTGGAAGCCCTTCATGAAAATTCAGACACCTCTGATTTTTGGCCAATTTTAACAATATGCACTAGACATCAATTAATAAATATTCCCCAAATTGCAGTTTCTTTGGAATATTTAAAAGGGCTCTTAAGGATATAATATGTGCACAACCTCTTATTTGAATATTCAAATATTTCAGATTTGCATAAAATTTCATCTATAGTCATTAGGCTAAATGAAGCCAGATTCCCTTAATTTTAAATTCTTCTTAAAAAATCTTGAGTTTAAGCCTAAGAAAAAGGATTCTATACATATGGTGTAGTATCATTATATCTTGATTCGTATAAAAATGGTGCAAGACTGTTCTGTTTGGAGAATTAATTTAATCCATCCTGACACATGTATTTTTCTAGCATATATATATATATATATATATATATATATATATAAATGTATGTATATATTTGAATCATATAAAGATAATTATTTTATATTAGATCCTATCGTGATAGGAAGATGCTTAATATTGGGGATAGAGCATTGTTATAGGAAATATTGAAATGATGAAAGCAGTAAAGTTACATACGTTACAAGTGTATTAAAATTATCAGGTGTTTAAACAAGGCATATAATAAAATGACCTTTAATATATATATATATATATATATATATATATATATATATATATATATATATATATTGAAATTATGAATGTTATCCAAATCTAAGAATTTAAATGTGGAATTCTTCAAGGTTTTTTTTTTTTTATTCTTATTGTTTAAGCAAATTCCAATCTTTTATCAAGAGAAGAAATGGTTTAATATTTTTCTTGTCCTTGACGAAAAAATGGTCTATTTTAAGCCTCTAACCCCAACAAAAAAAATCTCCAGGTTTAGATAAAAGAAAAAAAATAAGAAAAGCACATTTTCTAAAATAAAACTGATGTAAAAAATTAAATCAAACAATTTTTCTTTCTATAAATCTTAATCCAAAAAAACTCAGATAAAAAAAATAAGAAATCATAAAAACCAACAGAAAATGTTTATGTCCTTTAATATATTTGTATTTCTTGCCGTTTTATTTATTCAATGTTTGTGTGACTGTGTGTGAGTAAGCAATTTCATATCTACATGTGTATGTGTATGTGTAGATAGGTTCAGAGATGTTCAAAATCTGGAGGAGAATATGCTTACATTAATTGACACAAATATACATTGTCCATATTTTTATCTTTCTCTCAAAAAAATGTCTATCTACTTCAGTCTTTCACTGTCTCCATCTCGTTATATATATATATATATATATATGTATATATATAAGGTAGTTAAAAGCATGAAATGAAAATTTATGACAAAATTCAATATCAGTATATGGAATAGTTGATAAGCATGGCAACATACTTGATTCTGCTTTAGTGATGTGTTTTTGTCCTTATTTTTACTAGTCTGTTGTCATGCTTATCCACTAGTCCATATATTATATATATATAGTCATGTGAGGTAGATTTTATATAAGATTTATTTGTTAGTTCTAATTAATTGTTTGCCCCATCCACAAAATATCCCCTTTTATTTTATTGAAAGCAACACTCTTTTCCGGTTGAAAATCAAAATCCCTTCCTTTTTCTCTCAGATATAAATTCAGTAGATCAAAAGACTAATGGCCTAGCTTAGAAACTAAAGTGTTTTATTATAATCGTACAGATCGCAGATTCTGAAGACTTTTCAAGTGTCTTGTGCCACAGTGTCTGCAACATCAAAGAACGTTGCAGCTTATCTCAAAGTCATTTTATCAGATTTGACAAAAAAAAAAGGAAAAAACGAAATTAAGAATGATGGCAGTCACATGACCTAGAATCCTGAACAAACTTTTCAGAGAAAAAAAATCATTGTGGGAGCCGATCCTTTTTCAATAAATAGAATCGACACTGAGATTGTCTTCAGTTTTCATCCTTGTTATCACAAGTTTGAGTTTCGCTACAAGATTCTGCCGATAATTTTTCAAAACATATTCTTCCATCTGTTCCGAAAGTCATTAGCCTAAATACACTCAGCATTGTCTAAACATGGAGTTGAAATCAAACTTTGAAAAAGAAAATGTAAAACATGGCCTTAGAGACTATCAGAGAACCCGAATTTGAATTGAGAGAAAACATTCGGTCTTCGACCTGAAACCCATTTCTTCATAGAACTGAAAACCCCACAACACACATTATATATATATATATATATATATATATATATATATATCATTTATTTAGATACTGTATATTACATATTTCAGCAATGTACTGCGGTTTCACCCAAAAGGGCAGATTTAAAAGGGCAGAATTGGATGAAACCGCGGTACATTGCTGAAATATGTAATATACAGTATCTAAATAAATTATTTTAGCTCTCTTATATGATCGAGCACTTTATTTGATTTCTTTTCATATACAACCTGACACTCATATATATATATTTTCGTTATATATATATATATATATATATATATATATATAATTGCAATGTTTACATTGAGATATATCTTACATTCAGTCATGTCGCATGATAGCGTAGGGGTTAGAAGCGCCGACCGTCAGCTCAACGGTCGAGTTTCAATCCCGGCTTGAGGCACTAACTGATGAGCTGTGAAACAGCGAAACAGTCTGTATGTGGATGACTATATATATATATATGTGCATCATTCCTTTCATTAAGTAGAACGCTCTTATGACGTCAAGCCGCCACATAAAGTTATCACCGTTTATTCCCTGTTCAACATTGGCATCAACATTGGGATTTGAGTTGCAAAATACTCGTAATCCGGGTTTCGAATCGCATGACCGGTAGTGAATAGTCATATATCTATGCTGATGAGTCCCCATTATAAAGGACGAAACGTATACATACATAGATAATAAACAATAATATTATATATATTATTATTATTATTATTATTATTATTATATAATATATCTTCCTCTTCGAACTTTAAACTTTGCTGTCGACTATCTCAACCACATTTCACCTTTTCCTGATTGTAGAAATATAAATTTCTCAGTGACCAACCCCAAAAACATAAGTACCTTTTGGGTCGTTTTTCATTCACAAAAGATCTGTTCATTTCAAAGCGTTATTCATTTTAATGTCAACGTCTTAATTCCTCAAACCTTATTTACTCTAAACCAGATCATTATAGCTTTTCCCCACCACCATCTTCTTATGGTGTCTGTCTTATTAAATGTTGTTTCTTCAACGTGTTGTGTTTATTGATATCTTCTCTGAACTCCAAAACTGAGTCTTGGAATGGATAACCAGTTTAAAAATATTTAAAAAAACTTATTTCCATTTCAACCCAGAAAATCATTTGTTTATGTCTCCTTGCATACGTTCGTAATAATAAATACATACATATATAATATATATGTATAAAATATATATTTGTGTATATAATTTTTTGAATAAATAGTCAAGATTTTCCGAGTAGAAGCTTGATGAATGTTAATTATAACAACAGAGTATACATAAATAAACAATATTACCCTATATTCCAATGACCAAGTTCTCATTCATTCTTCAAGAATCTCCTGAATCTAGAAAAATAAATAAAAACTTGGTCATTGGAATTTAGCTAAATATTATATATATATATATATATATATATACTATCATGTTCATTGTTTTCAGCTATACACCAATATTATATTCCTCCCCCATCTATGGATAAATTAGCAACTTGTGTTCAATATATCAAATTGTTTACAATATGTATTCTGCTTCAGCATGAAATAATCCATAAAGTTCTATATTTACTAAATAAACAAACAAATATATATATATATATATATATATATATATATATATATATATATATATATATATATATATATATACATATGAAGAGCATAAACTGCTCCACTAAAATTAAAGCTGATCACCGACCATTCACGTTTTATTTTTAATAAATGAGTCGCTTCTTTTCCAACGCAAGTGTTTAAAAATTCAACAAATTTCCAACCATATTAAAAAAAATTTTTTTTTATTTCTCTCTCTCTCTCTCTCTCTCTTTTTCCCTTGTTTAGGAGTCAGACGCTTTTAGTATTTCGCAAGCTTACTCTCCATCTATCACGGTTCAGTGGGTCAGCTGTCTTCAAATTTCACTGTGTATGGTCTTGTTTAATTATTTGCTTCCAAGTTTGCCATAGCCAAGCAACCTTCCCGTGATTCAAGACATCTATGCTTCTACAACAGTTTATCCAGGTGTAACTGATTCCAGGTGTAACTGATTCCAGGTGTAACTGTAAGCTGGTCAGATTTCATGGTTTCAAAATTATTTGCCATAAATTTGAACTAGAAAAAAAAATTTCTTATACCAAAACCCAGTATATGGTTTATTTTTGTTAGATCTTATCAAGGATCACAAAAAGTTGCAACTTTGACACGAAAATACTATAGAAATGTCTTATTCTATTCAATACGTTTAAAGATTGTGAAATGCTATAGGAACGTGTAAAAACATTTATAAAGTGTATAGTGAAGGTTAATCAACGGTTTCGAAATGGTTTACAAAATTCCAAAATGCAAATGTGGAGAATTTAACTTAGAAGATGCAAAACATCTTCACTACAGAGCTTGCAAACATGTTGCAAAAAGTGTTTATGAACACTAAATGAACAAATTAATTCTATTTTCATCCTTAAAAATGCTCAGAACTTTCTTGATAAACGAATATGATTGATTAAATTGCTGAGAAATTCGTTTTGCAGACAATTTTTAAAAATCGTGATTTTGATCCTCATCGGGGCTCAACACAAGCTACACATTTTCGGCTTTTATTCACCCTAAACTATAGTTAATAAAGACCCAGTTTTTTTTAATATAAGTTTAATTCTCCACAGAAAATTTATCTATTTTAGCCTTGATCTATTCTGACCATCATCTTTTTCTTTTGTGTTTATCCTGTGCAGTAGGTGAGCACTGGATTTTTACCTCCTAGTCCAAGTGAAATCCGGTCGTCTTGAGATCTTAATGTAGGAGATCCAACCCCTTTTGTTTCGGCCGTCACCTTGATTTTTTCCCAGGGATCGCCATCCTGAATCCCGTTTTCACAATGATGTTGTCATTTCCCTACCAGCACAAACAATTTTGCCTCATTTTGTCTGAGATTCGCGTAACTTCTTAATGGTTGCGAATATTGACATTTCTGGCATGGTAAAGTTTGTCCAATGCAACATCTTTGTCTCCATGACCGATAATCTTTTTTCTACCTCCTTCATTGACGGCCAGGACTCAGAGTCATACAAAGCAACAGGTTGTACTAGAGTCTGGTAGATATTGGACTTGAGTCGATCACTGATCCGTGGATCACCAAGGACACCAGTGGCAATATGTCATTTCAGCCATACAGCATTGATTTGAGTGGTGATTATGCCAAGGATACTATAGTTACTGCTGATAGTTGAATAGAAATATTTAAACCCACTAGTTCAAGGAAGATCTCAGCTATCTACCTTGCTCATGTTTATTAGTGGTCAATTACTCAGTCTTCTAGATGTTCAACCAAACCGCATAAACCCGGTGTTCAAGGATTGCACTTGTGATTGCTGATAAGGTTTATTCTTGAAAACCAGCATGACCTTATCCATAGAAGTGTCCCAGGAACAGGTAACTGAAGATCCCAATTGACTGTGTCCATGATGATATTGAAGAGAAACAGTGAAAGTGCTGATCTTGATGTATGTTGAATTTAATATAAAATACATTTTATGTTCTATGGACCCAGTTAATAAAAAAACAGTTCTACCAACGTAATACTTTCTCCATTTTCCATCATAAAATATAGTTAATAAAAGCCATGTTTTGCAATCACAAGTTTGATCATCCCAGTAACAATACATTTTTGTTATTGAGTCATTCTAAACTATATTTAATAAAACTCAGTTTTGCAATTATGAGTTTGATTTGAACACCTTTTAGAATTTAATTAATCATAAACAAGATCTAGTTAGTTGAAATAAGTTTTAACTTCCAAAAGAGCCACAAATTCTTGGCTCTGATCGATTTGAGCCATTGAGGTTAATAAAACCTAGTTTTACAATCATGAGTTTTACTCTTCCTAGAAGCCACACAATTTTTGCCCTTGATCCACCCTACACTTGTTTCGCAAGGATGAGTTTGATCCTTCAGGGAGCGGCATATTTTGGTTTTCATCAACCCTTAAATATACTTGATAAAAATCTTGTTTTGCAGGATATTTTTTAAATCTTTCCCAGGAGCTATACATGTTTATACTTGATCCTAAACAATAATTAATAAAACCCAAGTTGCATGATTTTCATACCTCCAGAAGCCATGTGTTTTAGGCCATGATCAATTCTAAACTTTAATTAATAAAAGTCTGGTTTTAAAATCTTCAGTTGTATCCTCTACAGGATGCATATATCTTAGCCTTGATCAATCCTAAACTATATTTAATAAATACCAGGTTTTGAAATCATGAGTTTGACTCTCCTCAGGAGCCACACATTTTTGGTTGTGATCAATCCTAATAAAATCCCAGTTTTACAATCATGAGTTTGATCCTAATCATATGCCATTCATTTTTGGTATATATCCTGCTTAAACTATATTCAATAAATGCCAGGTTTTGATAGCATGATTTTTATTGTCACAGAAAATCCTTCTTTATTTTGCCTTGACCAATCATTCACGATAGTTAATAAAAAACACTAGTTTTACAATCATAAGTTTGATCCTTTCCAGGGGTTATACAGTTTTTGCGTAATCCATGATAAAAAAACCCTCACTTTTGAAATAATGAGTTTAATCTGTCTCTGGAGGCCAACTATTTTTTGCTTTAATCAATCTAAAACAATAGTTAATAAAATTCAGTTTGGCAAGCAGGAGCCACACTTTTTTTTCTTTTATCAAACCTAGTTTTGTTTACTAAAGTTCAGGATTGAGTCATCCTAAACTAGAATTAAAAACAAACTAATTTTAAAGCAGAAATCTCATCCTCCTCAGAAGGCCCATATCTTTAGCATTGATCAATCCTAATCTGTAGTACATAAACCCATTTTTGCAACTGTGAGTTTGATCCTACTCAGAAGCCACACATTTTTCCTTTATCCATTCTTAACTATAGTTTATAGTTTTGAAATCAGGTGTTTCATTCTCACTAGGAGCTTTATATATTTTGGCATTTTTCCATTCTCAAATATAGTTAATAATAATACTTCTGCCAGCATAAGTTTGATTCACCCTGCGAGCTACACATTTTTGGCATTGATCCATTCTTAACTATAGGTAATAATACGCAGTTTTGAAATCATGAGTTTAATCTTCCTCAAGACAGATTCATTTTTCTCTGTACATGCAAATGTTGATACTTGTTTGGATTTGAATAAGTTTCATTTTAAAAATATGACCGTTATGCATTAAAACAGAATGTATATGTAATATACAGGTAAAAACTTATTTTATAAAGTACCAAGAACATAAGTCAGTCGTGAGACTGCATACCTCCTCCTGCCAACGTAAGGATGGGCCAAAGTCTTATCTAGGCCTTACTTCTCCATATTGTATCAAGTATTTCCAAAGTTATGCTACGGAAACATTGATAACTCAAAAAATATGTATCTGATCAGGCTGAAATTTTGCATGGTGGTTAGTGGTACCCAAGAGCATCAGATCCATACGTTAAATTTGGAAAAATCGCAAGTTGGAATTCTGTCAAAATCTCGACCATGACCTAACTTCTCAAGGTTAACGGTTAAGGTCAATATAGGTCAAGTAGATGGTCTTTATGATGAAACGAATCTTAGTTTTCCCCCAAAATGTGACTTTTAGTTTTTTGTGACCTTGACCTAGATAAATCAGTTCTAAATTAGACCAAGACCGAAATTTAGACCAAGTTTGGTGATGATTGATCAAGCGATGTTAACACTAGGCTGTACACAAATGAACATAGTTACAAACTCGACCACAAATAAAATCTTCATGAGAAAATAATGCACCATTGCATATAAATATGATATACTATATATATATATATATATATATATATATATTAGGATCAAAATAAACCAAAGTGAAAACTTTTAGTAGATGGAACCTATTGTGAAAAGGATTAGCTCAATATACAAGATAGAGCAATAGTAGAGATAGAAGAAAGAAAAAAAAAAAAATCTATATATATATTATATATATATATCTATCTACACTTGACGTACCCAAGACTTGTTGAGTTACAACAACTACCACTATTTATTCTACATTGATTTCGTTTGAAGATTCATAAACTGTGACATATCTTAAGACACTCTTCTTGCATCATTAAAAAGAATATGTCTCTTTATTTCTATATTATTATTGTAAAGAAGTATTATCATTCTTTATTATTTTTGTATAGAAGTAAAGAGACATTTTAATTTGTAATCTAATTTACATACGTGTTTGTGGGGTGTACACGTAAGCAAATTTGATGGCAACACTGAGAAAAGAGTCACTTTTTCTCTAAATGTTCACAGAGACGTTAAGAAATATAAAATGGTTAAATCAATATAGAGTAAAAAGGTAAATTCATATGAATCAGAATGGTACAACTTTATTGACCAGTTTGATTCTGTTGTCGGCATTCTTGCAGGAGGGACCACGTAATGGTTGCCAACATCCTAAGTGAAAGTGGTATTATGGAATCGACTGGATTCGAACTTGGCACACTCAGGTCGTCAATCAGCGTTGTTATCCATTTTATCACCGCCATCTCCAATATAGAGTGAGAAGGTGATGGGTGATAGAAATACATAGATAGTTAAGAGAGAGAGAAGATGAGTGATTTGTTCTCATATCTCAACATGAGAAATAAATACAAAATTTTCAAATACGAAGAGGATTCTAAATTCGTAATTAATGGCTGCCTTCTAAAGACATGAATCACATTTTCATTCATACATAAGAAAGAACATAACGGTTGCTGTCAATATATAAAGAGTATGATAGCAAAGAAAATAGAAGGAATTTAGATTTAAACAATGTGTATTGATTATGAATGGATCCTAGATATAAGGATGTGTGGATCTTGATCTGTGATGTGGGTTCTGCAATATAGATGGTCCTTCAGCGTCGTTGGCTCTGGATTGCATGTCGGTCAGGTATAAGGTATGGCTGGAATGTGATCAACTAGTATTGGTGGTAAGCGAAAGGCCGGCAGGGACTGCACAAGTTATTTGCAATTTACAGTCGGAGTTGAAAGGACAGGTTTGTTGTTGAAAGGATCAGTTGTCAGGGTGACAGCAATAGGTTGTCTTAGTGTAATAGAATCGGATCGACACAAGGTGACCTCCCGCTGGCTGGCTTCTGGTGAGCGATACCGAGCAGGACTGTCTGGAGTGATGAAGTCCCAGTGTAACTGCCGCCTGCTGCTGGGCCCAGCTACTTAAAAGCAGTATGTGCATGTAGTTGTATACATCCGGTTCCAAGGAGATAGGGATAGAAAATGGCTGTCGGATTCAGAAACTGTGTTTCTTGTAAATTCTATTTTCGCCACAGTGAGCATGGCACACAATAGTCAGCACACAATCTTGAGGTAATGTGCCTGACTATGTTCTCCAACTTTGGTACGATCATTGCGTTTAGAGAACAAATTCCAGTTTGGCATTCAATTTCACTTTTAAGCAGTTTATAATCACACAAATAAGGCACACTTGGATGGAGCTTGCAATAATAACAACAGGGAGCGGTCTCTTCGGGCACCAACAAACAAAATTAGATTTGAAAATAGTAACAGCTCCGATTTCTGGTTTTCTCCTTGTATGACATTCACAGCAAGAACTAGTCTTTTTACCACAATGAAAAAAGAATTTCCTTTCTTTCTCAGGTTCCTAGTGTTAAGCAGAATTTTCATATATATATATATATATATATATATATATATATATATATATAGTCAGGTTCCTATTATATTCCAATAACCATGTTTTTATTTTATTTTTTTCACATTTCCAAAAAACGTAACATTTCTGTGAGATATATTTTTTACAGTCCGTTTCATTTGTCTTGAGCCAAACGACATTTTAAGTCAATATCGTCTCTGCAACACTACAAAATCATCAGAAAAAATTCACAAAGAGTAAAAAGTTCTTAGATTAAAGTGTCTTAAAAAAAACCTACACTATACAGTGGTTCATTTTTGGGTGAAACCAAACAAAAAACAAAGAAAAGAGCAAACTCACACGTGGGGGAACCCACTAATACCCCATTTCGAATTTTTTTTAATAAAAATAATAAAATAAAAATATGGTTATTGGAATATAATATGAACCTGACTTATATTTGCTCTGTTGTTACTAATTGACAATCATCGAGCTGAATCTTTTAAGGAGACTGTAAAGTAAAAGGGCACTGATAGTATATGCTAATACATATATTGTCATTAATAATTATATATATATATATATGCCTGATTATAAATAAGGTACACTTGATCGGCGCTTGCCTTAATAACAACAGGGAGAGGGCGTATGGAGTATCACCAAACAAAATGAGATCTAAAAACCATGACAAAGAAAATATATTCAATTTATTTACCCATCGACACCAACTCGATTTTGTTAATAGAGTTTTCTATTGCTCATTGTTTGCTGAAATTGCAACAAATTATTTTTATTTTGGCTTCTTTAATTTATTTTTGACTAGCAGAAAATTATGACCATAGCTGTTTGGTTAACATTCATTTTAAGGGAATCCAAATAAAATAACGCTATTCTAAAATAACTTATTGCATAACAAACATGGCATTTAATGTTTTTGTTGACAAATGTGTTTTTATTCAATTACACATATTTAAAAAAAAAATCAACATTGAATATCGGTCCTGGATATGATCCAAGACTGCAGCCAGTGGTGAAGACTCTGATTTGTGAGCTTTAGGGAGAACAATGTCATCCCTTTTTTGCCAGGGAGTCTTTTTGTGTTAATTTTTTTATTTATTTATTTATTTTTTTATTTTAGCCAAATTATTATTATTATTTTCAATAGGATTTTAAAAGTTAAAATTTAATTATTACAGTATTGTAAACCAGAAATGACTTATTTAACAGTGTAAATGTTTTCAAATTTCGAAGGATCACATTCATTCTTTTCTTTTTCAACTATTAACTATTAAATGAAAAAATAGAAATGCATTCTGATGGAATTACTTTCGTTATTGATGTTCTTTATTCATTCATTATATAAACAACCATGCAAGCAAGATTAATAAAGTCTTAGTATTATATACAGATATTAAAATTCTTTTTAGTTTGGATGCTTGTTTTTTTCAATATTTTGGTTAAAAAAAATTCATTTTAAGAATTCGTAGATTTTACTTTTATCGGGATAATTCATTATTTCAATTGTCAACAGTCGAATAGGCATTTGTTTGATTAAAGATAAAATTCAACTGCACAAGGATATAGGTACTTTAATAAATTTACCTTACTATCATCTAGTGTTCTTCTTTTTTCTTCTGTCAGACGAAATTATATATTTTTAATAATAAATTAGCCGCATCTACCTGGCGTTGCCCGGGTGTAAAAAACATGATTGACTTGTATATGAAGAAACAGAAATTAATTTTAGTGACTTTTTTTTTCTAATTAAATTATTTTTTAAACATAAATTAAAAGTTTTAGTACTTGACGTTAATTGATTAATAGTAAAAAGCAAATAATAATATGTAATTAATGTGGAAACTTTTCTTTTAATGTTGAAAAATATAAAGTGGTTTTAGATATTTATTTTTACAGAAGTCAAGGTAAATAACTAATTATACGATTTTTTCCCTTTAATGTTTAATACTAGTCAGTGAGTAAAGAAAAATGGATCCGCTGTAAAGGTTTTCTTTTCTTAATTGGAATAATTATTTTTTTTTTAAATGACGCTAAATAAAATATGTTCATGTCAATAACTTAGAAGAAAAAACTAAATAAGGTTTATCCGAATTAAGTATCGATATGTCAGACGAATGTCTATTTGGATCTGACTTTGAAAATCTGGCAAAAGAACTTTGTATGTTAGAAATCAAAATAGAATTAAACGCTTTAATAATTTATTTTAATTATCTTACTTGAGAAACTGAAAAGTCAGTTGAAGCTTACTACATTTCATGTCTTCCATGCATCTGATCGCATGTTGTAATTGCTGTGATAAATATTGAAGTCAATTTTTATCACCCATTTAAAAAAAAATTCAATTAGGATGTTGCAAGATATTTAAGCTAGCCACTGGTCATCTTATTCGTTTTGAGTAGCCATTAAATAAAGCAGAGATAAGAGTTGTTTAAAAGAGGATACATCCCATGTTATCGGGAAGTCCAGCGCCGGATCAATAAGAAAATACAACACTCATGGTGCCTTTTGTAACAGTGCTCCACACATAATAGTCCACGTGGTTCAATCAGTCGAGTTGGAGAGCCAGATGTTTGGACTGGTGAATTCGTGGAAGTTCTCAGGCAGCCACTTCTCGTGTAACACGAAGCTGAGTCCTCATGTCACACATATGGCTTTCCCGCAGCTACCCTCTCCACTACTCACTTGACAACAATGGATAGCAATTAAATGTACTCATCTGAATTGAGTCTGAGTCTCTTTTCAAAGATGTTGGGCAACATGACATGGAAACACACCCAAACACTATCACAGTTTGAGGGAACTTGGTCTTCATGATGCACAGGACTTCATGCAGACTGTAGGCTAGTCAACTGGTCCTGAGAAGAACCAAAGTATCCCTGACTAGACTGGTTATTTGACCTTGTTGAAGAGTTTCGTGGCTTTTGTAGAAAGTAGTGAAGATCCTCATTCACAGCTCCCTTCATAGTCGCCACTCCGACAACTATCTCTCTTGGCAAGATCTGCATTGCCTTGCTTTGATCTTGCTACAACCTTGATAAATTTCATTGTATGAACATAGTCAGAATGCCTGCTATGATCCTTCTTGCTACATAGTTGCAATTCCCCACCTCATATCACATGGCCTTGAAGGAGCTAAGATTTTCGATTTTTTTAATCCAGCATAAGTCATCACGATTTTCTTCCAATATTCAGGTGCTTTTCAGTCGTCCATTGTCTATCAACCAATCGATCAACTTTATTGACAAAAAACTAGCCAAGTGCAGCAAGCCATGTAAAAAGACAGAAAATATAGCATCTATATACCATCTGAATGTTTGTCTCAGGCGACTTTAAACCTGCATATGATAGGTAGGCTGTTGTAGAAACACAGAGAGACAATGCTCCTTCTGCTGAGATGAAAACAACGATGCACATTTTCTGCAGGTGACCGCCGACACTGCGATTAGGTGCTGGGGTTAAAAATTCCTCTAAAGGTAGATTTACATTCCCGTTGATGATGCTATATGCCAGAATAAGGTCCTTCGCTGCTCAAGTGAGGACAGATTTAGTCTTTGAAGCCTTCTTTGTATGTAAGCATGGAGAATCCTGTCACCATCCTGGTTGCCAATCATTGAACACACTCCATTTTGAACACACTCCATTGACTGATATCATTTTGAAGATAGAGATTTGTTGCTTGGAGGGTACACTTAATAATCGGCCGTACAGTGTTATGTATAGGGTGCGGAAAGCATTTGCTGTTAGCCTTAGAAAGGATTTCTGAATCAAGTAAAGCACCTACCTGGCTTTGCTCGCCATCTCGATACAATGATGTGTTGTTTTGAAGAAGTTATCCACAACTGTACCAAGTTCCTTTGCATTAGCAACGATGTTGTGTGGTTAAGATGGAAAACCGATAGTCAGTAGGCAGAGAGACACTAGGAAGATAAATACATACTCCAGCTCTTAAACCCGTTGATAGTACATCAAAATAGCTATCCGTTGCACTTTACCACTATTAAATACTTGAAATAGTTCTGAAATGAATGAATATCAAAAGTTTATCAATTTGTTTTGTGTAGAGGAGTTACTTATGAGATAAGTAAGTTCTTCTACACAACTGAGAGCTGTACAAGATTATGTTTTGATTATTCTATTTTGATTCAAGTTTATGTATTCTGTTCAGTATGTGTTCACATGGAAACCCATACCTTTAGCTGTGTAACACTGTGACTCTTATCTTCTTTACAGGCACCACATGCAAAAATCTTAAATGTTTCTCAAATGGTAATGCGTGACGTTGCTTCTTATGGTTAAGTGTCACAAAGCCATCAACTTCGTTTAGGATACAACGTTACATAAAACTGAAAATCAGCATTTACTCGTTTTCTTTTCATCTAGCATTTCCAGAAGTAGCCTTTTCCACAAGTTTGATCACAAATGAAGACTCGAAACAAAAACGATTTTATGTTACTCCCACACTCATTTCTTTATATATAGTGAGCTCCCTACCTGAGTCTCACTGGGGAACAAAGTACAGAATGTGTTTACTATGTGGTGTCAATCTTTACTCTTCTCTTGTTTCTGATCGGCTTACTGTATTTATCAAGATCTGTTTTTGTTTTTACACATTTTTATCTAATCAACAAAACCCAATGTTTATTTTACTTTCACTATCGAGTTTCATAAATCACAAACTGTCAAAACAGACTCAGCCTTAAATTGCAAAAGCGACCGAGAACTTGCATTCCACTCTAACCTATATTTGAATAACTTATTTTCATAACAAAGCCAACTTTCTAGATATCATCATAGCTATTAAGAATTATCACATTAGCATCATTATTGCTATTAGTAGTAGTGTTACTTTCACTACTTTCTCACGTTGTTATGCTGAATGTTTAAGACTATGATCAAGAGAAAATTGGATGGTGGCAGAGACACAGGAATCTGTGCAAACAGATGATTAGATTACACCCAATACAAGACATTTGGGTATCCTAGGCAAGTCCTTAGATTCGTGTCTCCTCACATTACATAACGAGGGCTGTGTTAGAATGGAAAAGTTTGAGTGACAGAAGTAACAAACCCACGTGATTTCCAAAGAGAGGGGATTTTCTTCCTTTTGGCTGGCGAGATTTCAAGTAGAAAGGACGTGTCCAGAGTGCTGTCCCCAATGGGAGGGTGTGGGCGTGCATAATGTAACTAAATGTAGCGAGACGAGCTATCCATCTATCTGTCTGTCTCTCTCTGATGTTTACTATGACTTTCTCTCTTTTTAAATAAAGCTTTTTATAAATCAACATCGGCGTCCGAGTGATTGTATCTACATACAAGCAATAACTTGGGTTCACGACGACGACGACGACGACATGGGTGTATAATGTTTTATACACACATCAGTAAGTTAAAATATAACTCTCGAAAGTTTGGATAGACTAATGAAGGTATAGTAACCGATTGCTACATTGTTTCTACTTTTCGAAATACAACTAATATCATCATTTTCGTCTTGTGAATTTATTATTTCATCCATGAAAATAACACTTTATTGTTATTACCTACTGGATATCTACCCTCGCCAACCTGTTGTTCTAATATTCTGTTCCTATCCTCTTCCACCACACTATCCCTATCATTTTGATTTTATCCAAGTTGGTCCGAAATTTCTGGCACTTGTAGATCTCCATGTAAATTGCTTAGTTCATTTTTGCCAACCACTTATATATCTATTTACTGTTCGGATCTATCTTAGTTTGATTATATCAATCGATATCTCTGTATCAATCTTTTTCAGTTTAGATCGATCTATTTATATTCAGATATATCTATCTATATTAATGGGGTTAAATCTATTTCCTCAGATCTCTCTACCTACCTATCATATATATATATATATATATATATATATATATATATATATATAAATTTAAAAAAAAATCTTCAATAATAAACAAACCGCTCAGGGTAGTGAAAAAAAAAAACAAAAAAAAAAACGCACTGGTAAAATCCACAGGTCAGGTATCGCCAAAAACAATAACAAATAATCAACATAACATTATAGGTGATAAGAAGTCGAGCACAAATGTGGCAGGTCATTCTGGTCTAGTGGTTAGAACGCTAGTCTAATAATATTAACACCGAAGGTGAGATCTCTGCCCGGTAGGGCATGCTGATGACCGCTTATAGCCAGAAATGCGTGTCCATGTCTAACTTTTGTACACGCAAAAATGAATTTGTAAATTAATTATAAAAATCTTTATACAATAAATTGGTTTATTAATTAATGTAAATATATATATATATATATGCGATTTTATGAAGGTTTACCAAAGCATTCCGTTCAGGAGACCAATGATCACCATGAAAGACTTTTTCTTACAAATATTATTTATTCAAATTAAATGTTTTTTTCCTACACGTGTAGGAAAAAACATTTAATTTGAATAAATAATATTTGTAAGAAAAAGTCTTTCATGGTGATCATTCGTCTCCTGAACGGAATTAAATGTTTTTTTCCTACACGTGTAGGAAAAAACATTTAATTTGAATAAATAATATTTGTAAGAAAAAGTCTTTCATGGTGATCATTGGTCTCCTGAACGGAATGCTTTGGTAAGCCTTCATAAAATCGCATAGAAATCCTCTGTACTCTGTAATCGAATATTATCGAGCTTGTTTTTATTGGCACAACCCCGGTCTTCACTGAATAATCTATTTTATAAGTGAAAAATCTAAAACTCTCTCTCTCTCTCTCATATATATATATATATATATATATATAGCCTGAAGAGTCCCCCCAGGGATGAAACGCGGGAGCCTCATAATCAACATTATATGTATGTATATATATATATATATATATACATATATATATATATAAATAGTCAAGAGAAGCTATTGAACATTAACTCTGAAAGTAATGTGTTATTTTTGTATTTTCATCTATTTCTGTTTTCATGGCATAGTGTAATTCTCAAAAATACACATGACCATAGTCACAAAGAACAAATGTAGTAAAATATTATGAAGTCAATCTTATACCTAGCTTTATAAATGTTTTCAAATAAAAGTTTACAAATATGTGAAAAGCGCACCAATTAATGCTTACAATGCAAGCTAGAGTCACATGTAGCACACTAATGAAAGTTGCTACTTAACAGATATGGAATATAGTTTATTACTCAACTGTACGTAGGCTTCAAGTGTTTTCACAAACCACATTGTAGAACCAGGTGTTCACGAAAGAATAAGCATTGACTGCTACCCATAGGTCACCTGCTATATCTTAACAAATAACTCACAAACCATATTGTCCACTGTATGTCCCTGACTTAATCATTGACTTGATCACTACCACTTCAAATCCAAACTTATCTCCAGATAGTGTACTCAAAGTTTATCTAAAAGACTAAGAATTTGCCATTCTGACTTTTCATTCTCCGGAACAACTTATGTGCTGTTGGAACAAATCATTAATACTAGAAGAGCATCGTGCAATTCTTAAAAACTTACTAATACATATAATATATATATATATATATATATATATATATAATTATTCACGGACACATGTTTTGTCATCTTACAACATGGCTAGATCTAGTGAGATTCGAAAATGGGGCCCCAGAGACATTCTACCACTGAGCAAAGAACTCTGTTTGTAGAAGTAGAAAAAATGTATCGCTCTGTAGATGTCATTTTATTTATTTATATTTTTATTTTATTTGCGATACTGATAATTGAACGTATTCAACTATTTATACGGAAAAGCATTTACTTAAATGCTAGGTGGGAATAATTTTTCCCTTCATCAATGTGATACCCCCATATGTGAGCATATATATTTATAAAATATAATTATCCATGGACATGTGTGGCGAGTCTTTGCAAGATTGAAAATCAAGATCCCAGAAACTGAAGTAAACTATAGCATGGTTAATCAACGTTTCTTTCCCTAAGGCTTATTTCTTATATATTTTAATCATGCTAAAATACATGCTAAAATATTCCTTGTTATTGGGAGTTATGTTTGAAAAATAAATCCATTTTAATTGTTTTAATTAGCCGTAATTTTCAATTTACTTACCAAGTCACCCATCTCTCACTTCATGTTGTCTATTATTTTATCCATGGAAATAAACACTTGTTGTTAATACACAAAATCAATAAATCCTTGCCGTCTAAGAAACCTCATTTTAGTTAAGTTTTTCTTTTTTATCCTAAAAATATGAACGGTAAGCAATTAAAGTTTTAAATTATTTTATAATTAAACCTTTCTGACTTATTTAACATTAATTGTTTGATTAAAACATTTTGAATTTTATCCAAGTTTGTCCTGAATTTGTGATCCTTCTAGCGTAATGAGTAGTCCAGATCACATTTCTCCATGGATATAATGACTGGTGTCATTTAATACCTGGAAAAATGGTTGGATTATTCTACCGCTCCACAGAGTACCTGACTTCTGATGCTATCTTTTACCTATATAAGAGTCATATATATCCTCAGGTGGCGTACTGCTGTCACATCTGGGTTGTTCCTAGCACCGGAATGTCCATGAACAGAGCTTTTTTGCAAGGGCTTCCCATCAGTGAAGCACATTGCCACAGGACTACTTTCGTGCAGATTACAACATAGTTGTCTTCAAATCCAATGTCAACAAATACTTGTCACAAACTGATCAAAATTAGTTCATTACATTAATCATTTTCAATCCTCTTATAATATTCTTCATCTTTTAACTGACATCTCATAAACCCTTACATTCGAGTGGCTTTTAGACTTGATAAGTGGTTCCTAAAATACTCCTTTTAATTTTTTGTAGTAGGTTTTGGGCTACAAACATACAGACACGAAATCTCCATTACAGTTACATATTTCATTGTTATTTATATGATTCTCAATCAGTACACGTGTATTCATGTTTGTATTTTATTTTCACTATGTTTCTACCTCTCTACCCTCTGGCCAATTGTAAATAATGTAATTTACAATTCCTCATTTTAGAAATTCAGATAAAGATTATTGTCATTTTTGCAAGGTTTCTATTCCCTTCGGGAATTTAAACAAATGAAAGGAAAAATAGAATCTACCATTCAGACAATTCCATATCTTATTGGAAAGATAACAGTATTCTTAGAATTTATCAAATTTGTGTTTTAAATGCAAATAATATTTTAAGAGTTCTTGTATATTTAATGGATACATCTTACTGTACATTTAATATGATTTTGTCAAACTCAGAGTGGGTAATAGGCAAGACTGTTGGGAAGCCCTAGAAGGAATTATTTCAGCAGAATTCTGGAAGCCTTTTAGTTATTATTTGTCCCCTTATCTAAAATGCTGAGAGAAAAAAAATTATATCGACTTGCTTTTAACGGTAACATATTCTTTTAAAAAACATTACTACCTATGTTCGTGTTATGATAAACGTAAACAAAGAAAACTTTATTTTGCTTAGAATAACTGACACACGTGTAATGTGATTTTATAGTTTCATATTTGACTGAAGAGTTCTCCAAAAGGAAGATATTCATAAAATAAGGGAGGTTATTCTCGATTACTTATTACAGTGGGCCAAACATGAATTCCGTCACACTGTGACTTTTTTGAAGATCGCTATGATGTCCAATTTGAAAGCATGGATTATGTAATTTGTTGAAAAAATATTCACAATTTTATTAAACTAAGATAATTCGCTGTTTTTTTTTATGATTAAAGAAATTAGCACATTGGTTGGTTTGCAAAAAGCTGTCTACTAGTGGGAATCTTGTATCATAGATTGGAGAAGGCCTAGTGCCAACATTGTTCATTGTTATTATCCTGAAAATGTTTGTTTTAAAGCATTATTGGGTCAGGTAGAGAGGTAATGACATATGATATTAGTATATTCGTGATACACCGGTTCTCATTAAATTACCAAAGTTAAGCAACGTTGAACCAGGTCAGTACTAGATGGGTTACCATTTTGGGGTACCAAGCGCTGTATGTGGGAGGACGGTGACACCTCCCTACAAAAAGGCTGCAAAAACTAACGTCGAAAGATACACGCTTGTGAATTTGATATTTCCGATAAACTTCATCCTTCAAAGGACGCTGGCTGAATCCGCACCGAGTGCGTGCCACACCAGAAGAGAGGGATTGTACAGGTGAGAAAGAGGAAACACTGAGGAACAACAGTGGAATTTTATATACAAACTATAAGGATGTTAATACAACAATGATATACTAAGAATGTCCCAATATAAGTTAAATACACTTGATGTCACAGAATGCGAGTAGTACGTGACACAAAGGAAACTTACACACAGCATTCTATGAATAGGAACCTGTAGGAATGTGACTGTTCCCAAGACAGATTGATGCTGAGAGAGAGAATCTCTTTCAGATAATCATCATGTGACCTCTCATGAGACCAATCATGTTATCAATACGTCCTCTAGTGTCAAAGGTAATTATCTCCTTAAGAGAGACAATTGTACCCCTACAGCATTACAAAATACAATTGAGAGATTATTTGAAAGCTTATACTATTTTCTTACGTTAGTGGTTAGGTTTTCATCTACTTTGTATTTTAAAGCATCATAATTGACAACTTATTGACCTTAAAAAAAGAAAAGAAATCAGATAAGTGTGGCTTTATTCAACATTTGATCTGACAAGCGAATGCTTGTGTCTAGGGTTGGCTGCCAATCTTGATTTTAAGAGTGCTTAAAAGGGGGGTAATTATGAAGAGTAGATTATAACATTATTTTTGGCTTTATTAAATTGCTAACACCAACTTTTGAATAAATCTGACATATAAAGTTATCTTATTGATACTTGATTCGGACTAGCTTATTTTTTGTTTTGTCCTTCCACCATGTTATTGGCACAAATCTATTTTATTTTGCTTCATTTATTTAATGAAAATATTTATTCCGGTTAAGAATAGTCACATTTACGCTTACTTACCGATGCAGATTAAAGGAGAGTTATTGTGTGCAATGATACTTTGTTTTCTCCCTTGAGTTTAAAAAAATAAATATACTAATTTAATTGTATATGTGTGTGTGTGTGTGTTTCTTGCCTCAACATCAATTACATATTATTCTTTGTTCTTAACTATTATTCGATTATAGTCAAGTACTACAATTCCTATTTCATAAAATAATTTAATTACGAAATTTAAGTCACCAAAATTAATTTTTCTTTTCTTTATAAACAAGTGAGTCGTTTTTCTTGTACTCCCGGGCAACTCCTGCTACTCTATAATATAATTGAGTTAAAATTCATGTGTATTGCATTTTTGTACAGCTGCACATAATGTTCGAACTTTAAACCTAAATGTGCAAACTGCAACTGTCAACAGCTTTACCTCTACACACAAACAATTAAAGAAAAGCTTCTGTTTCAACCAATTCAAAATACTGGAAATCAGCCATCATCAGCATGGCTACGCTTAGGAAGTGGAAAAATACTAAATAACAACACTGTTCTATCGCCAGTAAAAACAATAACTATACATATATATATATATATATATATATATATATATATATATATATATAATATTTTTTGAGAAAACCATAACAATGTGTATTTTTAAAATAAATAAAATGTATTTTAATCTGAACTTTCGACAACTAAAAATGTCCTTGTCAAAGTAAAGTGTTTTTGGTCTTTTTCCTTTTCATCGTGCGATGGCAGTGGACTTTTTGGTGTCATAAAAATCCCGCTATGTCTGTATTAGCACGGTTACGCTAGTTTGAATCAATAGAGATGTAGACATATTTAAAAGACAAATAAAGGAAAAAAAGAAAGAAAAAAATGCCTATACTTTTGACAAAGGCGTATTCGCTCAAAGATCTCAAGCTTTTACAATAAATGAATAATTTATTTTTAAAAAACAAATTACGTTGTTCTGGTTTTTAAAAATATTTTTATTATTACCTTCCATTAACGTTTCTAGTGTGGACTTCTTTATTGTATTCAACAACACATAAACCATGTGATACACACTCCAGGCATTTAACCACCAACCGTTATAACATCAAGACGAATTTCATCTTGGCTGCGAGAATGTCCTAATCAGGAGGGATTAAAAAGAAAAGTAAACGAAAAAAAAAAAAAAATGCCTATAATTTTGACAAAGGCGTATTCGCTCAAAGATCTCAAGATTTTACAATAAATGAATAATTTATTTAAAAAAAACAAATTACGTTGTTCTGGTTTTTAAAAATATTTTTATTAAAACAATATGTATTTTCTAAATAAATAAAATTTATATATATAAAATTATATATATATATATCAGGTAAAAAACATGCTGCCAAAATAATCCATGTAATATAACGAAATATGCTTATATATATGGAGAGAGAATATAATTATCCACAGACATGCGTTTCACCATTATACAGCTCATCAACATGGCTTACTTTAGTGAGATTCCAAATCTCAACTACAGAGGCTGGTCAGGAGCCTTTACCATTAGGCCATAGAAGTCTCAGCTAAAATACTGGATTTTATTACTGCATTTTAAGATTTTTGCTTTTGTTATTTTGCGATAATGACAGCTGAATCTGTTCGTTTGTCTTATGGTGATGCATTAACCTTAATGCTAGAGGGAGAGTTATTTCCCTTACACTGTGTGTCAACCCCTATATTTGATGGTGCATATATATGACTTCTTATAAAAAATATATATTTAAGTATATGCTCCTTATATATACGAAAATGTTTCAAAATGCAAGCTCAATGAGGTTGTATTACAAGCTTCAGAGCATATATACTTGATAGTTGCATTCCACTGACCATAGAAAAAATTAATCCACACCCATGATTTTTATTTATTATAATAATTTCTTTATTTTTCTATTTAGGTGAATCCCTGTATTTCTTCTTTGTCTCAGAAACAAATATTTTTAGAAATTTTTTTCCAAATGTAATACTTTTTCTATATCTTACACGCGTTTCACAGCAAAGTCAAAAGAAGCAGCATTCCTTAGTATAAGCATATCTCATTAAAATAATATATATAAATATATAATCTATATTGTACGTTTTTCCATCTCTCCTGAAAACTAGCCCATCTAATAATACTAAACCAACAGTGACAATATTATATACATATACTCTCATCTACCTAAAGCATTTATGGATGCTATCTTAACATCACTTGGTATTAAAAGATCAAAAATAAAAAAAAGGATATACCATAAAAACAGAAACCTTAATATGTCTGTGTATATGTACATATTTAAACTTATTTGCTTGTTTTTCCATAGCCATTTTAAAACTGAATTGCTTTAAAATTCGAAAAATAGATCTTTGTACTTGAAATATTCTTAGACTAAAATTATTCACCTTTAGACATTAATAGACATAAGACACAAATAGCATCCCCGGAAATTGAAGTTAGAGTTTCAAAGAAAGCAATTGATTTGATAACATCCCGGCAGCCTGGTTTGAGCGTTACCATTCCACTCATGGCCATAACTCAACATAAATTGGTTTTCTGTGTGGGCAGACATGCCTTGAATTGTTTTTATTTAAACTGACAATGATTACCTACTTTTCCGAAGTTATGTTAGATACTATAATGGTGGCTGAGAGATTAGAGAGCCTCTGACTGGTTGCAAAAGATTTTATGTTAAGATAGAGAGGGATATTTTAAAATAGTTAAATCTGTTGGTGAGAGGTGACAATAGGTTGCATGTGGCAATATAAGGATGAGAGGCTCCGTTTTTCCAATGCAATTCTGGATAAAGAAAATGATTGAGATGTCCTAAAGATGTATCAAACAACACACAACCCATCCGGAAAATGTTTATAAATCACTATATTAAAGAAGGAAATCAAAGAGCGATTCCGACCTAGTGGTATCCAGACAAATCCACTTGACTATCACTTGAACTTCTATCTTCTAACATATAAAGTTATTTTGTCGGATTTTCAAAATCAGACCCAAATAGCATTTAAACTGATAAGTAAAACTTTCATTCTGACTCGCTAATCATTATTTGTTGTTTTTGCATCATATTATTGGCAATATAACATCGTACTCTGCTACCATTTATTTTAAAAATTTAGTTCAACCCAGACGACCGCTAATGTGAAACATTTTAAAATAATCACCTAAAAATAAAATGCAGTAAGGGGATAACTCATATTTTATATTGAAGAATATAATGAGAATTGTCTACCTTATGTGCAAAAATTAAAAACTAACACCAGGTACAGCTAGTCTATATAATAAAGTTGCAGTTACTGTCTGTTTATTCACAAACTCCTCCTACCATTTTTGAGATAGACCCGCATAACCAATATAGATTCCAAAAGTCTACCAAGAATATTTGGATAAATATATTTCATTTTGATCAAAGAGAGAATAATAATACTGTAGGTTTAGTGTTCGTGCAGGAGAATTTTATTTTATTAATTTAAAATTTAGATGAACATCCATAGTCTGAATTTACATTGTCCAAAATACTTGGATAAGTTTATTTCATTTTGAACAAAGAGTGCACAACATTATCGTAGGGTCTGTTTTCACGCTTGGCGAAAGGAAATGCAACATTTCATTTAAAACTTGAAAATTATAGAAATTTTGCAACAAAAGTGGATAATTATCACAAAGTATATACAACTTCAAATAATGTGTTTCGTCTTTTTAGATTTCATCAGTATGGCTAGACGCAGTAAGGACACCAACTCCAGGATTCAAACTCCCAACATTGGTCACTACCTAAAATGACAGTCCAGTCCTTTACCCTCTGAGCTAATTTGCCTGTTGCTGTAAATGGTAAAAATATATATCAGTTTTAAACAAATTTTTATATTTATTTGTTTAGTTTTTTTACGATATTGGCATCATAGAGGATTAAATTCTTTTTATGGAAGAATGTTCCTTTATGTTTCAGTGGAAACCTCCATCACTCCATTAGTGCTCCACCCATAAAAGAACTATATATATATATATATATATATATATATATATATATATATATATTATTATTATTATTTCATATATCCACATAAAATGTTATAAGGAGATATAATCTTTTATGTATCCATTTTCAGTATTTACTTCAACAGTGCTCAATACGTGAGTAAAGCTAGGTAGTAAGTTATGAAAATATACTTATAGCAATTAAGCTACACAGAGGCTTCTGCGTTTCATCCCCATAGAGAATCGTCAGGCAAAAATGCATGAAGTTTGTGTTGCCGGATGTTTTTATATACACATGGTGTTTAGTCTAGCTAGTTAACCAATCAGATTCTTTGTTATTCTCTTCGCCAATCATTCGATTGATTTTACTTCTTATTTCCTATTCTATTGTTCTGTTTTCCCTTTTCTTTGTTGTGTCGAAATAATGGGTGACCTTATTTTAACCCACATGCTTGCTGGTATTTCTATTTTAGGTTTTAGTTTAGTTTAGTTTTTTATTTATTCATTTGTTTATTATGTGTTTAATAGGTTTTGGGAGTCTTTAAAGTTTAGGATTTCAAATTTTTCATTCAGATATAATCTACACGGGTCGTCTAAATTTCTACATGTACTGGCCTGTCGTTATTTTCCATTCAATTATTGGTGAGCGTCAACTTTCTTTGAGCTCCCAATAATGGTTTGCTAGTGTTGTTTTAATTCGGCGTTCTTTGTTTTTAAATGTGCTCTTGTGGTCGTAATATCTGGTTTTAAAATCTAAGGAGGTCATACCCACATAGTACTTCTTGTTATTCGGTCTTTCTTTGGCAAATATTGTGGCTTGGTAAACAATGCTTTTGGTTAGGCACTTATTTTCTTGTGAACAAAGTTTAGGAGTTATGCAGTTACAGCTTTTCTCTTCATTACTAACTTTTTCATTTCTATTTGGGTGATTGCTATTAGGGTTTTGGTTATTACTATTTGTAGTTATTATATTTTTGTTCTTCTTGGTGTTAATTTTGCTATATTTGTTACTTTTTTATACAATTTGTTATTTTTTCTTCTCTGCTGTTCTCTTTTAGTATTTTGTTATTGTGAGCCTTAATTATCATTTATAGGTTTTTGCAGCAGCTGTAGGACAGTTTTAGGTTACTTTTATTGAATATTTTATGCAGGGGATTGGTTACAGGAAACTGTTTTTCAATGATTATATATGATCTGAAAAATAACAGGACTATATGAGCTTATGGCAAAAGGGAGGTAAGCAAATTTTTATCATCTAACATGACATATTGGGAGTATTATTTTCACAGGTTTTGTCTACATTTCCTCTTTTTCAGGTCGTTCAGCTATGAACATCAAAGAATTGAATGATGTACACTGAACAACAGATAAAAAGAGCATTACGATACTGAAACAGCCATCTTATTAACCTGATCTTGTTTCATGTGACTTTTTCTTTTTCCAAAGCTCAAGAGGATTATCAAGTGGGCTGTGGGTATGTCTAATATATATATATATATATATATATATATATATATATATATAGGCAGCATCTTCTCTTGCAGGCAAGTATTGCTGAATATAAGAAAGAACTCATGTCTAGATATCCTTTGGTAGATTCTTTTAATAGTCCGAATCAGGGTCTTAGTTTCGGAGGGAAATTGGCTGATGAATTTGCCATAGTTTAGATTTGTCTCCCAAGTACTATATATATATATATATATATGTACACATTTAAACGTATTCACATGTTAACCTCTGTGTGTGTGTGTGGCCTTTTTCTATCTTGAATGAAGATGGATATCTTGTGAAAGGGTACCTGCAAAAGCGGAGAAATAACGATTCAAATGTTGTGCCTTTTACATACAAATCCAGCACTTTTACCATTGAGACATATCTCAACCAGAACTTCTAATACGGACATGTATTTGATATATCTGCCGATGGTTACCACCGTTTCATCGATAACATTTTGATTCCATATGGGAAAGTATATAAAGTGGGGCCATTGAAATTTCTGTTTCATTTCTACATCAAATACGGTTTTGTTCGCAAAAGTAGCCATTTTTCTTTATTATGTAGCCATTATGTTAAGATGGTTAACAGGCATGAATATTAGTGTCATGTTAAATTCTATACTGGTCACAGCAACAAATTATAATTTATATACATATATATAAAGCAAAGTTGTGTGTATGTGTGCCGCGGCATCACAGCTAAACGGCTGATCTAACAACCAAACTAACTGCAAATTTAGGATCTGTATCTTTTATGCGATGTCTTTATTGATGTCAGCCACTAACCCAAGTCTAGGATGTATATAATCTTTTTTAAAAATCCCTAAATTTAGAACCGATTTCCCCAAACTGTTCAAACGGTTAAGCTTTTTACTAATGATTAACCACTTATCAAGGCTAAAAGACACTCGAAGATTAGGTTTAATGAGATGGATAGCTTGTCAGTTAAATGATGAAGATTATTATGAAAATGATTAATGCAATGAACAAAATTTGATTACATATAAGGACGGTTTATGACGTTATTTGCTGAACAGTGGATTTGAAGCAGATTTTAACAGTCAACATTTTTTTCTAATTTTTAAAAGGACCGAATCAAAGAAGCATTTAGCCTCAATGGCAGACGATATTGCCACAGTAAAATGCGATGACGAGTTATGACAACAACTGAAAGGTGACCACACAAAATTAAACCCGGGTTACTGAAACGAAAAAATAACAGTCAACATATTTTTCTAATTTTTAAAAGGACCGAATTAAAGCATTTAGCCTCAATGGCAGACGATATTGCCTCAGTAAAATGCGATGACGAGACGAGTTCTGACAACAACTGAAAGGTGACCACACAAAATTAAACCCGGGTTACTGAAACGAAAAAATAACAGTCAACATATTTTTCTAATTTTTAAAAGGACCGAATTAAAGCATTTAGCCTCAATGGCAGACGATATTGCCTCAGTAAAATGCGATGACGAGTTCTGACAACAACTGAAAGGTGACCACACAAAATTAAACCCGGGTTATTGAAACGAAAAAATAACAGTCAACATATTTTTCTAATTTTTAAAAAGACCGAATTAAAGCATTTAGCCTCAATGGCAGACGATATTGCCTCAGTAAAATGCGATGACGAGTTATGACAACAACTGAAAGGTGACCACACAAAATTAAACCCGGGTTACTGAAACGAAAAAATAACAGTCATTAATAGACATTTACTTGCTACCCGGCGTCAACAACCAGAAGAAAGCCTTGAACAATACCTTCAGATTCTAAAGACGTTAAGTCGCGAGTGTGAATTTACAGCCTTAACTGCGAACCAAGCGAGAGATGTTTTTATCAGAGACGCATTTATAAATGGAATACAGTCCAACCAAATAAGACAAAGACTACTAGAGAATAAAGACCTAGACTTGCCAACAGCCTATGAACAAGCTCTAAAGTTGGACATGGCACAGAAGCAGTCTGTCTTCTATTTACAACCCGATATTTTGGGAGCTGCTATTGTAGCCCCTCCTCTACATGTTCAAAATTCTTCCATTGTTCAAGATGCTGCCACCCCCCCCCCTTTCTAACGATCACGAGCAACTTATCACTGCCGCCTCAGCTGGATCCACATGCTACTTTTGTGGCCTTCGTATACATGCTTGTTCGTCCTGCCCGGCTCGAGATGTTAGATGCCACAAGTGTGATAAGCAGGGACATTTTTCGAAAGTTTGCCGGTCAACTTCTCAAAAAAAACGTTCGGCTACTCTTGCTACTGTAGCACCAATTACAATATCAGCTGCATTCCCCAGCTGCCTCTCAAAAACAATCGTGAGGGTAAAAATCAATGGATTGACTATTCATGTGCTTATTGATACAGGCAGTTCCGAAAGTTTTATTAATGCCAGTATTGTAAAAGCGAATAAATGGGAAATATTTCCTTGTTCCAACCAAATATCAATGGCAAATTCATCTTTATTGTCCCATGTAATTGGATATTGCATGGTTAACCTGAAACTAAAAGGAAACTCCTATCAAGGGATCAAATTATCAGTAATGAAAAACCTCTGCTGCAAAGTGATTTTGGGTCACAATTTTTTAAAACAACATTCATGTGTTGAAATTCCTTTTGGTGGCCCCAAGCCGGTCCTAAGCGTATGTGGACTAGCAGCTGTCAAAGTGCGGCACCCGTCACTTTTTACAAACTTAACTCCTGACTGCAAACCAGTAGCAATAAAATCAAGACGCTATTCAGAAACGGACAAACAGTTCATAGCAGCAGAAGTAACAAAACTACGTAAGGAAGGAATTATAGAGCCAAGTGAATCTCCATGGTGAGCACAGGTCCTCGTAACAGCCACTGAAAATCACAAGAAAAGGATGGTCATTGACTATTTCCAGACCATCAACAGATACACATTACTCGATGCCTATCCACTGCCTCGTATTGACGAAATGATTTCTAATATTACAAAATATCACATTTTCAGTACTTTGGATCTCAGAAGTACCTACCATCAGGTACCTATCAAGCCAGAGGATAAGCCCTACACGACATTCGAGGCCTGCGGTCACCTATATCAGTTCTGCCGAATTCCTTTTGGGATAACAAATGGTGTGGCTAGCTTTCAGAGGGTAATAGATGAAATAATCTCCAATGAAAAATTGAAGGGTACTGTTGCATATATAGACAATGTCACAGTATGCGGACATAACCAAGCTGAACATGACCACAACCTTAAACGATTCATGGCTGCCGTCAAGAAATATAATCTGACTTTGAACAGTGAAAAATCTTCCTACAACTTGAAAAGCATCAAATTATTGGGATACATTGTCAAAAATGGCACCATGACGCCGGATCCCGAGCGACTGAAACCCCTAATGGAATTACCAATCCCTGGAAACATGCCCTCTTTACGACGAGCCCTCGGTATATTCGCTCACTACTCCCAATGGGTTGCGTCTTTTTCAGAAAAAATACACCCATTGACGCAAGTATCTACTTTTCCGTTGTCCTGTTCCGCCATCAGAGCATTTCAAAACATGAAAAGGAACATTGTTCAGTCTGCCATTTCTGCTGTGGATCCTTTTATCCCTCTATTAGTTGAGACGGATGCCTCCGACTGTGCGATAGCTGCCTCACTGAGACAATCCGGTCGTCCTGTAGCTTTTTTTTCAAGAACACTTTCGCAATCCGAGCGACGACACTCGGCAATAGAAAAAGAAGCGTACGCCATAGTTGAGGCATTACGAAAATGGAGGCATTACTTAATCGGTCGACATTTTGAATTAATCACTGACCAAAAGTCGGTCTCGTTTATGTTTAACCCAAAAATAACGAGTAAAATAAAAAACGAGAAAATAGCGAGATGGAGAATGGAGCTTTCTTGCTACTCACTCGACGTCACTTACCGCCCTGGTAAGGAGAATGCCGCGGTCGACGCGCTTTCAAGGGTATGTGGCCTGGTAACTGGCTCAGATGATCTTCAGTATATACACAGGGAATCACAAGAATGATTCACGTAGTCAGGAGCAGAAACTTGCCATATTTTGTTGAAGACGTAAAAAGAATTACGAACTCTTGTCGGATATGCACAGAAAATAAGCCCAGGTTCTACAAACCTCCTCCAGCAACACTCATTAAGGCCACACAGCCTTTTGAAAGACTTAACCTGGATTTTAAGGACCCTTTACCCTCTAAAACTAAAAATAAATACATGCTCACAATAATAGACGAGTACTCAAGATTTCCGTTCGTCATCCCCTCCCCAGACGTAACGGCTGCAACAGTAATTCAAGGCCTCTGCTCCATTTTTGCCATTTTTGGAGTGCCTGCATATATACATTCAGATCGTGAGTCTGCTTTTATGTCGGACGAACTCAAGCAGTTTCTGCATGAACGAAGAGTAGCTGTAAGTAGAACAACTCCTCACAATCCTCAAGGAAACGAGCAGTGCGAAAGATACAATGGCATAATATGGAAGACAGTACAGTTGGCGGCAGCAAATCGCAATAGTCGGATCTCCGATTGGAAAAGTCTCATCCCCATGGCCTTATACGCTATTAGGACTATATTATGTACAGCGACAAACGCTACCCCACATGAGAGATTCTTCTCGTTCCCACGATGAAGCTCAGCAGGTACATCACTTCCCTCGTGGCTTGCACAACCTGGCACAGTTTTATGAAAACGCCATGTTCGTCACAGTAAACATGACCCATTGGTAAGCGAGGTAGAATTAATCGAAGCGAACCCTCAGTATGCACTGGTCAGAAATTTGGAAGGAAGGCAATCTACTGTCTCCTTAAGGGATCTAGCCTCAGCAGGAAATGTATATGAACGTAGAACTGCTTCAGATGGATATACAGCTCCGGTCCGTGGAACAAGTCCGACCCACTTAGGTGATCATGTGCCAGATACGTCAAGTTCAGAGTCCCAACAAAACGAATCTGAATATACGAACAGAGTCGTCTCTGACTCTAGTTCGGACGACAGATGGGTACCACGAAAGCGGTTTCACCCAATATCTGAGACAGATACTCAATCTTCAGACACCAAGCGACCGAAGCGCCATAGAAAACGAGAGCGATTTGGAGCAAGATATTTTAGCCCTAAACCAGCCACACAAGACAGTCCTGAAACGTCGTCAGGTCCCGAGGAGCCTAGATTAGAAATGGATGTCGGGCACGAACAACCAAGACGCCCTTAAAGAACCCGCAGGAGGCCAGGTCGATGGGATGATTTTGTTCTCTACGAATAAGAAGGTAGATGGGGGAGAATGTAGTAACAAAGATAATTGATGCCCGTCTCACCCCTTTAAGTAATAATGGAATGTTCTACATTCGTGTATATTAAGAGTGAATGTTAAAACACTATTTGTCTCAGTAAGTAACAAATGGTTAAATAAAGCTTATCCTTAAGTTATATTCGGCGTCCAGTTTTTATTACAAACATATTTTTCTAATTTTTAAAAGGACCGAATTAAAGAAGCATTTAGCCTCAATGGCAGACGATATTGCCACATTAAAATGCGATGATGAGTTATGACAACAACTGAAAGGTGACCACACAAAATTAAACCCGGGTTACTGAAACGAAAAAATAACAGTCAACATATTTTTCTAATTTTTAAAAGGACCGAATTAAAGCATTTAGCCTCAATGGCAGACGATATTGCCTCAGTAAAATGCGATGACGAGTTATGACAACAACTGAAAGGTGACCACACAAAATTAAACCCGGGTTATTGAAACGAAAAAATAACAGTCAACATATTTTTCTAATTTTTAAAAAGACCGAATTAAAGCATTTAGCCTCAATGGCAGACGATATTGCCTCAGTAAAATGCGATGACGAGTTATGACAACTGAAAGGTGACCACACAAAATTAAACCCGGGTTACTGAAACGAAAAAATAATAGTCATCAATATTTTTCAAATCTTTAAAAGGAATGAATTAAAGCATTTAGCCTCAATGGCAGACGATATTGCCTCAGTAAAATGCGATGACTATTATGACAACAACTGAAAGGTGACCACACAAAATTAAACCCGAGTTACTGAAATGAAAAAAACAGAAAATGAAAAATACTTCCCAACTCATCCACAATTGTATCTTATTTTTTTAATGTTTTACCAACATATATACATTGTTGCTCCGCACTCCTTCAAAGGATTTGTATAAAATACAGCTGAAAGAGAATAAAGTAACAGTTGGTATATACCTCAGTGTATGCCGCATCCTTCACTGTCGAAAGTAAAAGAGAAGATAATAGCAATGGTCTATCAGAAATTTATCTCACCAGTGACAGTTCCAACAGATAGGTGCTCAGACATATTGATTGTATTAAAACATGATGGATGTAACACATTCACAGCTGCATTCGTAACAGCACCTCCAGTGCCACATTATATAATTCCATTATATATCTGCTATTAAAGCTTAGCAAGAATTTTGTTTAATAGTGTTAAATGTTTCATACGATATACAGTGCCCTAGTATATTGATACAAATCAACAGAGACTGTTTTTATAATCACTTACACCAATTTTGCCAGATACGATGTCTGCAATAAAGGTATGGGATGAGAATCTACAATGTGCATCACATCAGGCCTCAAACTGCTTCACAAGGCTCTCTAGAAATGACATTGGTTGATTATTCTCTCTATACAGTGGTTGGAGTGCAAGGTTTAGGATGAATAGATGAACAAGAACAATATAGACTATTCATAAAAATAATTTATTTAATTCTGCAACCATCATCTCCAGCCGGGTTGGTTAGTTGCATTATAGATTCCTAGAAACTTTCCATTACTATTTCTTTTTCCAGGTTGGCCTTGAGTAAAGTCCTATAAATAACCTCATGATTACAGTGACTTTCACTAACTACCGAACTTCTGATCATTTCAAATATGCCTCTCTCTACTAACATGTGATCCTGTTCAGTCAATCAGCGCCCTTTGTATCTCATAGTTCTCAGTAATATGCAGATATATCAAATTAAATACACACACACACATATATATATATATTTATGTGGGGTGGTGTACATCCTTTGTCAAAAATGACGAAAAAAAAATCATTATTCTGCTAGTGTTTGCACTAATATTCATATAAAGTAATATCTAAATCGGGGAAGTTTAAAAAAACGAAAGACAAAAAAGTCTCAAACTGGAAAGTTTAGAAAAAGAAAAAAAAAAGGAAAGAAAACGTATCAATCGGTATAGAAAAAGAAAGGAAAATAGAAATAGAATGAAGGACTTCTTTACAAATTTATTTAAGACAGCGGAGGGGTTGTCAGACTTTTTGCTTTCTACCTTCCCTTTAACACTTGAAATTGCTCGGTCCGGAAGTTTTCTTTACTTGCTACCATTTGTGTGACGGGACGGATATATATTTATTTATATACAAATAAATACCCATTGGTCTTTATTATAAAGTAGAGTAAGAGTAGAATTTCGTGGAAATTCCACTGTTGCTTACCTACCTTATTTTCTTTCGTCTTACCATAAAAATGCTTGTCAGCTACATATTTATTTTATGAATAGAATGAACGTTTTAATTTTTCTTCTTTCTCGTAGGTCCAATCAAAATGTGTGCTTTTGGATGAAACAAATATATTTTGTTTTAAACCGTTATTTTTTTGGTTGAAATCAATATCAAGCAATAATAAATAATTGATGCTTGTCGTACAACTCATAAACTGTCTTTGGTGCTTATAGATATCTGGTGTGAATGCAGACACCACAATATTATTGCAAAAACAAACCCCTATTTAATATATATGTAACCAATGACACACGCTTTTATTTATGCATAGAATCTGTTTCAAATTTCAGAAAATGAGTTCAATGGTTTTATGATTTTCGGCTGCTAACTGCAGTTCCCGGTGTGTATAATGAGGAAACCATCCCAAATTTTACAACCGAATTCACCAAATTGAAGTGTATCTTTTTTCTTTCTTTTTTTACTAATTAGTCACCATATGCTAATACCAAAGGTCACTCGAGGATAAAGGTCAATGAGATGGATTGTCAGTTGAATGAAGAATATGAGAGAATGTGTTAGCAATACTCAATCTTAGGATGTATATGTTTCTTATATAGGTATAGGATTGCATCAGGAAGCAGGTACTTTGATAATCTAACCATTTACCCAGCAACCTTAGCAACAGATCGAATATAAGTGTTCCACTTTACACCTGCAGAATGGATCCATAAAGGTTAGAAGATTTAAGAAAGAACCTGTTGTCTTTGCAGGATGCCTCAATAAAGAATATTGATGTTGTTCAGGCTAATGCTCGAAGCCGAAGCACAACATACTCAGAGCACAGTTTTTTAAGAAAACTAGCTAAGTTACAATGACCCGATCTAGGTGGATGATCATGTTCGTGATTGATATCAGACCTTACCAGATGTTACTGGAAAAATTGGAGAATGAGATAAAACGAGTGATGTCCAAGAAAAGGTAGTGAAGGATCACCCTAGGGTCAATGAAACGGGGTATCTGAAGCTGCTGTTTATTGTCGTACAAGAGGTCAACAACAGAATGAGGAGATGTGAAAGTATTTGCAGGAAATTAACTGAGAAAGAGAGAAGCGAGCAATAATACGATTAGTGGTAAAGGCGCTTCATGTACTTTTTTGGCACAGTTACTGAATGCTACATGAAATTAAGAAAAGAAAAATTGTAATTGATAAGAATAAACCAGAAAAAAGCTCAGAAAAGCGTGCTTATTCCGAATATTACAAGGTCCAAACTGTCCGAAAATAGACAAAGAAAAATTAAATATTAAGGAAGTAATCATATGATGAGGAGGAGAATTCTTTATCTATTGGAAATTTTACTAAAATGTTATTTTACTAATAAAGCTGATTTTATTTATCTTCCTCCCACAAGGTAAGATGTGACACAAGGTCGGGAAAGTGGGATTTGAAAAACCAGCGCTTGAGAATTTGAGCGCTCTGGCCATTAAAAATTGCCTGGGCAGCCCTGTCGGCATTCCCCGGTAAGGGCGCCTTCTCAAAGGGTGAGAAGGCAAAGCCTGGGAGGGTGCACCTCCTAGAACTGCACAGGACAGACCAACCAATAGACTGGCGTAAATCAAGACCCAAAGGCCAAGACAATACCGGTCTATGGGGTAATACCCCTAGCTGATTCTCGGAAACATTTGTGAGTATTCTGGAACTCGATTGGAATATTTTAAATTCTAATAAATATGGTTTTCATTTTTCTAATAGTACTCTATCAATATATGAAAGCTCTAATTGATATAACCTATTAATTATTGAGCTTATATATAAAACTGCTGTATTGAAACATCTCCATGGTATAAAATATCTATATTTTTTACAAAAAGTATATATGGAGGAGTTTCACCCAGGAGAATTCAAAACTTATTTTAGTTTATACAACTGGAATTTGTCCTATATATATATATATATATAGTAAGCAATGAAAATATATATGGCAATCAAGCTACACAGAGGCTCCCGTGTTTCATCCCCGGGGGGAATCGTCAGGCTAAATATATAAATATATATATATATATATATATATATATACTAATTGTCCCTATCCGGCGTTGCCCATAAATAAAAGTAAAGGTAATGTTTTAAACAGACATTCATTCCGGTTGATGTAATTTCTTAAATAATCATTCTTCGTAATTAATTATCTTTTTGTAAATAGGATTTTAAAAATGTTTGGTTTATTTCAATAAGTAATGTGTACGTCATGTAAGTGTTCTGTTCGACTAAAAAAAAAAAAACTTAATTCAAGGAATAACTCCATGGTAGAATCGAACCATCAACCTTTCAATTAACAGCAGAACATTGGAACCGTTGTGCTAAGAATGGGTAGTGTTAAAAACTTCACTGAAATCTATATTCGTTCGATGCAAACATTTGATCGATTTGTTGAGGGAAAGATTCGATGTAAATAAGGAAAGGGAAAAGCAAAAGAAAGAGAAGACGGTAAGTTTATCCTATTAAATTTGCAGAGAGAGAGAGAGAGAGAGAGTGGGTGTGTGTGTGCGTGGGTGTGTTGTGTGTGCGTGTGTGTGGGTGTGTGTGTGCGTGCGTGTGTGTGTGTGTGTGACGAAACCGTGGTCAAATTCTGACTATTTCCCTTTCTCTCTCTCTCTGTAACCAATTAAATAAGTAACGGTTAATATATTTAGAAAAGGTGAAGTCGCTTATTAATTCTTGGTAGGCAAAGAAAAAATACAATGGAGTCCATACAAAACATGAATGTAGGAGGAGAGAGATTAATATATTAAATGGTTTTCCCGGTGTCAATGAGGAGAGTAAGAGTACACACGAAATAGGTAAGGAAGAGTCATTTTGCTTCCTTTATCTATGAAAAAGAAAGCAAATAGTGAGCAGGATAAAATCAACCCAAATTAAAAAAAAATCGTTCTAACTAAATGGGCCAATATGTGTCCTATCTCACTAATAAAACATATTTTTATATCTAGATTTTACCAAAGAGGTTATTGAGCAATAAAGGGGAAAATCAGCTTTACTTTATATATAAAATATATATGTGGTGAGATGAAAAATATTGGACATATGTCATTTTTGATATTATTGTTTCAATAATAATTTCGATTATAGCTACAAACCCTAATTCAACATCAGCTATCACACAAAGGTTTGGGACGCATTCCAAAAATATGAATAAAGCAGAATAGAACTTGCAGTTTGGAATTGAATTCTATTTAAATTAATTTTTTGAACTTTTGCCAACAAATCATAGCAAGTCATGCATAAAAAACAACAATTTGAAAGGCCAGCATGTAATTTGAATGGGCATTGAATTTCTGGCTGGTACATGCACAGGTTTTCACAATTGTAAAAACTCAGATAATTTATTACAATAATTGTGGAATCTAAACATCTCCAATGAATTCCATATTTCCACAAGCATAATTAGAACCATCATACGAACATGAAATAAACATCCTATGATCACTAATCTGGTTCAAACCAAGTATCCTGTAAATAGAGTGAACGACTTGTATTATTTGGACTACTATTGTTATCTTGGTTGTTATTTTTCACAACGTTTCGGCCGATGTAATCTTCAACCTTCTTTATGTGCATCTTTTTGAACTTAGAAATCTTTATGTTGAACTTGGGAACAAATACGGAATTTCAAACCTAACCCTTTATTTAATCCACACGTGTAGATTGTTCTCGTTCCATCAGCCATAAATTAGAACAATTTACCCCCCCCCCCTCCGTGTCCTAGTAGTCTGAATAATCCAAATAATCAATCTTGTAAAAATATTCCGAAAGTGAACAAGTAGCTTTTTTGTTAATGTGTAAATAGGGGGTGGGGAGCAAAAAATACTAAGCTGTGATTGGCCACGCAGATCACGTGTTAAAGTTATAAAGAGTTGTTTTCAGCTAAATCAGTTCATGAGAGATGAAGATAGCATACAGATGGCCATGCAAGAGTTTTGATTTTGTATGTCCACTTGGAAATCCATTCATATCCCATAACGTCAAGAAACGTTATGGGGGAGTCAAGCAGATACTCTATCTGTCCTAACTTTTCAGTGGGCATGATAGAACCTGGTGGAGCCTATGTCTTCTCCAGGCCACATACAGCACCTGGTATACCCAAATGGTCACCCATTTAGTACTGGCCAGGATCAACGTCGCTTAAGTTTGGTGATCTAACGGAAATCTTAGGAATGTATGATGTAACCAAATCGGCTGTGAAAGTGAATACATAAATCTTCTAAATAATGTCATTTGTAGTCATCAATTCATCCCTAATATTCCACCTATCAAGTAGAAGATAATAAGATGGAAGTTGCTGACACAATACACACGTGGGAGTCAAAGATAAAGTCACCAAAATGATTATGTCCATTTCTTGGGACGTGATCAAACAACTATTCATTATTTGGTTTGGTTGCTTTATCTTTTTTCTTCTTTGTTTTCACTAATGGATCACTCGAGGATAAGGAGTAATTATTATCATCATCATATTCGGTTTAACGTCCCTTTTACATGCTGCCGTATCTTGGACGACTTTTAGAAATTGACTTCCAAGCTAATCTATCTCTGTTCAGGTCTTTATTTATCTCTCAAATTCATTTTTATCACTTCCTTCAATATTTGCCTTGGCCTTCCTCTGTGGGCTGCCCCTTCTATCTCAATTGTTTCACATCTACTAACCAAGGAACTCTCATCCATTGTTTCAACGTGGCCATACCATCGAAGCTTCCTTCCTGTTCTGCACACATCTCCCTATACTGTCCAGATGTAATCTTCCTCTGAGTTGCGTTACAAATCCATCATATCATTCTCCTATTTCTGATATGTCCTCAACCCTTGGTCAACAGTGGTAACATTCTGTATGTTAGTAATAGCAAAAGTTACCTGAACTTACTCCATCCAGTCCTAATTCTTACAATTACACTAACACTTGCCCCACTGTACTCCAATGGTATCACCAAGATAACAAAATTTCTAAACAACCACATATTTTCTCCATATCCGAGTTCGCATTCGTCCCTGTTGTCTTACACTTCTTGCACACAAACTGGTTGTCCTTTCTTAACCCATTAGCAACTCCACTGCACTTCCTGTGTATCCAATGCTTACAAGTACCACAGAAAATTGAGTTTCACCCGACTCCTTTACTATAAACTGAGCATTGGAGTTTTCCTCTTTCTGGCCGATTTCCAACACTACAACCACTGATCAACACTTTTGGCTTGGCAACATTCACTTTCAGGCCTTTACTTTCATAGCATTCCTTCAAGTTTTGAACTTAACAAGTAAACCTTCCATTGTTTCACAACTAAGTACTAAGTCATCAGCATACAGCATCTCTTCCGGACAACCGTGCGGAACTCCCTGGAAAATGCCTTCAAGACACAGATGAAAAGCAACGGACTCAGTACAGAGCCCTGATGCACTTCCACTTTAAAATTGAAGTTTTCACTAAATATGCTGTTCAATAATGAAGAATATTATGAGACGATTGAAAAAGATGAATGGAATGTGTTATATCATAAGAATAACAGTAAGTAAATAAGAAATCCAAGACAGGAATTGGAAGGAATAGGAATTGTATTACAATTCATTCAACGGGGAACGTAAATTATGCATATTATTTATATATGTATATATGATAATAATTAGTAAGACCTAGAAATGCTTGCAATTCAGCAACATTTGTCGGAACGGGCATATTTTTTAATTGCACTAGACCTCTCTGGGTCGGGTCTTCTGCCTTTTGCGTCTATAATTTGTCCTAAATATTTTATTTTGGATATAAAAATTTTGCTTTTTTCCTCGCTGAGCTTAAACCCATATTCAGCAATTTTTTTAAAAACCTCATTCACATGTTCAATGTGTTGTTCAACGGTCTCGCACTTGATCAATATATTGTCCACGTATGCCATAGCGTAATCCAAACCTGCTAACATGTTATCCATTATTTTTTGTGAACAAACTTGGTGCTACTTTCACTCTGAAAGGTAGACGATTAAACGAATCCAACCCTCTATGCGTATTGATAGTGAGCAATTTCGTACTCTCTTTCTTAACTTCTACTTGCAGTTACGCATCTGAGAGATCAAATTTTGAGAAAATTTTTCCGCCATTTAAATGGACAAAAATGTCTTCTGCACTGGGCAATGGATATTCATGCGTTTCCAGGCACATATTCAAGCCTGTTGAGAAATCTGCACAGACACGAATATTTTTATTATTCTTTTTTATGTAAACCGTGGGTGATGCCCACTCTGAATATTATACTTTTCTAAGTACCCCATTTGTTCTTGGCGAACGAGCCCCTAGTCTATCGATTCTACAGCTGCATAGGGTACACTACGCTTTGATTTAAATATTGGGGTAGCATTTTCCAGTACCTCAAATTTTACTTGTGTTTTTGTGCATCTGCCCAAGCCTTGTGAAATTATGTCAGGGAAATCTTTTTTCAGAGTCTTAAGTTTTTCACTTTTACTATTTGTGTTTGGGGAGGGGATCTTTACCGAGTTGCAGAATGAGCTTATCAGTATCATGTCCCACATGTCAAATAAAGCCATCCAGTTGGTACCGAATAAATCGGAAGTAATTCAGCTTTCTGCCAGTTACTCCTTTTGCACCCTTTTCGCTGCGAACCAATGTTGGTTTTCCAATTTTTTTCCAGAAGTCTTCACTGATTATAGACAAGTCGCTACCAGTGTCTATCTGAAAACGAATATTTTTGTTGTTCATTTTTATATCAACAAATTTTCTTCCATGATGGCCGCTGCCATTTTTCCTGGAAATTACAGCATTTATAAAACTTTTAGCGCTCGACCTTTTTTCTCTATACATGTGCATAACGTGCCCTAACCTTCAGCAAAAATAACAAATTTTGTTTTTAAAGGGACACCTGAAATCCTAAACATAAAAGACATGTGTCTTCTGTGTGTTTTCCCATGTTTTTGGTTTCCACCTTTGTGTGCTTTCTGCGCAGCGATTAATAGGTTTCGAATGTCTATTTTTTGAACCGTCTCTTCTTGCATATCGGACCTGAGCCACATCTTTTTCTTCAATCTTGCCAAATCGTGTTGCATGCTTTCGATTCTATTACATTCGTCAACAATCTCTTGCAATGTTAAATAGGGTCCCGCTTCAACTTCGTCAAGATTCTTGCCCTTATCTCGGAATCTTTGCTTGCGGTTAGGCCCTGCACAAAAATTAGACATCGGAATCTGTCTGCAGTTAGTTCTTCTAATTTAGCACTCTTTAGTTATGATTCCGGCATAGCTAAAAAAATCCTTTACTTAAGTTTAAACATTTATAACATAGCTTGAAAAGGGACGACTTTTCTGCCAAAAACATTTGTCAGGATTTGCACAGTTTCATCAAATGAAATTTTGCTGGGTACCCTTGGTAGAATATCATGGCACGCTGAGTTCAATTTTTGAAGAAGTAGGTGAACCTTTTTTTCTTGCGACCCTTCAGAACGTTCTTCCTTGAAAATGTCGGCAAACCTCCGAAAGTAGGTAAAAAAAATAGAACCATTATCTGGGTCATACATGTCAAATTTGCAACCATATCTGGTAAAAAGAATCCAGCTTGCTTTGGTTCTTGTGTTCGCTGGACAATAAATTCCAACATTTTTTCAAACCTTTTGTCATTTCTTTGCTGGTGTTCCACTTGTATTTTTAAAAGTTAGACCATAGTTTGCTGCAATTTCTTTATTAAAAAAAAAAAATAACTTGTTGTTTAAAATATGCTGTAACCTTTCATAAAAGGAAAAAATATTACGTACAGTCCAAATACAATAAAAACAAAAATATCTTTTCTTCTAAAAAATCCTTTCAAAAAAGTCACTGGTTGGCAATTTCCTTTGGAAGAAAAAATTGTTCTTACATGAAAAGCGTTTCCTTGTGTCTTTGTAATGTTACCCTTGAGGGTTTTAAATCCACTGTTTAAAAAACAAATTTTTAATTTTTTTTTTTTTACGTGAGTCCTGATTGAAGATCGTCAATTTGTTGTGTTAACAAACTGGATTTCAAATCGTAATCTCTCGTCACCAATTTGTTATATCGTAAGAAAAACAATTAGTAAATAAGAAACCCTAGACAGGAATTGAAAAAAATAGGAATTGCATTAAGAATACTTAATTACATTAAGTTGGTCGCCATTATCGGCTCTAGGTAGCCGTGCTAAGCGGTTCTCCTTGGTAAGGGAAAAGGTGCTGACTTCATAGTGACCTGACAAATATGGGTAAATCCGGATCAGTCCACAACAGAATGAAAAAAGTTTAATTATTTAAATGGACGGTTTATGACAAGTATTTAACATTAGACATTTAAGACGGCTATGTTGTATTCTGCAGGAAAGCAGTCTCCTGATAATGTCTTCACGGATGAGAAGTTCTTGGAAAGTCACTGTTCCTGAAAATTTCACCTGCCACTAAACATATCAACCTTTTGGTGTTATTTAATGCTGAATGCAGTCATTCTGTAAAAGTTTTATGCTTCAAGTTCTTAATGTCTTCAAATATTTTATACATCATGTAATTCGTGTCATGCAATAAGTTTTAAATATTAAGCATCATCAGATTCGGTTTAACGTCCGTTTTATATGCTAAACATTGGAAGGCTTTAAGAAATTGATTTCCAAACTAACCTATCTCCGGTCAGGTCTTTATTTATCCCTCCTTCTCTCAAGGACAGTTTTATCAATTCCTCCAATGTTTTACTTGGCATTCTTGTGACCTAGACCTGCTATCTAACTGTTCTACATCTACTAATCCAAGAACTCTCCTCCATTCTTTCAACATGCCCATACAATCGAGGTCTCCTGTTATGCACACATCTCCCTATACTATCCAGATTTAATCTTCCTCTTAACTTTTATTTTAAAACCTTGATAATATTTGTATGTTTTCATTTGTCAGGTCTTTGACTTTTTCCATTTTGATCAACTTCTTTTAGTTCCACGCAACAATGCAGAAAAACCGAAACTAAATAGACACAAACGGCCTTAATTCCGACAGAGGAAACCTACATCATTACAAGTATTTTTCAACGGCTTCTCCAATACACAAATAAAACGGTTTAAATGAAATTTTGAATAAATAGACAAGATTTGAACAAAAGCACGCATTTAAAATTAATGTGCACATTCCTACTGGAATAAAACTAACTAGAGAAAAACAACATGAAAAGAAAAGAGCTCACGACGACACTCATTTCATTCTTGAGAGAAAAAAGTGATAGGATCACCGAAAATTTTCAAGTTCAAATAAAATAAAATAGAATATATTTATACTTATTTCTGGATGTCCAAACAAGGCCCAAAAAACATTAAGTCGCAGATTTCTTCATTTTATTGCTTGTGACTTGCTCATAGGTCTATTTGACACAATTATATAGACAGGAACCGTACCTACCATATATATATATATACACATACATAGATATGTATGTGTGTGTTGAGCTCTCTGTTAGGGGAAATAATGGTAAAGAAATACTATAATAAATAGAGTTCTCTAGGTTGCCGGTAGTGTTGAAAAAATGTAAACACAGAAACGAAGTAAACTCACTTAATTTCTTTTACTGTCAGTAACAAGGGTATTGGTGCAAGGTTAAGATACCTGACACTGCTCTAATGAGTAGATCATCATGAATTTTAGAATATATATTCTAAGCAACATAATGAGTAAAGTAACATGAACAATCATTTTTTTTTTTTTGTAAACTTTAACATTTAAGAGGTGCATGTATATAAAGTTAGGTATATATATATATATATATATATATATATATATATATATATCGTTGTACAGGAAAACTCCTAAACTAATAAACCGATCATTGTAAATTTAGCAACACGATTGCTAGGCGTAAAGATGGGAAATATGGGCTGCATTAAGTTTAATTTAGTTTAATGCAAAGGGCGCAAAAAAAGGGGCGGAAGCCTTGCATTAAAATTCAGATATCTCTGATTTGTGTGAAATTTTAACAATACATATCAGACATTAATTCATAACTATTCCCCATATTTCAGTTTCTTTCAAATATTTTGAAGGGATTTACACTGCATAATATGAGCACAACCTCCTATTTGAAAATTCAATTTTTTTTCAGATTTGCATTAAATTGGATCCATATTCATTAGACACAAATTAAGCAAGATTACCTGAATTTTAAGTTCTTCTTAAGACCTCTCTGTAAGGAGACGAAAAAGTAGTGCAAAACGGTATTCTAGTATATATATATATATATATATATATATATATATATCTATTAATAATGGAGTTTATGTATCTGTCTGTCTGTCTGTCTGAAGCCGAAACTCCAGTATGACTATTTTACTGAAACTAATCTTTTTGAAATTCTTTATATACTGTCATCAAAAGTCGTTCAGACACCAGATGGGTGTTGCCATTAACATAAGTCATTCCTTTAAACCTTCAATTAAATTCATATTTACAAATATACACTTATAACTGCAATTATCCAATTTACATATGTATTTACAATATTTTCCGATAAGGTTATATTAATAAACATTATTCATACAATTAATTAAAGCCATTTTCATCATAACCGGCGTGTTTTCTAAACCATTTCAACGCGAGTACTGTTAAAATTGCAAAGTCATTAGCTGTTTAATCAGTGGTGTCCTCCCTCCCTCCGGTAATTAAATATGGCGATCTGATTAAGCAGCCGACGTTAATGTGGGACGTTAAATATGTAAACAACAACGCTCGCAAACACCGTGCTCAGTTTTCCATTTTTAAAACCGTCCTAAGTTTGTTTATTCTTAGCCATTATGTTTTAAAACATAAATTTATTAAATCAAATTGTTTAATTAAAATAATAATTGATTTAAAAATTACTATATAAAAACGCGCGCGCACGCACGCACACACACACACACAGTTCAGATAAACTTTTTCTTTCCGAGAATTAAAAAACTTTTCGTGTTTACTGTATTTGATTTCTTAATACTTTCATATCCATAATTATCATTTTTTCACGACCTCAACAGAATTTATGATTCCATGTTTTATTTATTAAAAAAAAAGATGTGATTTTTTTTTCTTTAATGTCAACAAAATAAACTAACACATTGTACTGGAAAACTATACAACTGATTGTAGAATCAAATTGTTTAATTAAAAAAAGGTCATTAAACAAACACCCCACACACACACACACACACACACACACTGTGTTCACTGTATTTGATTTTTTGGTGCTTTTTCATTTTAGGACCCACGCTAACTTTGACCCCATCGTTACAGTTAGGGTTAGGTTTTTTTTTTCCTTTTTAATTAAAAATATTTACATGTATAGGGGGGGGGGGGAGGATAAAAAAATTGGGGAAAGGCGGTCAAAAAAATTTTTTTTTTTTTTTCTTAACTAAAAAATATTTCTATGACTGGTAATATAAAAAAATTGAGGGGGGGTACAAAAAGATTTTTTTCTTTCTTTTTAAACTACAAGTCTTTCTATTTATGGGCGAGGGTACAAAAAAAATTGGGGTAGGATCGAATTTTTTTTTCCTTTATTTTCAACTAAAAATAATCTTGGTCATAAACACAGAAAATCAATGTCTAACCACCACAGAAATATGACTGGGGCTCCATTGGCTTACGCGTGAGCCTTCATTTCTGATGCGGCAACCTAGCAAAAATATGCGACCGGAGGGAGCATATATTTGCTAGTATATATAATATAAAAATATATCTATAGTAAGTAGCTGCACAGAGGCGTCCATGTTTCATTCTCACAAGAAATCATAAGGCATTTAATAGAATATATATAATCACACAATTAAATTTATGGTAATAGTGTAGCTTACTTGCCATAGATATATTTTCATATTTCTACTATATTGGAATGTATTTATGTCACACTCATTGATTGTTTGTCTCCCTTGTCCCTTTAAGGGCTCATGAATTGGCTAACAGATAACCCAATCCTTTCTTCCTTAGAAGTCATGAGACCCAGCCTATCAAAACTCTTGCATACAGAATTCAGGCCTCTATTTCTCGTTTCAACCCAGCAGGATAACAGTTGCCCCTTCAGTGAAAGACACCTTTGATAGCAGTCGTTGAGAGAGAACCCACTCCTTTTTCACCTTCTATGTTACCACCATCTTGGACCAGGGTTAACTACATCTCGAGACGGTAATTCAGATTTAGCCATCACTCATTTCTGGATTCTCAACCTTGGTTGTGAATTCGGCCTGACTGCATCGAGATAGAAGCCCACAAAGATGGTTCATGCACAAATTCTACACGAAAAAAAAAAAACAGAATTGAGGGACTCCAACGTGCAAGCTGTTATTCAAACATCCTTAACCAGATAAGTTCTTGCAAGGCACATATTCGCAGACATAACATAATTCTACCTCCTTTCCGTACAACACTATTATCTGTTGTATATATACCTTATGGCAAGTAAAATTGCTCTAAAATGATAAACAATTGTTGTGTTCCTTCTCACAAAAGTTGTCGCCATATTTCTGTTTCAGAGCTTATCTCCAGGAATTTTCTTACAGTGCGAGAATTGAACTTTCTTTCGGGAATAAAATTAATCCTGATAACTAAGCTCTATTCACATATTAAGCACTATTTAAGTAAATATTGAAAATATATGTACACAATATATTATATCACCTTATAATACTACATGTGTATATACATTAAATAGTAAATGACATGTATATATTAGAGAGAGAGAGAGAATCAGCTAGTCTAAATATTCGGAGATAAATAGACAAATGTGAAAAAGCCTAAAATAGATACTTAGATATGAATATAGTGAGATAGAAAAATATTGCTGATAATTGATCAAATTATTGATAAGTAAAATCATGAAGCATAGCCATAAATCGGTCATATAGTGATAAACAAATATAAGTAAAAGTCACCCCTGCAAAACAAATAGACGACCTCAAAATCTTGGGTAATAATTAACTTCTTGTATTCGTAAGTGTTTCTTGATCCATAATCAATATTGTACATGAAAAGATCTCTATGAATAGAATTGATGAGACACAAGAGCAGAGTATTTGCAACGTTAAAAGCTCCGATCATAACTAATTCACCAAAATTAATGCCATCAATGACAGTTCTTTAAATATACTTCAAATTCTTATAATGACAGGAATTATTCAAGAGCTGCCGAGAAAATAAGTTATGGGGGAGGGTTTATTTTTCTTTTTTCTTACAGGAGGAGCAGTGATTTTGATATTTAAGGTTAGGACCATCAGAAAAGCCGATAATAAAAGAAATAAAAGACCTATCTTGATCAGGGTTGTCCTAATGTATAAGCATGCTGGATAGTTGCTTGGAGCCTAACTTATGTATGTTGTTATTTCTGACAATAAATAAATAGTATTCTAAACTAAACGAGACTGCTAATCCATAATACTTCCGGTTACAGGCAAAATACACTCTTTAAATTGAGTGGAGATTTCTTTTTGAAAAGGCGGAGATACCTCAAAAATTAAAATAAAAAATAATAAAAAATGACACCATACCATACCACCTAATTCGATACATTTGTAAATAAATATTTAATGGAAAATTATTGAATTCGTCAATATTGTCATTCTTATCTAGTTACCATTGTTGCGTGTGATTCCCTATCAAATACTGTCTTCAACTAAAATTGCATTCACATCGCCTTCAAAAATTCAAATTCTTAAATTATACATATTTTTTTAATAGGAAAATGCATATTTATCAAGTTAATATTGTTATTTTAATAATCATCATTATAGTCGATTAAATGTCCATTTTAAATGCTGTCATGTGTTTGATGGTTTTTAAAACTTGAGTTCCAAACTAACCTATCTCTGGCCGGGTCTTGGAGGCATTCACTCTCAGGTCTTTACTTTACATAGCATTCCCTCAAGTTTTGTACTTAACAAGTAAACCTTCCATTGTTTCACAAGCAAGTACTACATCATTAGCATACAGCATCTCTTCTGGACAACCCATATGGAACTCTCTAGACAATGCTTCTAAAACACAAATGAAAAGCAACAGACTCAGTACAGAGCCCTGATGTACTCCTACTTCAACATTAAATCTTTCACTACAAAAATTTTTAACTAGATGATAATGAACAATTATTTCTTTAGTATTATAGTAACCTCAGAAATTTCATGGGCAGGTGTAATATATTTAGTATGGGTACGTTAGCTAGTTTTGAATAATTGTTATTTTCCATTTAGTTGGACCGTGAGAATATTTCAAGGAGACATTTTTGACAGGATTAAAAGTCAAACCAGTTTAATCTGGGAATCAGAATGGAGAATTACGTAATCAAAGAAGCCGAATTTGTTAAATGATAATTCAGTTGTGATATGGGCTAGTAGATCAGAACAAATAAGTGTACTTTCGTTCTCTCCCCTGTGACTTTATGTGAGAACGCAAATAAAATTCGATCTGTTTATATACTAAAAGATTGCAGTTGGTTTTATTCATTTCACTCGGCTAGAGAGAATTTTCTTAATGAGTTTAATATCAGGTTATAAGACATAAAAACCTGAAATTTGTTAGCAAAGATCACTTTCTTATGCAGATTGTGCTAAGGGGCCACACTTATAAAGAGGTCTTTGAGAGAGCATGAACTTGTGCTGATTTTTGTCTTTACCACTGTGATGATGTATGGAAGTAAAACCTGGCCAGTGAGAGCTGAGGACATATGTTGCATGAATAGAAATTATATAAGAATGATATGATGGATGTGTAGTGTGATTTTTCATGACAGGCTTAGATCTGATGACCTCAGAGGAAGATTACATCTAAACAGTAAAAAGAGGTGTGTGCAGAACAGGAAACTTTGTTGGTATTGCATTGTTGAAAGAATTGGTGAGAGTTCTTAGGTTATTAGATGTAGAAGAGTTCAGGTAACAAGGTCAGTTGGCAGGGGATGGCTAAGGAAAACATGGAAGGACGTGATAAGGATGGAGTTGAGAGAAAGGGGTATAAATAAAGGTTAGTTTAGAAGTTAATTTCTAAAAGCTGTTTTATACATGCTAGAATGTAAAATTGATATTTAACTGATGCTGATGACTGGTTTTAATTTTATTAAACCCATGGTTAAATGAGATGAAAATGTACAGATTTTCACATTTTTAACCATTTCTATTAATTTATAAGCCTTAAGAGTGAACTTAACAAAATTAAAACTTTTTTTAAGTGTATAAATTCAATTTCGCATGCTATATTTTCACACAGTTTTCACCATAGCAGAATGTTTTCGATTGCTTTGAATTATTTTTGGATCCCACCTCTAACACTTCTTAAAGGGTCCAACGGTGTATTAGTAGCATGAACCAACTCTAGCTTTACAAGATAAATCCCTTTCTTGTCGATGTACTTACAACTATGCATCACCACGAATTACGTGCAGCCAACATCACACAGTGAAAATTATGGATAAAAATTAAGTGACAGGCTGTCAACTTACTAATGCAACCAGATAGATAAGATAGATAGCATCACACAGTTAAATAATTGAATCAAATGGTTTACTTGTATCAGGTGATCCCATATGTTCTGTCCGAATCTTAATTTTCTGAAATTTAATAGTAGGTGGGAATGTCTAATGAAATTAAATACTATTATATCTGAGGGAGTAAATGAAAATTTCAGACAAAATAAAAAATTAGTTTATGGAATAGTGGATAAGCATATCAACATACTAATAGAAATAAGGACACAAACATATCATTAAAGCTGAACCAAGATATTTCGGTCGATTCATCAGACCATATTCAGTTGGTAGAAATAAACTTTATTAAACAGAACTCAACTTCAGGTGGGAAACATGACTTCTAGCAGCAAATCTGTTTCTAATCAGTAGATATAAAAGAAAAATGAGTGATGTTTGACTCGTTTTCTCACTTCTTATATTAGAAAATTTAAATCGTTTCTTTTTGTAACTAAAACAGCAAAGAAATTATTAACTTCCGTTTTCTTTTCACCAAAATATAAGCTGTATAAACAATTATTGTTTAACAGACAAATAGAGGAATGTATGGTAAAGAAATAAACTATGTATAACAAATAGAATCTGCTACCATATTGGTGTCTTTTACAGCGACGAAACAGGAAATATATCTACATTACATGATATAACTATTAGGCATGAAAACGAGGCATCGACGGAGGGAAACTCACAAAATGACTGTTTCAAAGCTACAGTGAGTGGAAGAGGAGTGAAGCAGAGAGGTTGAGAAGATATATTTTATATAGGAATAATTTTTTGTAAAAATAGTTTTTTGTGTTTTGATTGTATTAACTTTGAAAGTGCATATTTATTTTTTTTGTGTTTTGATTGTATTAACTTTGAAAGTGCATATTTATTTTTTTTGTGTTTTGATTGTATTAACTTTGAAAGTGCATATTTATTTTTTTTGTGTTTTGATTGTATTAACTTTGAAAGTGCATATTTATTTTTTTTGTTGGAAATAAATATGAATTCTTTTGGATCTTTGTAATTAAAAAAAAAGATGTCATTCTGAGATAATTCCAAGTTAATTTGAAAATACATGTTTATGTTTTATTTATGTTTGGAAGATGTGGCACTTTTGAGTAGCACCAAATATGGTTTCATGCTAAACCCGTTCCTTTTAGAAGGTAGCAGAACTGCAGTGTTAATCTATGTATGGTTCATAAAATTTAATATAAAACATGGAGAAAAAACAAAAACATGGAGAAAAAGCAAGAACATTCTACCTTTAGAGAGTCTAAATGAAAATTTGCAAAATTTGACTGTAGCAAGGTAATGTCATAAGATACCTTTCTTGTTGAAAATGATATTTCTTTACTAAGAACTCTTCAGTCTACTGTTATCTCTCTTGACTAAGAACTCTCCTGTCTATAGAAATCTATAAGTATTTATCTATTCTTGTACTGAACTATTCTCAGAGGAATATGCCACATCATATAACCGTATCTTTAGTTCAGCTGACAAGCACAACATAATGTTGATGAAGAATGGCAGTGGCTGAAATATTGCAATATCAATAACCAACACCATCCAACTATAAATAATGTAAACAAGTAGACATGCAATAAATAAATTAAAGCGAATATCATATTAAAAAAACTGGTTCTCATAAAATTACTAAAGTTAAGCAATGTTGCAGCTGGTAAGTATTGAGATGGGTAACCAATTTGGAAAACCAGGTACCATAAGTTTGGAACAGGGGTTGGTTGTAAAGTTACTTTATCTAATATTTTTGCAAAAAGGTAGAAATCCGTCTCTTACCTTTATCAGTTAGGTAAATTGAGCATGGTTATACTTAAATGGGTGACCATTTGAAAATACCAGATTTAGTAAGTAACAACTCCACTGAGGTTTTGAAATGCATACTATCCTTGATGAAAAGTATTAAAAGTGACAGACTAGCATCCTGTCACATGGGTGGTTCAGAACACCCATTCCACTTAACCAAGTCCAAGGATAAGTACCGGACCTAAGTCTTTCAGGCTGAGAAATAGACTACTACGAATTACTAACTATGGGTCAAATAGTAGGCCAGACTAGACTTTCAAGCTTCAGTAGGGCAACTAATCTATGAGATAAAAAAAAAAAGAAAAAATCAAAACACCAGACATTCTCTTCTTATCACAATATTAATCCAGTCATCTTAATTTTTTCTTTATTACTAGATTTAAACAATACCAGGTCAGGAGAAGTAAAGTTGGAATTGAGCAACCCTGGCTTCACTATAAACTCATTTTGCAGGCACTATTTCAGAGGGTGTCCATTGTCTCTTAAGATAATAAATAAAAAATGATATTCTTAAGATGTGTTCATTCAATGTTTTCTTCAGAATTGTATGATTTATACTCTGCTTCTTTTGTTCCAGCTTGTTTGACTCGTTGGTCTAGTGGTCTTCATCAATTCGCTGTTCTAATACCTCATTACAATACAGCTTCCTATTCCAGTAGCTTCTTCTAAAGAACTGCAGGCTTTTGGAACTCTCTTCCTGCTGACTGTTTTCCTCCTCCAACCTATAGCCTTGGTCTTTTCAAGACTCAGGTCAATAGGCATCGCCTGTCTTTGTGTTAATTATCTTTTATGCTTTTTAGTTCCCTACATCAAGTGGGTTCATGCCTTGTTTGGAGCGACTTCCTTAAAATAATATTAAAAATTCAGCGATGAAAATGCCATTTCCAATTAAAACGTGACAGACCCATAGAGATACTAGTACACACCTCAAAAACAGACTTTCCCATCTACACAAATATACAAATATATTTATTTAAATTTTTTTGGATGCATTTTGTTTTTTCTTACATTATTTTGCATTTTGGTGAAAAACTGTTGTACTCTGGGCATAAATCGCAGCCATTTTTTCCTTCCATTTTCAGCAGCAAAATGAGACCCCAATGCTACTTTTGTATGGCAGCGGACGATGATATTAATGTATTGTCCAGGCATAAATGGCTACAAAATTACTGTAAGAAGTGTTCTGTCACCTTTGGGCTGTTTTGAGGGTAGTGAATGGGACAAAGTAACTGAAGGTAATTGTGTGGGTGTGGGGGGGGGACAATTATTTATTTTGACCTAAATCAGAGTTCGGCAATGCACCATTTGTAAGAATAATATACACATATATGTAAGTGTCTGTGTGTATATATATATATATATATATATATATATATATATATATATATATATATATATGCACGCGTGTGTGTTATATTGTGTGTATTTGGACAGCATTCTTTCATTTAAGCAAACATTATTAAACACAACAGCATTATTCTGCTTTATTATACTTTATTTTAGTTTTTCAATTTTTCTAAATATCTTGGTGCTTCTCCCGTCATTAGGGTTAGGGTTAGAGTTAGGGTTGAGGTCAAAGTTAGCTTGGATCCTGATCTAAGAAGTACCAAAATCTTTTTAGTTTCAAAACCAAAAAGATTAATAAATGCTTCATATGTATCACAGGTACTTTTGATTCTTTTTCAAATCATCTTCATGTGAACTTGTCATAACAAACAACTCCTCATCACCCCCAAAAAACATTAGGAAAAATAAATGTTATCTATAAGTTCCAACACCCTTTGGAATTGGAATAAAAAAAAAAAAATTTTTTAAATAAAAAAATTATTATTATTAATATTAATATTAATATTATTGATTATTGATTATTGATGATGATGATGATGATGATGATGATGATGATGATGATGATGATGATGATGGCGGCGGCGGCGGCTACATTGGTTTTCCTACCACTACACTTTCCTGTAGACTCACTATGTATTTGGTAAATTCAAGTTCAATTTACCAGCATTTAAAAAAACACAACTGTCCCTCCTAATGATTTATTCTGGGACACTTATTCTGTCGGTTCCGGAACATTAATTATAAAGCTCTTATCTGGAACTAACATCAGTTAGTTGTTGATGTTTAACGATCTCACAGCGTTTTTGGTTGTTTTGAAATCTTCTTTTTCTTTCAGCTTTTTGTTCATTGTTTTTGTCACTAGAAGATGATTCCTATTGGCAAAATAAAAAAAGGTATAATCAAGCAGAAATTTTTGCTGTGTTTAACAATGTTTGCTTAAAGGTTATATATATAAAGCTAGGTACGTGTATTTATTTATATATCCATGTAACGGGTAATCTCCTAAACTAATTAACTGATCATTATGGATTTTGGAATATATATTATAAAAAATATGGTGAGTTAAATGGGCACATTAGTTTTCTTTTGTAAATGTTAATATTTAAGGAGTTCATATATATTTTTTAAATTTATTTTTATGAACACATCATTATGAATTTTGGAATATATATTCTCGGTAACCCAGTGAATAACATGGGCACATTATTCTTTTTGTAAACTTTATCGTTTAGGGGGGTGCGCCCCCCCCCCCACCAAAAAAAAAACAACTTTTAAAATAAGTTCGATGCAAAAAAATTAGTGAAAAGAATTGCTCTACATTAAATTTTGAGTTATATTAATACATTTTTAAAATGATCTGTGTTGCACGCTCATGACTGTCAATAATAAGTATGTGCTTGATAAAATCCTAAACTATTGAACTTATCATTATGGAATATACATTGTAGGAACACGGTGAGTAAGTTGGGCACATTATTTTTTTGCTAACTCCATTTAGGGTGAAGGGCATCAAAACGTGCCATATCCTGCAAAGAAAGAAAAATACATCAAGATTTAAAACTAATGCTATATTTATTGCTTATACCCGTCCTGTGACGAGTATTTTTCTAGTGATTATATATATATATATAATTAGTATGTGTATATATTTATATATTTGTGCGTATAGGATCTACTCCTAAACTAATTTAACCGACCATTATGAATTTTGAAACATCTGCTAGGCCTAAAGGTGAGAAACGTGGGCTATGTTTAGTTTAATTTAGTTGTATGCAATAGAAGTAAAGGTGGGATAGAAGCCCTTCGTGAAAATTTAGATACCTCTGATTTTTGTGAAATTTTAACAATAGGTATTAGACATCAATTCATATATATTCCCAAATTTCAATTCTTTCAAGTATTTTAAAGGGTTTTATGGGAGCATAATATGGGCACAACCTCCCATTCGAAAATTCAAATATTTCAGACTCCTTAAGCCTAAATTTTAGACATTTTATACAATCAAAATCATGTAATGGATTTTGATAAAAATTGGAATATGGATTCTACACATGATGTTAAGTAACATTATATATTAATCTTTGTAAAAGAACATAAAATTGGTGCAAAACTCTTCTATTCGGGGAATAAATTTAATCTATCCTGAAACGGGTATTCTTCTAGTATAAAGTAATATATATATATATATATATATATATATATATATATATATATATATATGAAGCTATCTTGTGACATTTTAACAGTTCGACTTAAATAGCATTTAAGCTGACATATCAATTCAGGCAATTTTCATCTGTTATTGTTGTACCATGTTATTAGCATTATAATAACGTACTTTGCTAGAGTTTATTTTTTAAATTATGTAGTTCTATCCAAATTCATAGTAATATGGAAACATTTTTCAATTATCACCAGAAAATTAAAATCAGCAAGGGGAATAACTGATATTTTAATTGAAGAATATAGTAAGACATGTCACGCTTACAGCTAAAATTGTACGTCTTTTTATGTATCAGTTTAAAATATGTGCAAACAAATAAAAATAATTAAAAACTAAAATGATTGTACTGCATCGCGAGCAATGCCGGCTATGTACAGCTAATATATAGATATATATATATATATTTAAGCAGATTTTTCTCTGTAATACATGTGTTGTTGAATATGACAAACAACCTATTTCTGAATATCTTTGTGTGGATCCGTTTCATTTGCCGAATCAGGGTCTTTGTTTTGGTAAGGAATTAGCATAAACACCATGGTCTTTACCTGATTCCCCGGGACGATGCACCCGGATGGGCCTGAAAGTACTTGGGACACCTACAGTTATGACAGATTCATCAGCCAATTCCACACCGAAACAAAGACTCTGATTTGTCAAACGGAAAGGATCTACACCAGGATATCCAGACATAAGTTGTCTGACATATTCAACAACACACATATATATATATATGGGGAAGTCTCTGTTATTTAGTTGTTACGGTATACTGCATTTAAGTTCTGTAAAAACTTTTTTCATTAATAACCTTGGCCTAGGTATGTACCCTACTCTTATCCCTTACCAGCTATGAGCGAAACAATAGTCTATACTAGACTCTATAGCCTTGTAATAGAAACTAGTCAGGGAGAAAGAAAACTTTGAAATAATATCTGTGAGCAGGTAGTACTCTGTCTATTGAATATCCGTCTCTTTACTGACCAAAATTATGCAGATGACTGATAGATAACCCCTGGCTGAAAGAATAACATCCGGCTGTTGACTCGTTAACACCTGCTGATAACCGGAAAAAAAAAGATTCGTTCACTAAATAAATAATACACAGCTGGAAGCCATGCACCAAATAATTGTGATGGAAAAGTGCTCATAAAGCCAAGTCAATTATATATGCTCCCTGGTGTGGCACATCTTTAATAGATCAAGATGGTTGAGGAAGTACTATATGGCATCTCCATAGCAAATTCAATGAAATGCCAAATGGTACCTAGTACCGTTTTTTTCAACCAATGACAACTTACAATTCGTGTACAAACAAAGCAAGAAAAACCTATAACTTTTTAAATAGTCGATAGATAAGAAATGTTTCAATTGTAAATTTACTGAACATTTAAAAAAACAAGTATTTCAAGTATTTTATGTCGATTCTCTCAATAAGGTTGAGTTTAGAGTTAAAGGTAGTAAAGTTTTATTTACGAATATTAAGTTTATTTATTTAAATGCGAATACCTTGCAAAATTTATCGTTTCTAAATATCAGCTTAAGGATTGAAAAGACAACATTTTAAATATTTTTACACTTAACATAATTTAAATAAGAAATATTGTTTTCTTTACAAAGCTATTTTTTAATATATAATTTTAATTTTAGTTTCATTTTAAAGTCGAAAGAGAGAGAATCACAGATAGAAAAAGAGAGACAAAGTCAGAGAGGAATTTTTATATAATTTTTCTTTGAAAAACAGGGATGAGGGCAATAGAGAAATAAGGAGAATTTGAGCAGATATAGTATATAATCAATGAAATAGCTAGGAATTAAAAATGTTGTTTCTGAAGAATAGAGATGGAAATATTAATGTAATTAACTGATTCTCAGGAATCAAATATCGATTTGTCAGATTCAAGGTTTTTGTGGTCTAACTTCGATGATCCAACTGACTTAATTTTTATATATTAGATTAATAACGTCAACAATGTTATTTCTTAACGGTATCCATTTTTAACTATGAAACATTTTTATTAACTGTTCGACTAACTGTTGTATTTTTTATAAAATTCTGTCTTACTGAAAAGCATCGTTTTTTTTATCTTCAGTTTTAATTTATTCTTTCTTCGGCACACTCAAATAAAAATCAGAATACTTCTTAAAGTTTCATTAATTAAAAAAATTTTTTTTTTTTGCATAAATATCATTCACAATTTTTTTTTTTTCTTCGCAGGTTTATGACACACAACCCAGAAGACGTAGTAAGTTTGATCTTAACGTTTCACCATTTTAATCCTTATTCTGGATTAATGAAAAACAGAATAAAGACAAAGAGAGATAAATAGCATAATAGAGAGTGAGTGAAAGAGAGAGAGAGAGAGAGAGAAAGAGAGAGATATTTCCTCCACGCTTATTAGATTTATAGAGATTGTTCCTGTTACTCTTATAGTGTGTAGGTGAAGTTCTAATTTTAAATCTATAATAATAATAAAAAAAAATGTTTAAATGTATTTTCAGTCTGTCCACTTTCTGATTACCAGAGATACCATTCTTTGTTAGAGAGGAAGACAGTAAGAAGCTGAGTATATAGTTTGCTGTTTCTGATTTAAGATTCCAACTGAGTGGGCTTCAGGAAAATATTAATCCAACACAGAGATGTTAAGTACTGAGTATTATAGCTTAAAGGAATCAAGGTACTTATCTTATTTAAAGGGGAATTAATATCTTTTGGCTCGAGAATCAGAAACAAAACAAAAAATATTTTTTGAAATGAAATGTCAGCCAATCGGTTTCAAATAATTTTAAATAATTAAAGATCATATTGATGTTTCGTTTTAATAATTTTCATTTTATTAATTATATTTTTATATATAAAGAAAATTTAGTCAGATTCTTGAAGTTAGACCGCTATAGCATGGCATCTGACAAATTTATACTTGATTTTCTTTTTATCCTTGCACTATGTTCTTTACACAAATATAATGTATTTTGCTTCAGTTTCTTCCTAAAGATACTTATACCGACTAGGAATACTGTTAACATGGAGGTATTTTTCATTACTGACATAAACCAAAGCACGAGCTTATGTTCTTAATAAAAATAAAGTTTCGTCATTTCTCTATTTTGGCTATCAGATGACCAATGTATTTTACACTTTTTGGAAAGGAAAGAAAAAACGTCATATCTTGGCCAATAATTGATTCATTCTCAAAATTACTAAGTGCATCTCTTAGAAGATGTTTTGTTGAATACAGCTCACCCAAAGAAGCCACATGATCCTCTACCACAGCCTCCACCTAAACCTGGAACACGTGATCTTCATGGTGTCCTTTGAAAGGTACCTGAACACTAGTTTGATCCTCGCAATCAGCTTGGTGTTGCAGGTGGTACGGTTGGTGCCTTTCTCAAATGCGCCCCACACATAATAGTTCATGAGGTTGCAATCAGATGAGTTGAGGGGTCAAATGTTGTGACTGATGAATTCGTGGAAGTTCTCAGTTCTGGTTTTCTTGGAGATGCGACACGGACCTGAGTCCTGCTGCTACGTGTATGGCCTACCTACAGCTACCTTTACAACTCAGTACTTGACGACAATAGGCAGCAACTCAATGTAGCCATAAGAACTGAATCAGTCTTTTTTTAAAAATGTGGTCTGGCATAACGTGGCCTTTGCTGGAAACACATACACAAAGACCACGATAGTTTGAGGGAACTTAGTCTTCATGATGTGCAGAACTTTGTGCAGACTGTAGGCTAGCCACCTATTATTCTGTGAATTGTGCAACTGATCCTGAAAAGAACCAGAACATCCCTGAATCACCTGGTAATTTGACCTTATTGAGGACTTTCTTGGCTTTTGTAAGGTAGCAAACAACTTGGGCTTTGGCGGTGAGTAGTTGGGCTTTATGCCTCTTTGTATGAGGAGTAGTGATCCTAATTTAGGCCTTTCTTCATAGTCACTACTACAATGTCCATCTCTCTCGCCAAGGTTCACATTGCTTTGCCTGGATCTTGCCACACCTTTTTTGGCAGCTTCGACAAATTTTGTTATGTGCACATAGTCAGAATGCCTATTATAATTGTTTCTGCTCGCCATTGCTCCCACATCTACGTTGTAATACTTCAGCTTACATCTTATGACCCGCAAGGTATTCAATTAAACAGGGAGGGAGAGAGGAAAAGATAAACAAAGAGAAAAAAAGAGACAAATGCAACAGATAGGTTGCAGTTACCACTATCAATATTTAGAAGATTAAAACTATTCCACTTAAAATTATTTTGGATCATGTTTCCATCCAGTAACACAAACTAGAATAAAACAATAAGGTCAAAATTTTGATTAAAACAACAGGTCATTTGAAGCAATGGGAGATGGCTGTAGTGAAGTGGATACTGATGACATGTTTGTACCAGGTTCGATTCCTGTCAGTTCTGTAGCACCACTTTCACTATGGATGTTGGCAACCTTCATGTGGTCTCTTCTGTAAGTACCCGATTCGAGAAAAAACTGAGAAAACTAACGGCAGCAACAAAATCAAGCCCGTCAAAAGTCGTACCATACTGATTCATACAAATTCATTTATTATTTGAAGCAAATACTTTTACGATTTTCAGTGGAGAAACAGAGAAGGTGAAGACATAGACATACAGAGAAAAAAAGAAAGATGTGGGAGCAGAGATAGAAGTACAGGTGGGAAAAGAGAGCAACTTCTATTATGCTTATTAGATTTATAAAGAAGGTAGCAGTTACCGCTATTAATATGTAGGTAATGTTATAATGTTCATTCCATAATGATAAAAAGTTTTTATCAAAAAAGAAAATTTCTGAGAATGAACTTTCCACATGCCTAATTACTAATTACCAGAAATGCATCTTTTTGGAGCTGCTCCTCCTGATTTATGATCCAAACCGAATAAGTTTAATCTGAAGCCAGAGAGGCCAAGTAATGAGTTTTATAGCCTGAAGGAATCAGGGTACTTTGGTTAGTCAAAAGGGAATTAATATCTTTGTGCTCTGGAATAGATTCATCTGTGTGCTCTATTAAGAAGATTTCTGAAAATGGATTGTCAGCCAAAATGGCAAAGAGGCATTAATTGGATTTGCTCCAAGAAAGAGAAGCCCCATCATCTTAGCAGGCAATCATCAGCTGTAATAGACCTAAACTTATAAGTTATAAAATGAGACAAAATCCAGGAAAAGTGCTGCTTAACTGTTTTTTTTGTTTTTTTTCCTGATTAACTTTTCTGGTGTAAATTGACAGGAAATGCTTATCACACATCGTCCAAAAACCTCAGGTACATTTTGTTAAAATGATAAAGGAAAATCGAAAGAAATATAAATATATAAAAGCAATATTTGATTAAAAAAAATCAAGGAAGTCTGTCATTAAAGATTGTCCTAATTATCTCCCCTTTCTCATTCCTCTTTAATGACATGACCTATTAAATAAAGACTACTAATTATCTCTCTCTTTATGATAACTCTATGTTCATTCTTAACCATTTATTTAAGAGTATTACCCCACACTAACGTAGTGTAAACAATAAAGCAGCAGGATGCAAGTGTAAAAAGGGTTGCTAACTTTTAAACACAAAGTATATCCCCTCTCCCTTAATTTCCCAACTTGTCTATCCTCCAATTTCTAAAACTGCCCTTCCTGTGAAATTTAACGTAGAATGATCCCCCGTTTCCGGGTCATTCTAGCTTTTTAGGGCATTTAAAAAAAAGAAAAGAATTTTTCTATGGGAGATACATTCTATGCGTTTTTTGGGAGGAGGGGAAATTTTTTCATGCTGAAAGTTAGTAAAGAAAATAATTACTACCCTACCACTAACTCTAGGTCCAAGTGGCAAGCCCCCTCCCCAAAACACTTTCTTTAACCCTACCACTAACTCTGAGTTCGATTGGCAAGCCCCTTCCCCCAAATCCTCTCATAACCGTATCCCAAGCCCCTTCCCAAACAAAAAACCTTGTAAATCTACAGTAATCGTCAAAAAAGTACCCCCCCCCCCAAAAAAAATGCAGACTTTATCTCCCATAGCCCCCCCCCCTCAATGGTTAACTGCCATAAAACGCTATGGGGGATAACTTTACATTAAATTGATATGCGAAACTGATCCCCCACTCTAAATTTTAAAATAATGGTTTGCTTTTTTTCTTGAGGTTTTTCAAAGTGTCCATCGCCTAACAAAAGTAGAATCACCTTTTTTTTGGGGGGGGGGGTATTTAACGAAGAGTGTTAATCTACAATACCTTTTTGTTTCATATTGAAAGTATCGACTGATATTTTTAAACTTTATTTTTGCTTTTCAATTTGTTAAATTCCATTAAAATTAGCTTTTTGTGTGAAAACAATGTTCTAAGTTTATGTTGTGTGTAATAAAAGTTTAAAACATTAAAAATATGTTTTGTGTAAGAAATCACCAACAAAAAAATATTAAGAGAAAGACCCCAAGTGTGCATGTTGGGGGAAGGAGACAAGTTGTCATTCTTTGATGAAACAACTCTTCTATCTCCCTTCCCCACCGTGAATCGTTTAAAACATGACAAAATTAACATTTCAGGTGAGAGGGGAAGAGAGGTAAAACAAGATAAGAAAAGATGGAGAGAGAAAAAAAAAGAGACGAAAAACAGGAAAAGAGAAAGAAAGATAAAGCAAGAGAGAGAGGGGGGGGGGAAAGAAAGAGAAATAAAATTGAGTCAAGGCAGAATCAGATAGAAATCAGAAAAAAAAGTGGAGATCTCACAACCCTGACACATTTGAATTAGATGCCAACGCTGAAGAAATAGTCACATTTTCTCTAAATACTCAGTGACATTAAGAAATATATGAGGGGTTGAAGTAACACAGCGTGAGGGTAGGCGAGATAAATACATAGATAGCAAAGAGAGAGATCGGCAAAGAAAGAGAAAGTTATGACTAATTAGAACAATGAAAACAGAACTTTTTTCAAACATAACTCAGTTCCAGAACTAAGTTATATAATGGCATGTATTTTAGATTATTAAAGTATATATTAATAGCTTTAGAGAAACACACGTTAATAAATTCATATTTAGTATGAGAATAGATTTTTAAAAATGCTGAATATTTCAATAAAATTGTATAATTCTGTGCGTGTGTGTGTGTTTTTTTTTAACATTGTTTTTTTTTTTTTGCTTGATGTTTTGGCTAGGAGCTAGGTGTAATATCTGTTCTGATATTGCATTTGGTCTTTTTTGTCCTTAGTCGGTGAAGGAGAAACCCTTTTAGACTGAGACAATTTTTATTTTTGTTCTAATCCAGAATGTTTCTTTTTGAGGATTGCCTCCACATTAAAAACCGACTTTGTGTCTAACTCTGCCCTCGTAGGGAGGCAAGTAAATAGTTACATTAATTTTTTTATAACGAGTAGTTTCGAAGATTTGGGGCAGGCCCACGCGTCTCCAGCATCGGCCGGCACTGCATTATCTTCCGACATAAAAATCAATCTCAGAGTAGACATAGTGCGTACCCGGTTCGAAGAGTCCATTGTTTTAGCTTGCACTTCCGTATGTTTGAGATGTTCATTTTACTGGTTCTGAAACATTGGAAATGCAGTAAAAAACTGTTTTATGATAGAATTAAGCAGCAAGATAGAGATGCACACTGACAGCTGCAACAGTTTCTTCATCATGCATGCTTGTCACTCTGTAGATATGCCACATGCATCTACGTTTGCAGATACGAATAAAAAAACGCAATCAAATAAACACCTGCATCGTTGTGTCAGCTGACAAAGAATATGAATCAACGCCTTTTTTGTCATAATAAGTGCAAAGCTATAAGAAGCCACACTTAATGACATTGGAGTGAAAAAAAGAAAATTGTACATCTATATCTATTTTGAGGTGTAAGGTGGAAGTCTGTTTTACGGCATATCGACCCTTTTTTAGCTATTTAATGCTGAGACACAATAGCCAATCTAAACGATTCCTTGATTTGTTTGGTTTATCTGCTTTATGGCATATCAGCCCTTTTTTGAGAATTTTATGCTGAAATACAATATAATGCAAACGATTCAATGTATATGCTAAATTAAATATAAGTTCTTGGAGGAAATTATGGATTCATACCTTTGGGTAGGTGTTCGTACCAGTCAGGGATACGTCCTTAACAATCAGTCTGATAACGGCTTTGTTGCTGTCAGGCTGAGCTGTAGTTATGTTCAGTTCCAGGAGGTCCACCCTCCCAAGCTTTACCTTTTCTCTGAGAAGGGTTAGTTTATTGTTAATCGCTTGAGGCACATATATCGGGGTAATGCCGACGGGGCTGCTCAGGCATTTTTTGTAGACCCGAATGTGCTTATCATAGTGTGCTGGCTTTTCAAAACCACATCTGATCGTGTGTCTAACATCTTGCAAAGTTGTTAAAATACCTTTCTAAAGATCATTAGTTAGTAATTGAATGCAATATAACTGAGGTAGGACCTGCAGTAGGTATACGTGAGAGAATCTGTTAGACTAATAGAGCACCCTCAGTGTATATCTAAATTTAAATGTTCTTGAGGAAGAATAAGAAATTGCGGATTTATACCTTTCCGAAGGTTATTAGTGAGTAATTGCATGCAATAGTACTGAGGTAGGATCTAAACCAGGGAACCAACCCCTTCAACGTAAATACTCCTAACCTACCTAACTAGCAGCAACGTCTCACTGTTTCACTGTAGAGATCCCTAGATACCGATAGATTTCCTCCTCTAATAACTTGCCTTTCGAATTCCCTCCCTGCTCCCTGTTCCCGACCGTACTAACATGCAGAAATTTAAATATAATGCAAACAAATATCTTGCTGTCCAATAAGGTTGCCCCGCCTATTAATCTGGCCCCTATCACAGTAGTCCTTTATGCTTCAGTGGCAGCATGTCTTGTTTCAGGCGAACATAGGTAAAAAATGATTTGTTTATTTTAAGTAATTCCATAGTCTGTGACAGTATCCGTTACACCAATAATGCACCATTTGATGTATATTTTATTGGAAATCTTCTTGGGGACAAGAAGACCAAAATATTTCCTCAGATATTAGTAAATAGACTTAAAACAATAAACAATGCATGCACCTGTCCTACATTCGTTTCATGTCGGTTTGTCGTTTTGTTTGGATTCCCATAGATGAAGTGCCGACAATCTATTGTACAACACCCCCTCCCACCCCCTACTCATTGTAAAAAAAAAACAAAAAAACAACGTGTTAATTTTTTTCAATCACCAATAATCGGGGAATTATTTGATTTTAATGAAATTTTCCGCTCTATAATAAAAACTAATGGCTGTTTATTTGTATATAAATAAATAGATATCGGTCCCGTGACACAAACTTTAGCGAATAAAAAAACTGCCAGACAAAACCATTTAACATGTTATGGGGAAGAGAGAAAGCAAAAAGAAAGTTCGACAACCCCCGCTGTCTAAAATGAATTTGCAAAGAAATCCTTCACGTTTTTGTCTTTTTAAAAACTTTCCAGTTTGAGACGTTTTCTTTTTTTTTTAATCTTTTAAAACCGTCCAATGCATACCAGCATGTAAAACAGACTTTCAACCAAAGATGATGATGATGATTTAACCTCACCAACTGAGACGTTCATTTATATGAATACAAATATTAGTTCAAAGCATAATATTTTTGCCGTTATTTTTGAGGAAAGTATAAACTTGTAAATCATATATTTTATGATGGATACCTGTTTTAAAATTTAACATCAAGACAATGTGTTGGATAATGGCCCTATGGGAATGGACGTATCTGTTGGGAATCGTTGGTTTGACTTGCGCGAATTAACGTGGGTGCAGTCCAGTGCAGATTAGGGCCTGTTCTCACAGTCAGAGCTAACAGACGTGACAAGGTTACCGTGTGACGAGACCCCAGATCAAGTGTCAGTCTGCACCTGTGAGAGGCTCTGTGACGTCGCGGGCCTTGCGTGGGAAGCAGAGGATCCGTGACGTCGCTCGTTCTTGTGAGAAGCGAGTTTTCGTCAGTCTGATTCGGAAGGCGAACCGAGAAGGACATGCGATTCATGATGTAAAAATAAGGGATATTTCCCTTAAAGGAATACAAGCGCGAGAAATCCTTCCCTCCCCTCTCTATGAATGGTTAAGAAAATAATTGTTAACTAACTACGATAAAGTAGTGATTTGCTCTCTCCCTCTCTCTCAACGTAGCGAATGACTCCCAGTTGAAATAACAACGCTTGTAATAAAATGAATTAAATAAATAAAGAAGAGTTTGTCTTCGGAGTGCGTCATGAGGCTTTTGTTGCAGACACGGACGGCGTGGTTCGCAGCAGAAAGGAAAGAACAAAGAATTCATCCACTAGACGACACGACCGTCCTCTACACGAAGAGGGAGAAAAGCAAGGTAGGCAACAAATGGAAGTGTGATGGAATTTAAATTTGGGCATATGGGCAGGAATGTTTGCCCTTTTTTTTTTAGATATCTTTTAGTATGTAGGCATGTTGATCTGTCATCAGTTTGAAATAGAATTTTCATCAGTCTGTCACACCTAAATTTGAAATAACAATTTTATTGGTCCGTCAATCTAAGTCTAATATAGCACTTTCATTAGTCTGTCATGTCTTAATTTGAAATAGCACTTTCAGCAGTCTGTCACGCATAAGTTTGAAATAGCAATTTTATTGGTTTGTCAGCCTATGTTTAATATAGCACTTTAATTAGTCTGTCATGTGTAAGTTTGTAAATAGCATTTTTATCAGTCTGTCATGCCTCAGTTTGAAATAATAATTTTATTGGTCCATCAGCCTAAGTCTTAACCGCTATCCACATGGATTTAAAATGTTAGAAATGTTATTAATGTTGAAAGCGACTTTATATAATTTATTAAAATTCAACAATTTCATTTGCAAAAACGGGATCATGCCAAAATTATCGAACTTATTCACAGCAACGTTAGCTTTACTTCAAAAGAAGATTATTGGGTTCGTTATTCTTCACATGGAAATAATTAGGTTCGTTATCCTAGACAGGAATAATTCGGTATCAGACATTTTAATAATCTACATTTAATAATGCTTTTTATAAAGAAATTAAAAAAAAAATTATTTCATTGTTTATTCATTAAGTGTTATTTTTTTGAGATAATATTTTTAATTTTACAAATCACTCGTGCTTTTATAATCAAAATAAAAGTCTGCAAACAAAATTCTTAAAATTTTTTTTACAGATTATTCTACTAGAAAAAATGGTAATGTTACACCAATGGTAACGAAAATAAATAAGAATTACTATTTTTATCAGGAAACAAACTTTCGGCTTGAATAGAATCAATTAAAAGTATTTCTTTTCACTAAATAACATCAATCAATAATTCTTTTGTTAAATAATTAAAAAAATTAATTAGTTACTGAAAACATTATACTTACAGCGGCAGTGGACAATGCTCAACCGCATCAGGACAGGTGTCGGCCGTTTTGCGGCGACCATAAAATAGGGACTCGGCTGTCTTCGACTGTGGTCACTCTGAACAGACAGTAGACCACATCATCGAGTCATGCCTCAAACATCGATCACCCAATGGTGAAGCCGGCATAGCTGTACTAGACAACAAAACATTAGCATGGCTTTTCTCAACCGAGCTGGTGATCTAACAGTAAGATGCTGTGAAGCAAACGAAAGAAGAAGGATTTCATCAGATGCACACTTATTAAGCGTTGCATAGGAGTTAATGGGGATCCTTGTGTATTCTTACTTTCAGTCTTGGAATCTTTATTACCATTTTTATTTACTTATTTTTCATTTCTATAATTTATTAATTCTTAATTAAAACAAAATAAAAAGTAAAACATCATCTTTTATGTTTATGGATGTCCGGTGCAAACCCAACGATAATATTGTAAAACATCCTGATAGAAAACCAATGAGTAACTTGATTCCTCATTAAATTTTAAAAAGTTGTTTAATCTTGGCATAGGGCTTTATTTTCAATTGCTTTCCAACAGACAGATAGAAAGATAAAGACAGTACAAACATGATAGAGATTTCACTGTCAAGTTCAAATTGCACTTAACTTTTAACCACACTCCTCTGATAGATGTTAATTGAAAGAATTGTTTACGAAAAAAAATGATTAAAATAGACCCATTCAGCTTGAATTAGATTATTTAAATCAGGAAAAACTGGGTTTGCAATGATAATTAAATATTAAAAAGATAAAAGACAAAATTAGTCGCTTTCTGCTCGCTATATCTCCCCATTTCCCCTATTTCTTTATTTTTCTCTCAGCTATCGATTAAATCGTATTTCTAATTGTAGTATTATTTCCTGTTGTTTATAATGGACTATTGTAATCGTTTTCTTCTTTTCTTTCTTCATTGCCTTTGACTGTTTATCAATAAAGAGAAAGAGAGTGTCAGAAGCAAGAGTGATAGATACCATATAAAATAAAAGTGGGAAAGGGGTCAAACAATATACAGTGAAAGAGGAAGGTAAGGTAAGATATTGCTTAATGGCACATCAACCCTAAGGGTCATTTCATACCATGAATGTAGAAGGAAATATCCTTCATTTGAGTCTTAAGTGAGTGGGTCATTTATAGTCATTAGTTAAGAACTTTGGTATTTTGAATTATTGTCATTTTGGTGAAAGTTTTATGCTTCAAGTTCTTTATATCTTCAAATGTTTAATCATGGTTTTTGGTTTGGTTGTTTTGTTTTACGACATATCAACCCTTTTCAGGTTATTTAATGCTGAATCCGGTCATTTTGGTGAAGATTTTTATGTTTCAAGTTCTTTATGTGTTTAAGTATTTATTCATGGTGTTTAGTTGAGTGAAAGGGGGAGAGGGAAGAAGAGGGGGGAGAGGGAAGAAGAGGGGAGGGAGGGAAATTGTTGTTTTCTGTTTTGGATTTTGCAGAACATGATTGAGTTTTGCAAAGGAAAAAAACAATAAAACATCAATGTTTGGTGCATTTTAAGTCAGGAAGTCAATAACTTCAGACAGCCTGATTTGGTAACGCCAGTAGGTTCTATTTGACGCATAGATGGGGCCCTTACAGGTACTACCACTCCGGGCCAGAATGGACCTGGGAGCAATGGCAACTAAGGGGCAACTCCACATTCTCCACAGCTCACAAATGGAGGCCTCACCACTGGATGTCTTTTAAGGTCATACATAGGACCAGTGAAAGAGGAAGAGAGTGATAGACATAAACTTACTAAGAGATGGTCCAGTTCGTAATAATTGCAAATTAAGGCTAATTAGAGCAATTTGAATGGAAGGTTTTCAAATATAACTCAATCCCAAAACTAAAGAATATTTTAGCATGCATTTTGTATATAGGAAAAAACCCTTAGGGAAACAAACGTTGATTAACTCAGCTTTAGTATAATAATAATAATAATAATAATAATAATAATAATAATAATAATAATAATAATAATAATAGATATTAATATTTATTTAATAAAATATTTTACTGTTTTGATTATATTTATTTAACACTTCAGATAAAACTGAGATTAAATTTTTTTGTATTTTAATGTGTAGCAATCACACGATCAAGATCTATTCCCTTCTGTATTTACGTGTAATCACCACATAGTGATTGGTATGTGGTTCGGTTGGCTAAAACAAGCATGTTCAAACTTGTGTAGAAATACGTCAGGCGATAGAACACTTGTGCCTTTCTTCGTTTCCGCCCAATTCTTTTGCACCAAATATGATTAGTTCCAGTAGAAACGCCGATGTAAACAGATGTATATTTCATGGCTCGCCTCTCTTCATGACTGACTCAACCTATTATGTTATACCGGTTTCCACAACTCTGTCTTCGCAGGGTTTCTCTCACATCAACCACTACATGTTGGCGACCCGCGACATGATTAAAACCATGCGACCTTCTGATACCGACAAATTCGAAATCTGGAAAAATATTTTTTTTTTAAATCAAAAAACAACGCAAACTTCTGATACCAACAGATTCGAAAAACAAAAAAATATATAAAAAAAAGAAAGAAACATGCAAATTTAGATTTTAACAAAAAATTATTTTAATCCTTCTCTTTCAACAGGTTGATTATCTTTTTTGACAGTTGAAAGGCGCGACATACAAAAAAAAAAAAAATGAAAAATAACGTTACTGCTCAACTATCTGATCCCAAACTTCTTGTTTCAACAAAACAGATTGGTACCCGCAATGTTACAGACATATACGTCAATAAATTGGAAACCTTGGGGTTATAAAAATGAATATATATATTTTTTATAATGGGAGTACTAAAAAAAAATGTAAAGATATACCTGAGCAGATACATTTTCTTGTGTTTTTTTCCGGCATGATTTTCGCTCTAAACTATATTTTATCAAACATGTACCGCAAAAAATATATAAAATAAGGGAGTTATTTGATTATAAAAAAAGGAAGTAATTGAATATTGATAGAATAAAGTTTAGCATACTTTATATCCAGTGTTAAATCTAAAAATTACTTTTACACTAAAAATGTCCTAGCCATGTTTATTAATTTCTCCTCGTGGCTCACCTATAGCATTTCAAACATGCCATAATCTTTTTCTATGTGTGTAGAAACCAATATGGCGACTTTTGATTTTTCGTGCTCCCATAATAAATGCTGCCAAAATCGTTTCTTCTAACATGAGGTGATCACGTTGAAATAATTCTCCCCCTCCCCCTCCTCCACGCATTATGACAATTAAATTACTTCACAGTTCAATTTAGTCTTTCTTTTCGCCATTTGAACTTTTTGCATGCATCGCTTATCGGGAAATATTTTTTATCGAAGTTTAATCATATTTTTTTATAATAAAATTTCTTGTCTTCGATATTAATTTTCATAATTCTGTTTGTTTAGACATTTTTTATTCTAGAATTTTTTTTGTCTTTGGTAATAATTTTTATATTTCTTCCTTCATTCCCTACTTACCATAATTCTTACTAGGAACTCTTTCACAGTGGCGATTTCCCATACTGTGGTTAACCTTCCTTTTAAATGCTTTTCGTTTCAAATATGACACATTCAAACAAAATGTCTATTTAATATAATAGTAAATGAAAATGTGTCAAACTGCAACTTGTTTCACACCTGCAACGAGCTTATTAGCAAGTGTGAGTAGGTATTCGTATGATGTCGCATCAGCACACCCATTATATAGGTAATCAGTATATTCAATGATAATTTTTTTTCAAACATATATAAAAAAATAAAAATAAAGCATTCAAGGGTTAAATACAGACTTTTTAACTGCAGACATGTTTGAAGGCTATTAAGCAAATCACTGGAGGTAGAGATTTGGGGGTCATATGCAACAGTGCATACACACATGCCCTTTGTCTCATGCACAGCACTGCATACACACATGCCCTACTCAGCTGCAACTGAGCATACATACATGCACTGCTCATGTGCAACTGTGCATACACACATGCACTACTCCTCCATGCTTGCAACAGTACAGACCTACCTGTACTCCACGCTTGCAACAGTGCATACTCATATGCACTTCTGACTTCAACCTCAGTCTTTGAATCACTTTCCGTACTCATTTTCAGTTAAGTTTATCGGTAGTGAGACTTATAACTACGCAAACACTTCACATGGATATTCATTGTCGAAATGTAGATGCAAACTGATAGATTCATATTCTAAATTATCAATATTTTGGTACCTTTCTGTCTTCTGTCATAGCGTTTGCAGCATTGCTATGTCGGGATAAACCCTGTTAAATATAATCCAGTACTATTTTTTCATCTAAGGACACTAATCTTCTTATGTACAAGTAATCACCTGCGTATTGATTCGTATGTGGTTTAGTTGGCTAAAACAGGAATGCCAAACTCGCATAGAAATACATCAGACCATTAAAACACTTGTGCGCATGTCACCTTTCCTCGTTTCTGCCCAGCACTTTCAGACCAAATATGATTAGTTCCAGTTGAAACGCCAATGTAAACAGAAGACATATTTTCTGGCTCACCTCACGGCATGATGGAAAAGAGGCGAGGCGAACTCAGACGAGACTTAAGACCTGGACTCAATTACATTTCTCTAATGCTTGCCGACTGAACCAAAATCTGTCTTCTTCTATTCTTGTGTTACTTACTCCTTTCTGGTTCCACGCCGGTTTATGGGTCTGTCCTGTGTAGTAGTTCTAGGAGGTGCACCCTCCCAGGCTTTGCCTCCCCTCTTTGGGAAGGAGTAAGTTTATTGCTTACTGCCTGAGGCGCCCCTACCGGGGAAGGCCGACGGGGCTGCCCAGGCATTTTTTAAACCCCACTTTCCCGACCCGACCTTTGGTCACATCTTACTTGTGGGAGTAAGATAAAAACTGGCCTTGTGATTAACTCCTGGAGAGGAGTAAATCAATACTCCTTTCTGGTTCCTACATCTGTTTGACAAAACTCTTAAATAAAGGTGATTTAATTTTATAGAGATGTTGGTATTTTTAACTGGAACTCTGGTGACTCTTCATTTCAAGCAAGTCCGTGTCAGATAAATATGAATGCGACTACAAATTGGCTATCTCGAATCTCCGATGAGTATCGCAACCTCACCAACAACTACAAATGCAACATTTGTTAAATTCTCGCTCCAAGTTTGAAGTTAGTAACTGAAATAAATAAATATACATACATAAATAGAGAATTCAGATTATTATGGTAAACAAGAGAGCCTGGCATTGTTTAAGTTGAGGAAACAATTAAACAATGAATAATAATAAATGGGTCGACTGTAATCCAGTGCGACCTGAAAGTTTCATTTTCACTGGCCACTACACCAAGATGTAGGGGTTGATTTCCATGGATTGCTCCACTTACTCTTGATCCTAACCTTATAATGCTGAGTGTTTAGCAAGGAGACATCAAGCACCATTTTTTGAACCCTAGTCTCCCTGCCTATTAGCAAACAATAACAATTATCGTTCGGTTGAGGAAATAACATAACCAATATTAAGATGTATAGATTTTTCAATTTATTCTGAAATCTAGTCAATTTGAACAATCCTGTGTTGTTTACGAAGGAGTGGTGTTCATGCAATACTAGGCACAGTGTCATGTTAAACCCATTCCTTTCAGCTGTTTGCCTAATTGGGGTGCTGCATCTACACTTGGTTCTTTTTATGCATCATCCTTTTTAATTAACTGTTCTGTGAGATACCAATGAGAGGATATTTGGAGTCATCCAATGCTTTGTGTTGCATCATGGTCGATGTCAACTTTGAGAGAAGGGGAAGCATAAAATGCACTGAGAAAAGTGACAAGTCATTAAAAATAAAAAAAAAGACTGAATGTTGAAAGATAAACAGATTTTATTGACTCAAGGCAGGTGTTTCTTCATTGGTTCATAAAAAAGTAACAGGGGGAGGGAGGAGCATAATTTGAAGGAAGTCTAGTGAGATTACCAATTAGACAAACAGAATTTTATATCTATCTATGTCTGTTTCTATCTATTTATGTCAGCTCGGTTCTAACTACGCATCCTGTGACTATATATATCTGTTTCTCCTGATCTATCTATGCCATTTCAGCCTGTTCTATGGCTGTCTCAATCTGTCTGTCTAATTTATGTATATATATATATATATATATATATGTATATAATGCTAGTCTGGTTGAATACCACAGAATTTTTGCATTTTGTAATTTTCTTAGTAATGTTCTCGATACGGTGAGCAAGTTTTCAGGTCTCCGGTGGTAGTTGGTATAATATGGCTTTGAGAGTTCTTATTTCGGCCATCTCTATCGATCAAAAGCGCTTGAAATGGCAGAAATGAGAACCATCGGAGCCATATTATACCAACTTCCACCGGAGATCTCAAAGCTTGCTCACCACGTCAGGAAAATTACTAAGAAAATTAAAAAATGTGAAAATTCTGTGGTATTCAACCAGACTTGCAAAAATAATGACTTGCTGTCTATATATATATATATATATATATATATACACACACAAATAAAACAATGAAAATAAATATATCTTTACATTATATCCTAATGTGATAAGTCAATGCTCGATATACGAGATAGAGCAATAATATAAAAAAATGAATGATAAAAATAAAAATTGGATAAAATACAATATTTATTAATTCATCAAGATTCAAACAAGGAATGTAAAAAAACTTTTTTCTTTTCCTTAATCAATGGATTTTCAAAAATAAGCTCTTCTGATCAGAGGAAAAAATCAGCAAAAATTGCATTATTGGTTAGCATGTATTTGAAAATATATATATTGGATATTTTGTATATCTTTTATTGAAGATGGGTTTTTTTGCTCACAATTTTTTATATTTTAAAATATCTGCTAACCAATAATACAATTTTTACTGATTTTTTCCTCTGATGAAAAGAACTTATTTTTGAAAATTCATGGAAAAAAATAAAGTTTTTTTTTTCATTCCTTGTTTGAATACTTGATGAATTAATAAATATTGTATTTTATCCCATTTTTATTTTCATCATTCATTTTCTTATATATATATATACGGCACAATCACATTGACACACCGGCCAGTACTAAATGGGTGATCATTTAGGAATATCAGGTGCTGTATGTGCTCTCTGTTTATCTCGGCATTGTTTCCAGTCGTCTTGTACTACTACTTGCCATTGGAATCAAGCAATGCCGACTCAGCAGAGCGGTGGTTGGAGATTGCGCAACCCTTGCAATTACAAATTCAGGTGGGGCACTCATACGTCGAAATCGACGGGAGAGTCCATCATATATATATATATATATATATATATATATAAATAGGATAACAAAACCCAACACATATCAGACAATAATTTTATTTTGGCCTCATTGGCCTCTTTCAGATGTGGAATATATATATATATATATATATATATATATATATATATATATATATATATATATATAATTTCTGTAAATATAAAAGATTCTAGTTTTGTTGTTTTAGTAGATGAAGTTACATTCCTGTGAATCATTGCCTTTTACCTAGAAAAAATCTTTTTTACTCAGATTCGCTTGTTCAGTGGTCTTATTTTGAGATTGGTGAATAATTAAATTGCATAAATTGATAGAAAAATTTTAACTGAGTTTAAATTTCAGAGGCACTTTAAGTGTGCGATAAATATATATGATCATAATTAGACAAGACACTTCATCACATTGACGCATTAGGCTTGTTAGATCACAGAAGTTTAGCGATGTTGAGCCTATTTAATATTTAGAGGAGTGACCATTTGGGAATACCAGGTACTGTAAGCAAAAAACCCACTCATGTATATAAATTGGTATCAATTAGTATAACCGTAAACAGACTGTCGTCATGTCATTTGCGAAGGTTCAGATTATCCGTTATGCTATAAAACTAGAGTTCTATGAGTCAGAAAGGAACTTTATTTAATTCAACAAAAATGTAGCAAAAATTAAAAGTTTTATGCATTTGGTGTTCAAGTAAGTAAAATTACATCCACTGAACTAGAGTTACCTACCTTGAGTGAATCTTTAACCACCGGACACCTAGTAACAGATTTGAGTTACTTTCAATGCATTATGTTTTTGTTTTATTTTTTTGCACAGTCAGCTTTACATAGTTGTAATATTGGTGGTGTGCAGAGAGGGGTGGGGGGTGGGGGGTCTGATCCCGGACATCCAAATGGGGGGGGGGCATCCAATTATATTCAAACTATCCCCCTTTCTCATAATATTTTTCAGTACTAGAACTTATATTTGAGTCTTTGGGTCATACAATCAAGGAGGTGGACTCGGAAATCACCAGACCTCTGCACATTGCTTCATGGTTGTAATATTGGTGGCAGGCTTGTGTTCGCACCAGATAAATATGTAATTCAAAGAAGTAATGTAACGGTGAATAATATTCATACTGAATTTGGCATTAGTTGCTAAAACTATTCTTGGTTTATCTCAAAGAATGACTTAATATCATAAACATTTAAAATGTTGAATATGCTGTGAAAATCTGTGGGCAGAATGTATTCAGTAAAAGATATGGAAAGTTATGAACGAGTGGAAATTCGTACCAATTTGATGCTGGTTTTGGTCATTTGGCACCCCATCGAGCAGGTTTCCGTCCCTAAAGAGAAATTTGGGAAGAATATGGTCAAAATTGCACCTTGAACAGATCTATTTATATTCTAAAAGTGATTGACTCTGCTGAGTTGATACTATACACACACATATATATATATATATATATATATATATGTGTGTGTGTGTGCGTGTGTGTGTGAAGACACATACTCATACATACAAACATATGGATAGTTACAAAATCGGTAAATAACAATGTTACTATGGAGATCAATATGTAAGTATTTATATTCAGCAACCTGGCAGTTTATCAATCTGTTAAAGTTGGCATGCATGACATATATATATATATATATATATATATATATATATATATATATATATATATGCACGTGTGTGTGTGTGGGGGGGGGGCATTAATACATGATAAATGGACTAGCCAGAACTATTAGATGAAGAATTTATCCCAGGGAACATAAAGTATAAATAATTTGATATATTGCTTTCTATCCGCCACTACACGAAAATATATTACAATATCTTATAATATATATATCTCAGCTGCTGAAAATGCTTAATATAAGCATTCAGATTTCAGTTACTCTAGTAAGCTTGTGCCGATAGTGTAATGGGTAAAACGACCGTTTGTTATCAAAAGGATCAGATTTCGAACTCAGCTGTGATACAGCGAAACAGTCTGTGGATGATTATATATGGGGTCCAACACATGCCAGCATGTAAAAAAAGACGTTAAACCGATGATGATGATGATGATGATTAGTCACGATTGGTTAGTTGTTACATAAAGAATGAGATCTGAAAGATGGCAGGTTATGATTATTGCAGCTGGATCGTGTGTCAAGAGAAGGGGCATGTTTAAAAGTGTTAGACCTAAGGACAGTTAAGCAACCTTGAAGATAAATATTAATTGAAGGTTTCAATGGGTCTATTCAGCAACTAATAAGCCAGTGAGGAAATTGATGTAAGGATGAATAAAACGCCCTTGTGAATATTCTGTCTACATCTTTTAACTTTTAGAAATTAATTTTACGGTGACTGTACAGTCGCATGTGGATCTAGAAAGAGAGATACTGGACGTTCACTAGTAGGGGAAACAAAGTTTCACCAGATTCATTGCCATTCAAATGAGTCATAAGTTTTGCTAAGACATAACATACATTCCCAATCTTGAAACTATATCTTTCATGAACAGCAATTTCAACACTTCAATCATAGAAACCTAAGTCTAGACCAGAGCAAAAAACTAAATGCATATGAGCACTTTGTCACACCAAACTTTCACAGTTGTCTGAAATTATTTTAACTAGCTGAAGCATCTGTCTAAAAAATTGTAATTCTTTCAAGTTCGGCAATACCAGGTTGCTTCTGTTGCATTACAGAAGCCTTGAGCAATCTAGCCCGTACCTAAATGGTCAAAACTGGATTCGGCTGTCACAAGGACCAGAGTTCAAATGTGATACACCTGGGAATGCATTAGCCCAAAAGCAGAAGGAACCCTGTTATTATATAGCATACTAAGAAGTTTTCTTAACCGAGGTTTTTAGCAAGTCGGTTTGGAGACAGTTTTGTTAGATGTAAAAAAATGTGAGGTTTTAAAAGCTGCCAATGTTTAAGGGCTCCCTCTCTGTATGAATGTCTCCTGAAGTTAATAAAGAACTATATATTCTTTGGGGTAGTGAGGTGGAAACATTTCAACCAACAGGAGCAGTAAAGCGCCTCCCTCTCTCCGCTAGCTTGTGGGAGACCCTTGGGCAAAGTCGAGTACTTACTTAGGCCCCCAATCAGGGTACGTGAAGTCATGGCAGGCAGGTGATGGATGGAGGGTTGAGCAGCCTAATGGATTTTAGAAACTGGTCAACCCTTCGTTTTGTGTTAGGCAGATGATACTGATTTTTGTACAATGGCTAAGACTTCCTGCTCTGTAAGAGCACTGCCCCTATAGAAGGTAATTGCAACCTACTATAGTTAACGTCTTTGTAAAGAACATCATGGTGAAACAAAATATTCAAATATCGATTCACAGCGTTAATGGAATTTCCAGCAAGGCTGGAAATTTTTCGCTCGGTAGAGTAGATCAAGTGTGACAGGTGTAACCCGATCGTCAGCCAGTGACTGTACGCAATAAACACAATCTTAGAATCGGGAAAATGAAATGTACAAACCCTCCACCAAGAAGGAAAGTTAGACAATGTAAAACAAGAACTGGAAAGAATGAAATTGAACATTCTCGGGCTTTCAGAGATGAGATGGAAAGGAGCAAGTTGCATTACATTCGATAACTACACAATCATTTATTCAGGAGGAAATCTACACTAGAAAGGAGTTGGAATTATCTTAGATCATGAGACTTTGAAAGCTATAAAAGGCTTCTGGACGATCAGTGACAGAGTCGCTGTAGTCAAGCTGAAGAGTTCACCCTTTGACATTAGCATTATACAAGCATACGCACCAACAGCCGACAAGGACGATGATGAAATGGAAGACGTTTATGAATTCATTGACAAGGCAATGAAACAAATGAAAACCCAAGACATCAGAATCACTATGGGAGATTTCAACTGAAAGGTTGGAAAGGAAAGAGAAGCCACCAATGTTGGTCCTTTTGGAATAGGTGATATAAACAAAAGAGGTGAACGGTTAATCGAATGTTGCAAGAAACACATGATGGCAATAATGAACACATGGTTCAAGAACCACCCAAGGAAATGTTGGACTTGGAAAAACCATGATGACAGAATAAGGAATCAGATTGACTATATCCTGATACAAGATTGCTTCTGGAACTCAATATCGTCGTGCAAGGCTATGCCAGGGGCAGATTGTGGAAGCGATCATAGCCCAGTAGTTGCCACAATGAGACTGAAACTAAAAAAGCTCAAGAAATCGAAGGTAACAGCAAAACTTCAAATGTAAAACAAGCAGGATACCAAACATACATACATAATTGAAGTCAAAAATAAATTTGAAGCGCTGGATCGACTAACAAATGTAGAAGAAATGTGGCAACTGATGAAAGAGAGTATCATTGAGGCAGCAGAAAAACATACCTGTCACGAAATGGAAAGAAGACAAGAAATGGATGAAACCAGAAATCCTAAATCTAATGGAAGAGAGAAGGAAAGCAACTGGCGAAAGGAGGCAGTACAAAGACCTGGACAGACTGGTGGAGAAACGTTGTAATGCAGCAAAGGAACAATGGATAAATAATCAGTGTACTGAAATTGAAAAGAACACGAAAATCGACAGAAAACTAATGCACAAGAAAATATATGAACTGACTGGAAAAAAGATACAACTAAAACTGGTTGCATTAAATCCAAAGAGGGTGACATTCTCATGGAAAAAGAAGAAATGTTGAACCGTTGCTCTGAATACATACAAGAACTGTACCATGATGAGAGAGGTCAACCACCCGAGATTCAAATAAATTATGAAGGTCTTGTGATACTCCAAGATGAAGTTTACAGTGCTTTCAGGAAAATGAAATACGGGAAGGCACCAGGACCCTACAACATCCCAATCGAGCTGGTTACTGCTCTTGATGAATTGAGAATCAAAGCGATCACAAAACTAATCAACAGCATCTATGAAACAGGCATTATCCCGGAAAAGATAAAAACGTCGGTTTACATCATTATCCCTAAGGTACAACAGACTGTGAACAACAGCGTACAATCAGCCTAATGAGTCACATAACTAAAGTACTTCTGCGTGTGCTCATGAATAGAATGAGGAACAGGATTTTGCTAGAAATATCTGAAGTACAATTTGGTTTTATGGCCGATAAAGGTACACAAATGCAATTTTCGTCTTGAAAACCCTCATAGAAAGGTCTAGAAGGCAAAGAAGGTGTTAGTGTAGACGGACGTAACATCAACAATTTAAGATATATGGATGACACTGTCCTCATCGCAGACTCCAAAGACGAATTACAACAAATACTGACAACAGTGAAGGAAGAAAGTGAGAAGAAAGGGCTGCAACTGAATGCTAAGAAAACAGAATGCATGGTTATCTGCAAAAACGCTGAAGTACAAAAATGCAACATCAAATGCAACAGCTAGACCATTAGACAAGTGGATGCATTCAACTACATAGGTTGTAATATTACGTCGGATGGTAAAAGTGACGCGGAAATCAAGAAACGAATCGCAATGGCAAAATCCGCTTTCCATAACATGGAGGCCATCTTTCAAAACAGAAACATAAATATGAACACAAAAATCAGAATCTTGAAGGCGTACATATGGTCAATCTTACTTTACGGTTGCGAATGCTAGACATTGTCGAAAGTGGCATAAAGTCGTTTAGAAGCAGCAGAGATATGGTTTCTAAGAAGAATTCTACGAATCTCATGGACAGAAACGAAGAAAAACGAAGAAGTCATTCATGAGGCTGACTACAACTGATCGCTTCTCAATACTGTCCACGCCAGACAGTTGAAGTTCTTTGGCCATATAATGCGGGCTTGGAGAAAAGCTTGATGTTAGGAAAAATCCTCGGAAAAACGAGTAGAGGAAGACAGCATACCAAGTTCACAGATGGCCTCAATAGGGTCACTAGAATAATGACTCTAGATTTCATCAGAAAGACCGGATGCAGAGAAGAATGTTAAGCCATGATCATCGATGTCTGCAAACAGACCTGATACCTAAAGAAGAAGATATACTTTGATACAGATGTCTTCATGTTTAATCATTGGCAAGAACCCATGATCCGGTCGCAGACATACGAATGAACAATCTCCACCAAATAATGTCCTGACCAGCAAACATGAAGAATTATCAGCAGAAGTTTTCAGGGTTCAGGTGGTCTTCACATAACCCTAAAGGAATTGAGACTCACAATCCAATACTTTGCTAGTTCTTGAATAGAGTAAAAGAGACAAGTTGTTGAATAGAGTAAAAGAGACAAGTTGTTGAATAGAGTAAAAGAGACAAGTTGTTGAATAGAGTAAAAGAGACAAGTTGTTGAATAGAGTAAAAGAGACAAATTGTTGAATAGAGTAAAAGAGACAAGTTGTTGAATAGAGTAAAAGAGACAAGTTGTTGAATAGAGTAAAAGATACAAGTTGTTGAATAGAGTAAAAGAGACAAGTTCTTGGATAGAGTAAAAGAGACAAGTTGTTGAATAGAGTAAAAGAGACAAGTTGTTGAATAGAGTAAAAGATACAAGTTCTTGAATAGAGTAAAAGAGACAAGTTCTTGAATAGAGTAAAAGATACAAGTTCTTGAATAGAGTAAAAGAGACAAGTTCTTGAATAGAGTAAAAGATACAAGTTATTGAATAGAGTAAAAGATACAGGTTCTTGAATAGAGTAAAAGATACAAGTTCTTGAATAGAGTAAAAGAGACAAGTTGTTGAATAGAGTAAAAGAGACAAGTTCTTGAATAGAGTAAGAGAGACAAGTTCTTGAATAGAGTAAAAGATACAAGTTCTTGAATAGAGTAAAAGAGACAAGTTGTTGAATAGAGTAAAAGATACAAGTTGTTGAATAGAGTAAAAGAGACAAGTTCTTGGATAGAGTAAAAGATACAAGTTCTTGGATAGAGTAAAAGAGACAAGTTGTTGAATAGAGTAAAAGAGACAAGTTGTTGAATAGAGTAAAAGAGACAAGTTCTTGAATAGAGTAAAAGAGACAAGTTCTTGAATAGAGTAAAAGAGACAAGTTCTCGAATAGAGTAAGAGAGACAAGTTCTTGAATAGAGTAAAAGATACAAGTTCTTGAATAGAGTAAAAGAGACAAGTTCTTGAATAGAGTAAAAGAGACAAGTTCTTGAATAGAGTAAAAGATACAAGTTCTTGAATAGAGTAAAAGAGACAAGTTCTTGAATAGAGTAAAAGAGACAAGTTCTTGAATAGAGAAAGAGAGACAAGTTCTCGAATAGAGTAAAAGAGACAAGTTCTCGAATAGAGTAAAAGATACAGGTTGTTGAATAGAGTAAAAGATACAAGTTGTTGAATAGAGTAAAAGAGACAAGTTGTTGAATAGAGTAAAAGATACAAGTTCTTGAATAGAGTAAAAGAGACAAGTTGTTGAATAGAGTAAAAGATACAAGTTGTTGAATAGAGTAAAAGAGACAAGTTCTTGGATAGAGTAAAAGATACAAGTTCTTGAATAGAGTAAAAGAGACAAGTTGTTGAATAGAGTAAAAGAGACAAGTTCTTGAATAGAGTAAAAGATACAAGTTCTTGAATAGAGTAAAAGAGACAAGTTGTTGAATAGAGTAAAAGAGACAAGTTCTCGAATAGAGTAAGAGAGACAAGTTCTTGAATAGAGTAAAAGATACAAGTTCTTGAATAGAGTAAAAGATACAAGTTCTTGAATAGAGTAAAAGAGACAAGTTGTTGAATAGAGTAAAAGAGACAAGTTCTTGAATAGAGTAAAAGATACAAGTTCTTGAATAGAGTAAAAGAGACAAGTTGTTGAATAGAGTAAAAGATACAAGTTGTTGAATAGAGTAAAAGAGACAAGTTCTTGGATAGAGTAAAAGAGACAAGTTGTTGAATAGAGTAAAAGAGACAAGTTCTCGAATAGAGTAAGAGAGACAAGTTCTTGAATAGAGTAAAAGATACAAGTTCTTGAATAGAGTAAAAGATACAAGTTCTTGAATAGAGTAAAAGAGACAAGTTGTTGAATAGAGTAAAAGAGACAAGTTGTTGAATAGAGTAAAAGATACAAGTTCTTGAATAGAGTAAAAGAGACAAGTTGTTGAATAGAGTAAAAGATACAAGTTGTTGAATAGAGTAAAAGAGACAAGTTCTTGGATAGAGTAAAAGATACAAGTTCTTGGATAGAGTAAAAGAGACAAGTTGTTGAATAGAGTAAAAGAGACAAGTTCTTGAATAGAGTAAAAGAGACAAGTTGTTGAATAGAGTAAAAGAGACAAGTTCTCGAATAGAGTAAGAGAGACAAGTTCTCGAATAGAGTAAGAGAGACAAGTTCTTGAATAGAGTAAAAGATACAAGTTCTTGAATAGAGTAAAAGATACAAGTTCTTGAATAGAGTAAAAGAGACAAGTTGTTGAATAGAGTAAAAGAGACAAGTTCTTGAATAGAGTAAAAGATACAAGTTCTTGAATAGAGTAAAAGAGACAAGTTGTTGAATAGAGTAAAAGATACAAGTTGTTGAATAGAGTAAAAGATACAAGTTCTTGAATAGAGTAAAAGAGACAAGTTCTTGAATAGAGTAAGAGAGACAAGAGATATAAGAGGAAAGAGAGAATATATAAGAAAAATTGAAAGAAATACAAAAAAAAAGAATTACGAAAATAAAAATTTTAAAAGAACGAACGTGCTGCATCATGCAGTCGAGTGTTGGATTGTCATTTGAGCTCCTTTAGTGGCTTTATGACCGCATAGCCATCTTAGATTCTATTACTCATAACTGAAAGAATATTCTAGGTTGAATGGAAGAATACGGACCCGCTGAATATTCAAAATGTCAATTTATTTCTCCTGCAAACTAATTTATCTGGATTATAAGTTGTATAATAGGAACTTTCTATTAAAATATTCGTTTTATTTTGTATGTCACCACTGTTAACCAGCAACTGATATTAATAACTTTGACTATTTCAAGACATTCCCTTTTTCATACATGCAATTCTGCTCAACCAATCAAACTTTTTGCATCTCAAAGCTTTCATTATTGAACACAAATTCAAAGAAAGACGTCATCTATTTGAACAAAATGTCCATCAGATTACAAATCACATAATCTGTTATTCTATTTTCTGTTTGAAAAATCTTGATTATCAAGTAAAATAAATTATTTCAATGAATTTGTGTTATGTTCTAAGAAGCTGGAAACTTCGACTATTTGGGTTTATAAAATATGGTAATTAGTACTCAACTGTGTTTATAGAATTTGGTAGTGAGTACTCAACTATATGATCAGTTGAGTAACAGAATAAGTAAAACTGAAAAGAACACGAAAAGCTGGGTTATATGAAAGCTGGAATGTTTTATGTTCAGATGGGTAAGTCAATTATCTGAGCTTTGATTGGCTGTTAGATCATTAGTAGGTAATCTACAATATAAAGGAGGGCCTGTGGACGAGTGGTTATAGCACTTGTCTTTGGGCTGGACGACCCGGGTTCGATCCCACTCACGGCATGCAAATTTTTGGGTCTGAAAACTCCCTCTGTCCACCCAGCAGTAAATGGGTACCTGACTAAAACTCAGGGAAGGTTCAAGGCAGCGGAAGGAGAGGGATGGGCTCCGTCTTCCATATGCTGTGCCCTAGACACGGTGATTCTTAACAAATCACCGCCGCTACGGCCATGGGCAGTGTGTGCGATGTCGGCAACGACACTCGTGCGCGTCCAGGCTATGCGACCTTTACCTTTTTTTTTACCTACAATATAAATATTGCTTCATTCAAGCAATATTTACATATGGAATATTGGAGCCATTTATGCTGGTAACTGTTAATTTGATTCTATAGTGTTCTTACATTAACTTTCTCTTGCTCGACCACCCCGCTTCTTATTTTATATACTATCACTCAACTTCCGTCACTCTCTCTTCTCCCCTCTCTCTCTCTCTGTGTTTATTAACAGTTAAAGGTAATTAAACTAACTATGAAACTCAATTGGAATAGTCCATTATAAAAAATGAAAATATCAACAATTAATACTAACTAGACCACCCGTGACCCGTCGGGTCAGTTTGTTATATTAGCTATGGAATTCATGTATGAGCGTGACACTTGTGGCATAAAGAAAATAGTTTTTTTTTACATAACAGAAGCATTTCTATGAAAGTATATTAAAATGAAAAAAGAATATAGATAGATTTCTATGAGTCGTTCTGTTTATTATAATTGTTTTTTTTTTGGATGTAATATGTGTAAAACATATAATTCAAGTATTTGCTGTTTAAAAAACAACAAAAGGAAACACTATTTAATGTAATAGAAATGTGTGCATTTACCGATTCAGCTTTCTCGCGTACGTAACGAAAACAGAGGGAGTAGGAGTGGTGAAATCTATGAGAGGGAAAGTGGGAGGTGGTTTCGTTCACCGACCGCTAGTATGGTTGATATTAATAATGAGTGTTGTTTTTTTGTTTGTTTGTTTTTGTTTTTTAAAAGTGAGGAGTTTTTTTGAAACTGCGACAGACTTTACGAAGTCCTCCCGTTGAATGTTTTTAACCGTGAAGAAAACAAATAAACTATTTGATGAAATTAAATGAAATTGTTTAAAAATTTCCAGAATGAAAAATTTCATGCGTTCGTTAATCATAATAGAGAATAACAGAATTGGAATAACAGATTGAAGACGATGCTATTTACGCATGCGCAACCGGATGTTGAAAACCGGAAAGCTGAAAGCTGATTGCAAACATACAAGAACAATAGAGTTTTAGTATTATATAGATTAAACAGAAAAATATCTTTAAACAATTTAAAAAACTTATTACAAACTTAAAATAATTGTGCATATTAATAGATTACAAGCTGCACGTGTGTAAATTAGTATTTTGCTTTTATCTGTATCAGAGTTCTCTTTTTTGTTTATTGTTAATTTATTTATAATATCTTTGCCTGTTGCAGAGATATCTATATTTCACAGAAGAAAGATTAAAAACATTTACTGCTTAACCCCTTCATGCATACTGTTGTCACACAACGACAAATAGAAAAACTGTCATAAATTTCATAAATTTTGAAATGTTTTTGTGAGAATCAAGGACATCAAGGAACACGTTTGGCCTCTCATTATTTCTCGTTACGAGTGTTTTCAGAAGTCAACTCAACTTGAAGGTATTTTGTTCAAGAACAAGTTTGATCAATTACATAGAATTTCTGTAAAAATTTTTTCAAGAGTTAATATTATTAACTAGCTGTACCTACTCGGCATTGCCTAGGATACAGTGATATCATTTTAGATTTTAACAGATTTTTAAACTTATGGTAGACGATTCCTATTTTAATCTTCAATTTAAAATTAATTTTTATTTTTAGGTGATTATTTGAAATGTGTCATATCATCAGGTCAGACTAAGTACTTTTTAAACATAAATTGTAGCTGAGTATGATATTCTATTGCCAATAACATGGTACAACAATAATAAATGCAAATTGGTGAGTCAGAAGCAATGTTTGATGTTTGTGCTGAAATGTTATTTGGGTTTGACTTTATGTTAGAGTGTTCTTATGTATATTTAGCATACTTTATGTTGTATGGTAATAATTAAAAATAATGCTTTTAAAGGATAACCAAATATTAACTCTCGTAAAATTCAACTAAATAAAACAAATTGCAGCAACATCAGATCAATATTAAATTAAATCTTTGATTCTAAATAGAAAATAACAGTTCATAACATCTGTACTAACATAGGAACAAGACTAATATTTTATAGAAGAAATATTGTTAACATTTTGACTAATGTTTTGTTTTCGTTTTAGATATCAATTACAAAAATTACAAGAATTGAAACTAAAATTGTTCAAGAATGACTACTTCACAGGTAAGAGCAAAATGTCTATTCAGACAAGACAATGACAGCTGAGACCTATTTAATGTTCTAACACAATACGGTGCACAACAACTCAAAGAGCTCCAACCAAAATCACAAAATGCCTACAAATTTTTCAATTTAAATTTCCACATCGTTGGAAAAGAAGAAGTAGCTCAATTTCTTGGCCTCTCATTCTGCAGCTATAATGCCCATGAATTTTTTCTTCTGGGGGGTTATACGAAATATCTTTTTTTCTTGTGGGGTTGTACGAAATATCTTTTTTTCTTGTGGGGTTGTTCAAAATATCTTTTTTTTTGTGAGGTTGTACGAAATATCTTTTTTTCTTGTGGGGTTGTACAAAATATCTTTTTTTCTTGTGGGGTTGTACGAAATATCTTTTTTTCTTGTGGGGTTGTACAAAATATCTTTTTTCTTGTGGGGTTATACGAAATATCTTTTTTTTGTGGGGTTGTACAAAATATCTTTTTTTTGTGGGGTTGTACAAAATATCTTTTTTTCTTGTGGGGTTATACGAAATATCTTTTTTTCTTGTGGGGTTATACAAAATATCTTTTTTTTTGTGGGGTTATACAAAATATCTTTTTTCTTGTGGGGTTATACGAAATATCTATTTTTCTTGTGGGGTTGTACAAAATATCTTTTTTTTTGTGGGGTTATACAAAATATCTTTTTTCTTGTGGGGTTATACGAAATATCTTTTTTTCTTGTGGGGTTATACGAAATATCTTTTTTTCTTGTGGGGTTATACAAAATATCTTTTTTTCTTGTGGGGTTATACAAAATATCTTTTTTTCCTGTGGGGTTGTATAAAATATCTTTTTTTCCTGTGGGGTTATACAAAATATCTTTATTTTCTTCTGGGGTTGTACAAAATATCTTTTTTTCTACTGGGGTTGTATAAAATATCTTTTTTTCCTGTGGGGGTTATATAAAAAAATATATTTTATATGGATTACTTTGCACCGCCATTCCCCAGATATCACCCTCATGGACTTTTTCTTGTCAGTGAATACAAAAGATAGTGTGTGCTTTACTTCAATTAACAACATAAATGATCTGAAACAACTGCTGCTATTAAGAGAATGGATTAAGCTTTGTTCAGAACGTACATTAAATATCATTTAGATCTCCATTGTGCGATGAACGGGGCCCTACAGAAATTTATTAAAAACTGAAAACAAAAATATTCTATTAACTTGATATTAAATGAATATTTCAAAAGTACATCTAGTTGTATCTGCAACAGTGTTTACTTTGGTTGGGTTGAGCTGACTTCTTCCCTGGCCTGCACCACGCACTGAACCATGGTTGCCAAGGCACGAAAGTTCTGAGTGAGATCGCAAGAAATGGTTAACCAATAGTGATTAAACCAGTGAAGACTGATCACTTGCAGACCTGATAGCTCAGCCAAATCCCTCCTATGGGTTGTCACCCATGTCTTCAGCTGCCTATCAATATGCTTGCACCACCCAGACAGAGAAATAGGGAGAATTATTTCACAAATTCATTCCCATACTGGCGACAAAGATATCACTGTAACAAGATAGATGGCAGAAACTTTGGTGGAGAACAGCAGTCAGGACATTATCGGTCTACCAGCAACACAGGATGTGATGGATGTGTCATTGTCAAAGAAATTCAACTTCTGTCGATCGACCACCCTTGTTGACCATGTTTCGCAACCATAGACTACAATTGTCCAGACAATGGGTTGAGAGACAAGCTCTTCAGTTAATATTGGAATCTCTTTACACTCCCACAAAGGTGAATCTTGAGGCTCTTACTTGACAATCGACTTCCGTCGCACGTAAGAGGAAACCACAGTGATCTGAGGTATACAAATGCCTCTACGTCCTTAAAAACAAAATTACATTCAAAGGTATTAACTTCAGTTGTAATTTTAATTAGATTTTGAAAATGTTCAAAAAACATTATAAACTATCGTGTATCAACTCTTTTTTTGTCATTTAATGCCAAATTCAGTGATTTGCATGAAAGATGTTGTGCTTCAAGTTTTTAATATCTTCAGTAGAGCAGGTGGAGTGCTCTTTAGCCTTGGTGGGCGATCACCTAGAGATGGTGTTTCGATAAAAACACTGGTCCCCATAACCTCACTGAGTCGGCGTCAGTAAGGGCATCCGGACTATAAAAATCTTGCCTCAATTAAGGGGATGGATTCCAAAGAAACCTGACTAGAGATAAGTTTGGAAGTCAATTTCTAAAAGGCATTTAACACATGCCAGCATGTAAAACGAACGTTAAACCGAATATGATGATGATGATTTAAAAATTCAACTTTAATAAATAGTCTGCAAACGATAGATTCTATTTAACCGATAAATGAGACTGTAAAATACGACAAACTCGGGTCAAAGTGAATCTTAAACTGAGAACCTGTCACCGGAGTTCATACCCAGGACAGGGTTGGGTTAGACATAGGCTGAGTATTTGGTAGGATTTGGAAGTATGGTAGGCAAAACAAAAGGTAGAAAGGGCTGGCGAAGAATGGATTTCAAGGTTATTGAATGGGGTGGAAGTAGGTTTTGGTAAAACACCTTGCCCAAGAATGTCCAAGGAATCTTAATGCACTGCCGTCATTTACCTGTGTGCGTCAATATTTCATGCTGTAAACTTGATATAACTGGTAAAAATACTTATTATTTATACATGATCTAATCTTTCCACATTTTTCAGGATTTGAACTCAACTATCCCAGCCATTTTGAAACACAAACAACAAAATCTATGCCCTTTGTATCATAGGCATCATATGCTAAAAATAGGATATCTTGATAGGATTGTCACTCACTACCTCCATACATATCTATGTTCGTGTTTTCAGTATCACAATTTCCAGGTAATTCCAAAGATATAGAGGCTGCAAATACCCATTTTAAAATGAATTGTTCCAAAATCAAATTATATCGTCCCGTGAAACTAAAACAGTACAATTTTAAATGAATACATTTTTCAAAAAGTGACATTCGTTTCATTGATTTTAAGAATATTTAGCTGCCGATTATTTTTACGGCAAGAAGTTACAGAATATTTATTGTTTTTGAAATAATTAAATTGCTACAATTTTAAATAAATAAATAAAAAGAGGTGAATAAATTTTTTTTTAATTAAAGAATATTTAGTTGACAATGACAATTATTTTTACGGAAGAAGAAAGAGTCATTTGTATTTCTTAATCGTATTCACCCTGAAAGACATTTATTATTTCAAGGGGAATATTATTATTAACAGTAAACTATACAGATTGATGAAGAAAGCACTGGAATTTCCACAGAGTTATTCCACTAGTAGTAGTAGTAGTAGTAGTTGTTATTATTGTTATTATCATCATCATCACCACCACTAGGATTTCTCACACAAGTCATTATTAGTTATCTCTTACTAGTAAAACAGGTGGTTTTATTAGAAGTAAGTATCTCTCATTCTATCCACTACCATTGCAACTCACTTGGTGCTTCCACAGCACCGATTTACCAGTGATTTCTCATTAATAACAGCCGGTAGATTTCTCTGGAATTTAAGTGACAATAAATCTTCTCAGGATTCCAGTACTCTTCCAGTCGAGGTCTAGATGGTTTTATACCTCCTCGATCTTTCCATCCTCCCTGACCCTTCACAATAATGTTCTGTGACACTAACTGACGCTGAAGTTACTACCACAGATATGTGTCATATATTTTTAGTCGGAGTGACAAATTATAGGATTTATTATTATTAATTATTATTATTATTATTATTATTATTATTATCAATAATAGAAGTAATATTAGTAACATTACACTTTTGACACCCCCATGAGCCATCGGCATTCTAAAAAAAGAAAGAAAAGTGTCTTATACCAAATTTGATGCTATTCTAACCAATAGGTTGTATAAGTATTCATTGTTTTTAGTGTTATCGGCAGTAATAATAGAAGCAGTAGTAATTTTAACATAGCAGTTCTAGTGTGTTTCATGCCAAATTTGAAGTGATTCTCTTCAATTAGCTTAGGAGTTTATAAGTGACGAAGAGATAGAAATTTCAAGGGTGTTTCATGCTAAATTTATTGCAATTTTATCGAATATGTTTTAAGCTCATAAGAGTTTATTGTTTTAGTATAAAGAGTAGTACTATAATAACATTTCTAGCTGTCCTATGACACATCCGATATTTCAAGGATGCCTTTTGCTAAATTTGGGGCAATTGTCTTCGAATAGTTTTGGAACCTATAAGTGATAAAGAGACACAAAAAGCTCACTTATAATATAGAGTATCTTTCACCTAACGTGAAGTACTTGTCAACGTCATAACATGTGAAGAAGTACATCGGCTAGTTCAAGTATAAACATTAACGATATTTGAGGTTGAGAAACATGAAGGTAGATACAAATGAAGGAAGCAAGAACAAAATAAAAGAGGGAAATGCAGCCGGCAACACAGAATATCGACAATAAAAAGCTAATAAAGCAAACGAAAATAAAATCTCAATTGCTATAAAAACAAAGTCATAAAAAATTACCCCAATAAAAAATGCTTTAGAATCAATTGCAACAACAACAATAACATTAAAAAGTATCGAAACTTTTTTCCACCTCAAGACCAATTAAATCATGAAAACAATAAGAAAAAAGAAGGAATGAAAATAGAAAAACAGATAAAACAGCAAGACAGATGGAGTAATCTATAATAATAACTGATAATTTTTGTCTGTCTGTTGATTATTTATATGCACAAAAACTACTACACAAGATCAAACGAAATTTGGTATGCATCATCCCCGAGACAATATGTGTATCATAGGCGATTACAGATGTATATACTACTACTGTTCCGACTACTACTGCCATTAATACTAATAACAATAAATACTTATAGGTTCTAAAACTACTCAACAGAATTGAATCAAATTAGTCATGAAGCGCCCTGGTATAGCTGGATGTATCATAAGAGAGACAACATTATACTACTACTAATATTAATAGTCATTTAGAGCCTCTTGGCCGTTTGGTGATTAAAGCAAGTGACAAAAGTATTTTAATTTAGTATAGTTTTTTTTTTATTGTATATACGGATATGTCTCTCATGGATAGAGAAAGAAAAAGATATATAGAGAATGGTGCATTCCCCCCATTCCTAGAAAGAGATGAAAATGTTAACTAACTGTGCCAGAAAAAAAAAAAGTTTTGACTGTAATTCAATTTCCAATCGAATTTCGTGCAACCCACTTTCTGCCTTTTTCTCCAAAAGTTTTGAGTGTCATTCAATTTCTAACCAAATTTCGTGCAACCCACTTTCTCTCTGCCTTTCTCTCTCCCATCCAAATCGCTTCTCCCTCCTTCCCAGCTGTCCTCTTCATTTATATCACCTGATATCCACATATGCAAATCAGACCACCATAAACACCTGCACCTATGAAGAGAAGCCCTTTTTAAATCTGCATACACGACATGCGAAGCACCTCATTCTTTTTGGTACTACTCCAGGTTTTGCGCCTAATTTCCGTGACTGCTTGGCGCAGCGATCGGGCAGCTCGCGGAAGTGTCCGAGACCTGCCGAGTCGAAAACGAGGCTGTAAACAAAACTGGGGGAAAAAAACCTTACCAATCAGGATGCTGCAAGGCAGTTTATAGCAAGCAGCCGATAAAATTTGGAAGGAGACGCTAAGCCAAACTCAAAAAAATGAATTTTCAGCAATTGTGTCAGAGCTTAGAATCTCCGGAGCAGGTTATGAATTTCTGCCATCAGAAATCTCTACTGCCCACCAGAATGCGGTGTAGGCGATGTGCACGACTTTGCCGGCTGACGGCAAGACAAACAATATCGGACAAATATGTATAGAGATGCCCCACCCAGAAATGCATGGCTTGGGGTGTCTTAGCGACCATATTGAAGATAATCTACCTGTGGTCTCAGACTCCTCTTCTGCCTGTCTTTCGCTAAGCCCCCCCCCTCCCCAAAAAAACAAGCGCTACCTCTCCGGGAAAAGATACAGAATCCCCCCCCCCTAAAAAATCTATAAAAAACAAAAAGACTTGCCTAATTGAAAAAAAAAGTATAAAAAAAATGATTAAAAAAAAGAAAAAAAAAGTTTATTTATTTCAGCTATGGGTTTGTTCATTTCTTTCATTTTTTTATAAAAATATATGCATTTCTTTCTTTCCGTATTCATCGTCTTATATTGTCGTCTGCCAACCTTCCATTTTTTTTTTCACGCATTTTGCGGTTTTGTTTATACAGCCTCGTTTTCGTCTTGACAGCCTCGTTTTCGATTCGGCAGGTCTCGGACGCTTCCGTGACCTGTCGGATCGATGCAGCCGAGCAGTCACGGAAATTAGGCGCAAACCCTGGAGTAGTACCTTCTCTTTCCTGATGGTGAGTGTTCCTCTTTATTGTCATAGAAAGCTATCGGCTAGCAGTCGTCTAATTTCTGACACATCTTTCTTATCTGTTCATGTCCCCTATCTTTTCTTCTTCTACATCCGGTTTTGGTATTTAGGATGTTGAAAATGTCCGGAACACTAGAGTGGGTAACACCAGGCAACGCCTCATGCCCTATCTCCATGCAGTCCGATTCAAATGGTTGATATCAGTCAGGTTGCATGCAGTCATATCGTTTCTTAAATACTCAAACAAGGTCTTTCTCGGTTTACCACGTCTCATAGTGCTCAGGATATCCAGACGCATTAAGGAGCTGATGCAAAAGGTGGCATGCTGCACATAACCGAACCACCTCAGATGCCAAGACTGTAAGGCATCCATAATCCCACCAATACCAGATTCATAATGAATCATGATTGATAAGATCCTTTCTCTCAGTTTGCAGTCGCACATCGATCTGATCCTGGTATGATCATTAAGGCAAATCTGTTGTAGATCAGAAGTGTTTGAGCTCCATATCCCACTGTCATGCAAGATCGCAGAGCGAACACAGGCTGAAAACACGTTCCTCAAATCTTGAAGGAAATATGCTTAGAAGCAAGAATTGGCAGCAGCTTCCTGAACTTTCCCTATGTAATGCAAAAGTGAGCAGTGATAGCGTGTTCGTAACTGTAGGGTTTCTTTCCATGCGCAACATGGCACATACAGTTACCCACGATATTATGCAACTGTTGATGGAGCAGCCGTTCTTAGAGTTAGGGCTCCTAACTACCAGTCGGAAACAGCAGACAAACAAGCTGTCTAACCCGTACCCTCAACCTGTCGAAACAAGAGCGCCCAGACTAGTCATGTAGGACTTAGTGACAAAAAACTGTCCCCAAGTTGCCCAGATAGAGAGAAAGAGAGACGGCGTTCATTGCCCTAGTTAGGAAACAAGGCCAAGCACTAGGCATCTTTAGAGGCGTTCCAGTGCTTGTACCTCTATGTCTGGCTAATAGACAGAGAAGGAGTGCAAAGGCTGGACAATAGGCAGAGCCCATGTTTTTCCAAGGCCACTTCGAACCTGGATACCTTAGGCATCGTTACAGTCTCTTCTGGCAGGCTGTTCTACGGAATAGAAACATGGACAAAGAATGCTGCTTTTCTTCTGTTTAGACGAAAATGATGATGGTACATCTTCTGTAAATGGCTGCTGAGACCACTATTTGTCGCTGGGATGGAAAACACCAAATGTAGATTTAAAATTTCCGTTGATGATGTTGTATGCGAGAATCAGGTCCACCCCCTCATCCTCTGTGCTCAAATAAAAACAGATTTAATATTTGAAGCTGCTCTTTGTAGATATGTGTTGAGAGTTTCATCACCATCTGCTGTACAATGTCCTTTTGAAGGTAAGAATAAACATATATTTTACTGTGAAATTTTTTAGATGAGGGTTGATAAGTTGAAATATTAAGACTACTATTCTCATCTTAGATGTTATTCTCACAACGTTTTAGCCAATGTAACCTCCAACCTCCTTCAGATGCATCTTTTTGAATCTCTACAGAATTTCGAATTGAATGCTTTATTTAATCATTTAATATTTAGGTGGATTGCTCTGTTTCATGATCGGGTAGAAGAGTTAAGTTATTTTTATTTTAGTTTGAGTTAATATGATTGAAAATCAATATTTGATTCAACTATTGTTTCAGCTTTTTTCCATTCGACCGTGTTAGTGAAACGAATATATTTTATATTGCGTCAGTTTGTTCTGAAAACTGTTACAGCGAATACATTTTCATTTACTCACCGAATATTCTTTACATTAATGGGAAGTAATCATGTCCTAAGTTATTTGGATTATTAGAAAATAAATATCTAAACATGCATTATACTTTTAAACATTAAAGAGACGTTTTCATACTATTATTTGTTCTTTAATATTAATCGATTAACGTCAAGTATGAAGACAAAATATTTAAAATTTCCTCTTTCACAAAATAATTTGATTTAATATGAAATTAAAGTCACCAAAATTAATTTCCGTTTCTTCATAAACAAGTCAGTCATATTTTTCTTTTACCCCTGGGTAGGTACACCTCTACTTTATAATGAAGACCAATGTCTATTTATTTGTATATGAATATGTATTTGCCCCATCACACAAAAGTTAGCAACTAAAAAAAACAAACTGCCAGATTAAACCATTTCTAGTGTTTAAGGGAAAGCAGAAAGCAAATAGCAAGTCAGACAAACCTCACCATCTTAAATGAATTTGGAAAGAAATTCTGCACTCTGTTTCCATAATGAGACATTTTCGTTTTCTTTATTCTTTCTATACCGAATGATACGCTTTTTTTTACTTTTTTGTAAACTTTACAGTTTCAGAGTTTTCTTTCTTCTTTCTTTCTTTTTAACTTCACCGATTGAGACGTTATTTTATATGAATACGAATATTAGTGCAACAACTAGCGAAGCATACTTTTCGCCCGTCATTTTTGAAAGAGGGTGTACACTAGTGCTATATCGTCATCTACTGAGTATTATGTTATCCAATTAAACACAATAGCTTTTGTATAGGATACATTGACTAATCTGTTATACAACAAATCAACATTTGTGGGGTATTTAATGCTGAAACGATTCAATGTATACAATTAGTTGAATAAAAATTGTTATTTGACACATAGATGGGTGGAAGGAAAATTGATGAATTTTTATTTTGTTATTCAGTGTACGAACGAGGCATAAAAAAGAAGTTATGGACAAAACTCGTTCCAAATGTTTTTTTGTCTCCGGATACAATTACAAAGGATATTGATTATGCATTAATAGTGTTTGCTTATTGTGAAAATTAATGGGACAGGGGGGGGGGGATCAAGAGTTGATTGTTGCAGAGAACACAAATGAAACATAATGCCCTACCCCGACAGCCACTACCACCCTCCCCCCCCTTTGCCCATCTCAAGCATCCTGAGCAACTGACCTTTAGGCTTTTATGATATTCTCAATATTGTCTATCATTCATAGCATTCAAAAGCCTTTGTTTCTATTTTCTTTTAATTCTTTATTTTATGTCCATTTATTTGTTTGTATCTGGACATATAGATATATGTGTGTATGCATATATGTAACACAAAAACAAATGTATATAGATATACATATACATGTATATATATGTGTGTGTGTGTTATGCATTAAGCTTGTTTATTGTTTGTGCAGATAATGTTACTAAAACAACGATTTATTTAGTTATCGGGGCTGGAAATAAACAAAGATTACCACAAAATAAAAAATGAAAGTCATTCATGGTTTCCAATTTGAGTGTTTGATGAGAAATCGACTAACGAAGGTGTCGTCTTTGACCACTTGACTAATGAGTCATACGCCCATAGAAAACCGAAATTGTACAAATAACTCATCTACCAAACTTTAGACGTTTTTGGAGACACAGGTTTAAACCCTGTAAGAGTTTCATTTTTCATCTGTAGTATTCGTTTTGTTATTTCCAGCCTCTTTTCAGACTAAATAAATGGTTTGTTTAGTAACATTATTTGCACCCTAACCCTAACCACAAATAATATATATATATATATATATATATATATATATATATATATATATATATATATATATATATATATATATACCAAAATACATGTATACATGTGTACATGTGTGTATGTGTCTATGCAGTGTGTTCAAGACAAATTTTACACTTTTTGGAAAGGAAAGAAAAAATGGCTTATCTTAGACAATAATTGATGTATTTTCAAAATTCAAAGTGCATCTCTTAGAGGATCTGTTCCTGAATATGACTCATGCGGAGGAACTGTCCTCAGACTCTACTACGGCCTCTACAAAATAAATGAACCTAGAGCTTTTACGGTTTTCATCTGAACATCAGTTCGATCCTGGTAATCAGCTCGTCTTTAGTATTGCATGTGGTACCGTATCGTTAGTATTGCATGTGGTACCGTATCGTTAGTATTGCATGTGGTACCGTATCGTTAGTATTGCATGTGGTACCGTATCGTTAGTATTGCATGTGGTACCGTATCGTTAGTATTGCATGTGGTACCGTATCGTTAGTATTGCATGTGGTACCGTATCGTTAGTATTGCATGTGGTACCGTATCGTTAGTATTGCATGTGGTACCGTATCGTTAGTATTGCATGTGGTACCGTATCGTTAGTATTGCATGTGGTACCGTATCGTTAGTATTGCATGTGGTACCGTATCGTTAGTATTGCATGTGGTACCGTATCGTTAGTATTACATGTGGTAACGTATCGTTAGTATTGCATGTGGTACCGTATCGTTAGTATTGCATGTGGTACTGTATCGTTAGTATTACATGTGGTAACGTATCGTTAGTATTGCATGTGGTACCGTATCGTTAGTATTGCATGTGGTACCGTATCGTTAGTATTGCATGTGGTACCGTTGGTATCATTCGCAATTGCACTCGATGAGGTTACAATGAAACAGATGTTGGTATTGATGGAGTCGTGAAAGTTCTCAGACAGCCACTTCTTGGTTTTCTCAGAGACGTAACACGGATTCGAGTCCTGCTGCACCATGTATGGCCTTCTTGCAGCCACCCTTTCCAACCATCATTTGACAACAGTCAACAACAACTCAATATACCTTATCTGAATTGAGTTTTAGTCCCTTTTCGAAGATATGATAAACATGATCTGGCTTTCGCTGTAAACACACCCAAAGACCATCACAGTTTGAGAGAACTTGGTCTTCATAACGTGCAGGACTTCATTGACTGTTCTGCGCATTGTGCAACTGGCCATGAGAAGAATCAGAGCATCCCCAGCTTAACTGGGAGTTTGAATTTGTTGAAGAGTGTCCTGGCTTTCATAAGGCGGCAAGTAGTTGGCCCTTACGACTCTTGTATGAAGATTAGTAAAGATCCCTGTTCAATGCTTTCTTCAGTCGCCACCCTATATGCATAAATGACTATATCTCTATATCCTACTAAAACTGTGGATTTTGCTTGCTTGTTAGTCACTGTGCACATGATGTCACAAAAGAAAGAGAGAGAGAGAGAAAGAGAAAGTGAGAGAGAGTGAAAGAAAAAGCAAGAGAGTGAAAAAGAGGATGAAAGAGATAGTGAAAGACAAAGTAAGAGAGAGAGAGGGGGGAAGAGAGAGAGAGAAAGAGAGTGGAGAAAAAGAAAGAGAGAGAAAGCACAAGAGAAGAGCAAGAAAGCAAGAGAATAGCGAGAAAGCGAGTGGTCAAAAGGGAGAGGTTAGAGCAAATAAGAAACCGAATAATTATTATCAAAAAAAGAAATATATATATATATATTTAGTTTCCCTCTTATTTTATTGACGTTAATAGCTTTGCTAACAAAGGTACATAAAAAGTATTTTCCATCAGTCATTTAGGCCAAATATTGGTCGGTGTTCTTAAAACCCCCAAATATTTATTTTCAATCAATTCCATTGATTTTAATATTTAATCCTGATTTATATTTTATTTTTAATGAGTCATAAATAAAGAGGGGTGAAATATTTGAGGTCAAGTCACTGAGTGCATTGTCCCACATCAAATAACCAGGCTACCTGTGGAAATCAAAGGTGTGCTGGGACCTTTAATAGACCAAGCCCCTATATTGCGGCTTGATTGGATGCTCCGTCTCAATAGTATGGATCATTGACTGAGCAATCGTAAAAAGAAAACATATGAGACTATCTGTGATTGGTTGGCAAATCAGAAGTGGTTGCCTCGTTGAGTTAAAATTCTTTATAAAAAACTAACTCTTTGGAAGTTCAAATCAAAGAGAATCGAATACAGGAAAATAAAAAGACTACAAAGTATCTCTCTAAATCAACATTTTCACAAAAGCACAAAAAACTCGAAAGTCCTTAAACCAGAAATAGTACCAGTCAACTTTTCTTTTTTTTTTAAAAAGAGCAACATAACGTTTTTTTTATATATTATTTTTACACACCTGTATTCCAATGAATATTTATTATTGTTCACAGCAAGTTTTTCTTGAAAAAATAATTATGGAAACAGAACTTTTTTTTACAGCTAGCTTTTATGAAAGCTTTAATTCTTTGATGCATGGATTTGACTTCTGAGAAACAGTATTTTTTATCAAGCTGTGACTAACTTTATAAAATCAGCTTCGTCTGAGATTAAGATTTATACAAAACACCCATGCCAGGACTGGTAAATTTAATTCCTCAAATAGAACAGTTTTGAAAAACTTTTATGTCCATTATCAAGATTAAATTCAAGATATAATGTAACTAAACCTAGAATGCTTATTCCAATTTTGATCAAAATCCATTACATGATTTTGATTATGGAAAATGTCTAAAATTTAAGGTTTCAGCTAAGCCATCTTAAGAAACTGAAATTCAGGAAATCTTGCTTAATTTGTACTTAATGACTATGGATCAAATTTAATGATATCTGATATATATATATATATATATATATATATATATATATATATATATATATATATATATATGTATATATATGTATATATATATATATATGTATATATATATATATATATGTATATATATATATATATATATGTGTGTGGGTGTGCAATGCACACAGGGTGATGTGACGCGAAAGTGTGTTAGCTATAAGGTAGCGTCTTGGCCTACTCACCATCTCGCCCTCAGCAACCACCACTGGCCAGCCTTGCACGAAACGAGAAGCCGAGCGTGTAAGTCTTCTCCTGCCAGTACTCAGCCTCTCCTTCATCAAGACCTCTGCTGTGCCTCCTCGCGGCCACACACGGTAACTGGTTGTCATGCGCATCCAGGCGGAATCAGCAGAGGATCTCGGAACAGTAGGGAGTCCCAGAGGGAATGTGCTACGGCCCACCGACGTGTGGACATGCCCTGACACATTACCAATCCCTATTCCAGCCATGGGTCAAATGGCCTCACTGCCTTGTGAGAGCTATTGGAAATGGATAAGGCTAGGGGAGCAACCCCGACAGAAATGACGGAGTGGAGCCCCGTAGGCGGTTGGACGGCATATTTGCCTCCCTCCGACAGCTCCTGCACCCTTGGTCGTCCCCCAGCTGTCTCGACTATGTCTCGCCGTTGGAATCGGGCGGGCCAGGATGAGAGAGTGAGGCCGATGCAGCGCAAGTCCCCCTCACTATAATCCAAATCCAGCGCAAGTCAGGGTGTCAAACATTGCGTCAACACCAAGCCCTGTGGCGATGGGCAAGCGGCAAAGCAGCAGGTGTGGAAATCACTGGGAGCTGTAGCTGCAAACCTGCACACAGGCGGTCCAGAAACTGGTCGTACTCCACTCGACCGAAGCAGCGAGGGGGTGCAGGCAACTGGCTGGTCGACCGAGCAGTCCTTTTCAGGATCACTCTGCTCGCCTCCATGGCATGAGGACGGGGCGATAAAAGGAGCCCTAAACATAGCTGCTTCACCATTACCTCTGGCCAGCATACCGCGGCTGGCGGGGTTTCCCTCACAGCGGTCGAGACATGAGAAAGAAAGGGTTGGTGCTTACCTTAGCATCATGGAACGTTCGTACTTTGCTCGACAACAACAGAGCTGACCGACCTGAGAGAAGAACTGCGCTTGTGGCAAGGGAGCTTGCCCGTTATAAGGTAGACATCGCAGCCCTCAGCGAGACTCGCCTCCCTGACAAGGGCCAACTAACAGAGTCAGGTGGCGGCTACACCTTTTTCTGGAGTGGACGCAGTAGCGAGGAGCGCAGAGAGGCCGGCGTGGGCTTCGCCATCAAGACTGAACACGTGAAGCTGGTCAGCATCCCGGACGGCATTAATGACCGGCTGATGAAGATGCAACTCCCGCTTAGCAAGGGAAGAACCGCCACACTGATCAGCGCCTACGCACCAACTATGACCAACCTCAAAGATACCAAGGACCAGTTCTATGAAGATCTGGAAAGCCTCATCTCCACTGCTCCGCAGAGAGAGAAGCTCATCATCCTCGGCGATTTCAATGCCCGCGTTGGCACTGACCATTCCACTTGGGACCGGGTCCTTGGCCACCATGGAGTGGGCAAGTGCAATAGCAACGGCCTGCGGCTGCTCAGCGTCTGCGCTGCACACGACCTTTCCATCACCAACACCATGTTCCGCCTACCCACCCGTAGCAAGACGTCGTGGATGCACCCACGCTCCCGGCACTGGCATTTGATCGACTACGTCATTATCAGGGCAAGGGACAGAAGAGATGTAAGGCTGACCAAGGCTGTGTGCGGTGCCGAGTGTTGGACAGACCACCGCCTGATCACATCCAAAATGTGCCTCTACATCCAACCTAAGAGGCGGCCTCAGGGCCAGAAAGTCACAAAGCGCCTCGACGTGGAGAAACTGAAAAGTCCAGATGTCATCCATGAGCTACAGGAAACAATCAACGACAAGCTATCTGTCCCCCTTACCATCTCGGACACTATTGAAGATCAGTGGGCACGCCTCAGAGACTCCACCTACACCATCGCTCTCGAAATCATTGGACCTAAGAAAAAGAAGCACCAGGACTGGTTTGATGAAAATGACTCTAAGATTCAACCCCTCCTGGAGGAGAAACGCCAACTTCTCCGTGCACATCAGAGTGACCCTAAGTGCCTCGCAAAGAAAGCTGCCTTCATCAACACCCGCAGCAAGGTGCAGGCCAGACTCCGCTCCATGCAGGATGCCTGGCTCAGCGCCAAAGCAGATGAGATCCAGGAGCATGCCGATAACCATGATATGAGGAAGTTTTACGATGCGCTGAGGGCTGTCTACGGTCCCCAGTCCTCAAGCTCCTCTCCCCTGCTTAGCTCCGATGGAACAACTCTCTTAAACGACAAAAAGCAGATCCTTGATAGATGGGCAGAGCACTTTAACAACGTGCTAAACCGGCCATCTTCCATCAACGATGAAGCCATCGACCGACTACGCCAGGAGCCTATCAACGAGGAGCTCGACATCCCATTCTCGTCAGAGGAAGTAAGCAAAGCCATCAAGCAACTTTCCTCTGGGAAGGCCCCTGGCCCCGATTTAATTCCAGCAGAAATATACAAATCTGGTGGACCTACACTGCTGGAAAGACTGACAGAACTCTTCCAATCCATGTGGGAGAGTGAAGAACTACCCCAAGATTTTCGTGATGCCACTATTGTTCACATTTATAAACGCAAAGGAAATCGTCAGTCTTGTGACAACCACCGTGGGATATCCCTTCTATCCATCGCCGGGAAGATCCTGGCCCGCGTCCTTCTTTATCGCCTGCTGGTACACCTTGAAGATGGTCGTCTTCCCGAGAGCCAGTGCGGCTTTCGAGCGGGCCGTGGGACGACTGATATGATCTTTGCTGCACGCCAACTGCAGGAGAAATGTGTCGAGCAGCACCGGGGCCTCTACACCACATTCGTCGATTTGACCAAGGCCTTCGACACTGTCAGCCGAAATGGCCTCTGGCGGATCATGGGAAAATTTGGTTGTCCAGACAGGTTCATAGCCATCGTCAGGCAGTTCCACGAGGGCATGACCGCTCACGTCCTGGATGACGGCGACCCCTCAGAGCCCTTCCCTGTGACCAACGAAGTCAAGCAGGGCTGTGTCTTAGCCCCAACGCTTTTTAGCATGGTTTTCTCTGCCATGCTCCAGGACGCTTTCAAAGACAGTCACTCTGGCATTAACATCAAGTACAGATGTGACGGAAAATTGTTTAACATCAGGCGAATGCAGGCAGTCACGAGAGTGAGGGAAACCATCATCAGAGACCTTCTCTTTGCTGATGACTGCGCCCTTAACGCCCCAAATGAGACAGAGATGCAACATCTAATGGACGGATTTTCCACCAGTTGTGACAATTTTGGTCTTACTATTAGTACAAAGAAGACAGAAGTTATGTACCAACCCGCCCCAGGAGATGCATACCACGAACCCGGCATCACTGTCAAAGGGCAGAAGATTCATGCTGTGGAGCAATTCACCTACCTTGGCAGCACCCTCTCCCGTACCGCCAACATTGACATTGAAGTTAACCATAGGACCTCTACAGCGAGCAGTGCATTTGGAAGACTTAGAGACAATGTGTGGAGGAGGAGAGGTATTGCACTCGCAACCAAAATCAAAGTATACCGAGCAATCGTCCTAACAGCCCTACTCTACGGCTGTGAAACTTGGACGCTTTATAAAAGACATGAAAAACAGCTGAATGGCTTCCACCTCAGATGCCTCCGTAATATTCTCAACATCCGCTGGCAAGACAGAATTCCTGACACAGAAGTCTTGGAGCGCGCGGGGCTCCATACCACCACCACCATAGTCCACAACACCCAGCTTCGGTGGGCAGGCCATGTCTACCGCATGCCTGACGGCCGAATCCCCAAACAACTCTTTTATGGGGAACTCAGCCAGGGAGAGCGGACTGCAGGAGGCCAAAAGAAACGATATAAAGACTGCCTGCGAACCTCCCTCAAGGACTTTGACATCAACCCCCAGTCTTGGGAGAGTCGCGCTGCAGAACGCTCTGCTTGGCGCTGTGCCGTCAGCCTGGGAGCCGATAGGGCAGAGGATCAACGCATGACCCACGACCGGCAGAAGCGCAGGAGGCGAAAGGAGAGAGCTGCCGGTCCACAGCCTGTCGATGCCGCCTTCACGTGTCCGGAGTGTGGAAGAGTCTGCCGAGCACGGATTGGCCTCATCAGCCATCTCAGGACCCACCGACCCCCGACGCCAAACTGATTGATACCTTGGTCATCGTCGACTTCGACGGACGAGCAAGATATATATATATATATATATATATAACTGAAATTTGGGGAATATTTATGAATTAATGTCTAATACCTATTGTTAAAATTTCACAAAAATACGAGCTATGTGAATTTTCATGAAGGGCTTACATCCCCCTCTTTGTCTCTTTTCATAAAACTAAATATAGCTCACATTAGCCACACTCAGGCCTAGCAAAATTCATAATGATCGATTAATTAGTTAAAAAGTTAATCCTACACATAAGAATATATGAGTATTTACCAAACTTTATATAAATAGATAAATTAAAATTAAAAAGTTACCTGATAAGATTTATCTGAAGAAAATATATATTTGTTGAATATGTTTCCTATTTCAACAATAAATATGTGTATTGGGACAAAAAGACAGAAATGCCATTTCATATGAAACATAATTTTAGATACTTTGCTACAATCTTATAAAATTTAGATTGTTAATTTTATTAACACTTATAGTAGATAGGTATCAATACGTACATTGATCTTTCTTTCTTTCTTGTGCCAGCTCCCTCAAAGCTGCAGCTCGGTATTGGCAAGCCAGATTCTTGTCTCGTCATCAAGGTCCGCTATGCCCTGCTCGCCATTGGGTGGTTTGAACAGCGGGCATTCCTCTATGACGTGTGTAACTGTCTGTTCTGGGTGGCCACATTCACAGGCAGCACCCTCTCTCAGACCCCAGTCTCTCATTGTGGCAGAAAAACGGCCCACACCAGTTCTCAGGCGGTTCAGATTGGTCCATTGCCTTCGTGGCAGCTCAGCCCCTGGTATGTCGTCTGGGTCGGTGATGAACGTGTGCAGTCGGTGTTGGTCAGCTTGCTGCCAATCTTCCCTCCAGCGGTTCTTGGTCCACATCTGCTTTGAGGTGGTGTCTGGGACGGTTTCAAGAAGCTGATGTGCGTGCTGGGAGAGTGCATGGCATGATTTGAGGCGTACTGGTGGTGGGGGTTTGCTCATGATGTCATGGAGCAGATGTCTCTTGTCGATCTTGGCCTTGCGTGACAGTGTAAGGACAGTCGCTTCTCGTCGGATAGTGGGTGGGGCAATACCGGAGAGTATCGGTAGTTGGTTCGCTGGCGTGGCGCGGAGTGTCCCAGAGACTGTGCGCATGGCGGTGTTTAGAGCTGCGTCCACTTTCTTGGTGTGGGTACTACGGCACCAAACCGGGGCGCAGTACTCGGCCGCTGAGAAAACCAGTGCTTGGGTGGATACCCGCAGGGTTTTGGTTGCAGCCCCCCATGTGGTACCGGCCAGACAACGAATCAGTGCGGCACGTGATGTCACCTTTGCCATCACCTTTTCGATATGTTGACGGTATGTCAGTGAGCGGTCGAGTTTCACGCCAAGGTACGTCGGGGTGGCATCGAACAGGAGGGCGGTGTTGTTGACCATCACTTTAAGCTTGCGTTTGGTCTCGCAGTTGTTGAGGTGGAATACCGCGGACATGATTTTGCCCACACTGAGTTTCAGCCGCCAGTTCTTGAGGTACCTGGACAAGGTCGTCATGTCCGCAGTGAGCCCAGCCTTGATAGTCTCCCAATTTTTGCCCGTCTGTAGGATGGCTAGGTCGTCGGCGTACCCGTATTTTTTGGCTGTTGTTGTCGGTATGTCGTAGATGTATATGTTGAAGAGGATCGGGGACAAAACCGATCCTTGCGGGACGCCGTTCTTTAGTCTCCGTAGTCTGCTGCATTGGCCGTCGCTGGTATGGAGGGAGAAGCTACGATTACTCAGCATCTCCATGATGAAACTCACCAGGTGTCGATCTGGAATGGTTTGCAGCAGCTTAACATGGAGTCCACGTAACCAGATGGTGTCGTGAGATCAAGTAGGACAGTGCCGGCTTTTTCTCCTCTCTGGAAGGCGCTCTCGATGTCCTGGGTTATTCCATTTGTGAAACATCGAAACGTTTTCATATTCCTCATTTCTAATAACCGTTTCCAACGAGTTTTATTTTAAAATTTCAATTGCTGAAACAACACGAGAAACACCTGTGTCTGACGTTCTTCAACTTGTTCTTGCGGAATTATTTTTCTTTGTTGTCATCACTCGTCCATTTGTGAAACATCGAAACGTTTTAATATTCCTCATTTCTGAGGGGACGAAGACAGGCTCTATGTGCCCCCCTCGACTAGTAGCTGAAAGCAATACCACCTCTTACGAGTCAAGGAACGCTTACAGTGAAACTAATGTCTTCAACCAGCCATCCCCCTCCGCGACGTACATTGATGTATGTTAGGGACAACCATTGTAATCTGTTGTAATATGTCCATCTATGTGTATGTATGTATCCTATTTCTATTGTTTCCTTAGAAAGCCTGCTTCCATCATCTTTAGAGATGATGAATAAAAAATGAAGAAACTACACCTGCCTTATGTACTCATTTCAGAGAAGTTATCGTACATAGCTATATAGAATCGTCTATTATATGAAGGAAACTTGTATTTCTGTCTGTCTTTCTGTTTCTGTGTTCGGCTAAAACTGAGAAACCACCAAAGATACACTTACTAAATCACATATTAATATTTGCTTAGGATCATCAGGGACCAAATTAGTGCATAGGGAATCAGAAAAAAATGTTTTATTCTTACTGATGAATGTTCAGAAAAGTACATTGAAACTAAATCAAACAGTCGGCTGCTGATTACTTTACCCTTTTCCTTGTTTCTTTCTATTATATTAAACCAGTTGAGAGAGAGAGAGAGAGAGAGAGGGAAAGAAGGAGTGAGAGAAAGAAGGGCAGTCTAAGGGGGTGTGGATTCAAAAGTAATGAGACTGAACATATGTAAAATGTGGATGTGAGAGAGAAAGAGAGGGAAGTTTTTAAAGACACACTTTTTATAGCCCTTCTATTTTCTTATTCGTGCTCTCTTGCAACGCCAGGTAACTCTGCTAGTTCTCAATAAACAACAACAAAAAATGAGATAAATTAGATAAATCAAGTGCTAAAAATGTTAAAGGACGAAAATTCAAAGTGAAAAAAAAATTATTGTTTCATATATGAGAATTAACTCCTGATTATCACTAAGTTCAACGAAGGTGCACCTGGGAAAATACACATTTGTTCAATGTGTCTTCTCTGTTAACAATAAATATGACTGTCTTTGGACAAACAAAAAATATTCTGATGATGATAGATATAGTTTTGGGAAATTTTTCCAAAAGAGGAATAACCGAATACTGAATTTTACAAATATCATTTTTGGACAAACGGGGAAAATTCTGATGCCAACACATGGCAGCATGTAAAACGGACGTTAAATCGAATACGACGAGGATGATGATAAATGTGATTTTAAGGAAAAGGACGCGTTCAAAAGAGAAATAACCGAATTTCGAACTTTACAAATATCTGTAACTCAGTTTCAATGCAGCTGGTTTCATTCTATTTACTGCCATATTGAACTGTAGAAACGAGGGGGGAAAAAACGCAAAAGATAATCACACGAGTAAATAAAAAGATAATGGAGGCAAAGATTTGCTGATGAATCTTCTTAATTAATAGTTTTATCAAAAAGGAAAAAAAAGAAGAAAAATGAGCTCATTAATTATTTGCCAACAAAAGAAACATTATAAATTTTGTTTGGATTTAATGCGTGGATTCTCGTTTGTTTCTCTTTCTTTTGTGGAAATTAAATAATGAATCTCTTAATGAGATATTTGCAGGCATAGCTCCATCGCTTCTATGATATGACAGCGAGTACGCAAACTCAGGTTTTCCCTTAGTTTAGAGGCACCACTGAACCATACTGCTTGACTTTTGTCTTTAAATGTTTCAGTGCTGAATGAATTTCTTTTCATATCATAGTTGAAGAGATCTACTTTCTCTCTTCATATAACATCACTTTTCCCTTATCCAGGGAGTCAAACGTTTTTTAAAAAATATTTGGCAAGCTCATTCTCCAGTCCTCATGCTTCAGCAGATCAACTGTCTCTAAATTTCATGCTGTAGGGTTTTGTCCAATTACATGCTACCAAGTCTTCCTTGGCAGGCCAACCTTCCTGCGATTTAAGACATACATGCTTCTGCAATGGCTTAACCAGAGTGATAAACACTCCACATGACCGATTCGTCCTTAAGATAACCTCTATGCTAGGCAAATGTAGTGCTTTCACGGCAACTAATAATGCTGAACTACTTGCCTTAAACTCCACTTTGGACTCTGCAAACCACTCCCTCCCAAAATTCCCTATAGATGAAGCCACACTTGATGACTTGACCATCACCCCATCTCATGTCCAGGAGATCATAAAAAACCTTGACACTTGCAAAGCATTTGGGCCTGATCTTATACCAGTAATAATGATAAAGAAATGCTCTGCTGAATTGGCCCCTGTCCTCTCCAAAGTCTACAACAAATGCCTTACTGAATTTTGCTTCCCTGATAGCTGGAAAATTGCATCTGTGGTACCAGTCTTTAAGAATTCTGGAGATAAAACCGACCTTCAGAATTATCGCCCCATCAGCCTATTTCCGCTCTCTGCTAAAATCTTTGAATCCTTAATCAATCTAGCGATAGTCCATCACCTCGTTAATGCTAAATTTCTTTCTGACCATCAGTATGAATTAGGCATGCACGGTCTACTGAAGATATCTTAATGGTCATCTCTGAACGCAGGTGAAGCTATGGTGGTAGCACTTGATATATCTAAAGCCTTTTACAAGGTCTGGCATAAAGATTTTCTCATAAAAATTAATTCATTGTATATTACTGGACGAATATTTTATATAATTAGATACTTCCTATCCAAAAGAAAGATCCAGGTTGTCCTCAATGGGCGTTCATCCAAACAACATGACATAAATGCAGGTGTACCCCAGGGATCAATCGTTGAACCTTTATTGTTCCTGATTTTCATAAAACAACCTCCTTGATGACATTGTGTCTGAGATGGGTATATTTGCTAGTGACACCACAGTCTACACTTGTCATGTGGGTAAAACGGACATGTACATATCCGAAGCAATGGCTGAATCCTTAGAAAGTAACCTCCAATCTGTAGTGAAATGGGGTCATAAATGGATGGTAACATTTAATGCTGCTAAGACAAAGCTCCTTTCCTACAACTACAAGAAACCTCTTAAACAACCGATTGCCATGGCAAATAACAGCCTACTTGAGAGAGTCCAACGTTTACACTCCTCGGCCTAACATTCACAGGTAACATGAATTGGAACAAATACATAGAAGACATTGCCAAGGCTACTGCAAAGAAAGTGGGCTCTGTCTACCGTGCTAGAAAACTTCTCACACCTGATAGTATCCTATATATCTACAAAGCCACCATCTGCCCATGCATGGAGTATTGTTGTCACATCTGGGTTGGTGCACCATCAACTAGTCTCTCCCTCTTAGACAAGGTCTAAAAGAGTCTCTAATCTAATAGGTCCCTCACTATCCACTAAACTCCAGCCCCTGTCCCATCGCTGCAATGTTGCATCCTTGTGCTTATTTTACAAGTACTTCAATCGAATGTGCTCAGATGAACTTGCTTCTCTGGTGCCCCCTTGACGTAAATACACTCGACCAACCTGACAATCAGCTTAATCCTATCCATTCACTGTGGAGGTCCATAGATGCCGGAGAGCCTTCTACTCCAATAGCCTCTTTCCTCATGCTGCTGGACTTTGGAACTCTTTCTCTGTTCCCTGTTTCGCCGACTGTACCGACATGCAGAAATTTAAAACTAATGTGAACAAGCATCTCACTGCACAGCTCCCAATTTAGGATGACCCCCAAAACTTTCATCCTAATTTTCACTAGCCGCTTCCATCTACAGTGGCAACTTGCCTTGTTTGGGGTAAACTAAGTTTTTTAAAAAAATTCTACGACCTAATCTGTTGGGTTTGGTCAGCTTTCACATTGAAGATCCACCTAATTATGGAGCTGTCATTGCACTGCAGATGGACGAAAGAGGATGATAACCCAGCAGTCGCTGCCATATAACATGACGTTATTGACACAACTACTATAAAACTTATCTAGAATGTAGAGAGGAACAGTTTGCTATAGTAGACATTTTTTCTTACCAAGGCGAATGTCCGTCCGGATATAATATGCAAGTGATGAAATGGATTTGATTTTCAAAATTTGTTTCCAAATGACAGATTGATAAGTTATGTAACTGACTGGCTACTCATAATCAAATATCGATTAGGCAGATCTATGGCTATTTAAGTCTAACGGAAAATCTGACTGACTTAATTTTATAGAGTAGATGATAATAACACTTGAACTATGATGGACAGTTGTGATATCTATGGATATTGTTGCATATTTGAGATACTTAAAAATATGAAAATCAGTTCGGTCTAATTTGCATAATTGATGGCGACTTTCTTGAATACATAATGTAATTAGTCAATTTCAACTACCTTTTGTGCCATATATATATATCTATATATATATATGAATTAATAAATGTAAAACGTTTTTTCTTTCATCCTAACTATATTTATATCAAAACACCTTAGGTGTATTTAATTGAATTATACATTAAAATATTTTCAAATATATATACCCAACAGAACACTGTCAAAACACACTCATCCAAATGCTTCATTTGCACAAGAATTTTATAAACAGTCTCTAATAAATTAATATTCTGCACAATTCATTTCTAATGTTGATCTTTAATTTTCTTATATATACATAATAGTTTTGTTCATATTAATATTATTATTACTATTAGTAGTAATATAAATTAAAACACTCTAATGGAAAACGTTTGATATTCAAAATGATCATTTTGAAATTCGAATAACTTCCGGTCACATTTACACATGCTTATGTTTACACGAATCAACAACTTAGATTATTTTAAAATAATTTATTTTAAAAAATGAACTCCACATTGAACGCAATAATAAAGTTTATCTTTTAATAATTAGATATATACTTTATATTTAATACTAAATTTGTTGTTGTCGCCGACGATGATGAATATAATTATGATAACATAACAACCATTACAGTTGCCATAATAAAGAAAAGAAAGCCCCCACCTACACTTATCTTTTTAAATTACGAAAATATAATCATATTTAAAAAAAAAATTAATCAAGTTTAATTTCTGTCTTCTAAATGAATAAATGCTAAGTTTTTTCTATTTATCTGAACTATATTTATATCAAAACATCTTAGGCTTATTTTCAAATACTCTATATATATATCGAACGGAACACCTTTTCTTTTAATAAATAAATATATAGATTATTTTTTAAACTAAATTTGTTTTTGTTGTTGTTGACAACAATGCTGCTAATGATGACGTTAATAACAACCATTACATTTGCCAAAAAAAAAGAATAAAAATCCCCATCTCTCAGCTTTTGAAATTACAAAAACAAAAATAGATTAATATATTTTTCGTACATTTATGATTCCTATACATATTGTGTGAAAGCATCTTGCTGAATTCCACAGATCGATCTTGCTGAATTCCACACAGTCAGACTTTTCTTTTCTGTCCATTTTTGACAAGGGGAGGCGTCTCCCGAAATATCAAATGATTTACAATCATCCGGATATTACACACAGCTAACAACATACTTGCTGTTTATTATGTAAGATTGAAAAGGAAAATAAAAAGATAGTTGTTAGACTTCTTCTTTGATTGTTTACTTTTTATCTTTCCAGCTTCTCGTCAATCCGTCTCTCTGCATTGCCTTCAGCCTTCTTAATACCTTTATTACAATTCCCAGCAATGCCTCAAGCAAACTACCATTCTCTCTTATATATATATAAATGTGTGTGTGTGTGTACATTTTTCTCAACCTTTTTCTCTAATTTATCTTTCCACATTGTTTGCATTTTTGTACTTCTTTCCTCCTCTTGCCTTTCTTTATGTACAACCTCCCACACTCTAGTCTACTTTTAGCCCTTCTTCCCCCCTCAAGTAACCATAATACTGTAGAAGAGATTCCAGTTCTTAATGGCCATTTCCTGAGAATTTTCAGTTTCCACAATAAATCAAGTATAAAAGACTATATGTCGTCATAAATTCTTGGCCTGTGACAAAATTCTGGAATTAGCCATCACGGAAGAACAAGAAGAAGAAAATAAATGTCTTTAATATTGAGATAATATATTTGTAGTACTTATTTAGTTTGGCAAATCAAGGATGCAAGATTTAAGACACTGCTACTTCGTCTTGCATGGCAAAGGGTGGTTAGGGAGTATGATAACGGTTGGAGAGGCGAGAACTTTGAGGGCACGTGGGAGTTATGAATTAGCGTGCATTCATTTCTTTCTATTAACCGATCTGAGAGCTTGCAAAACGGGGGCACTCATGAAATTCACACATTCTGTCAAAATTAACCTTACATACATAAATTGCACTTAAAAACGCTAACAAGTGAATCAGTGGTAGAGCCAGCACCAGCACTACCTACATGCATTCACCAAACAGTGGGTTAGATCAATACTGTGTGGGTGGTCTTAGAATGGATGGTTTCAGCAATGGAAATTTCCTTAGTTTTCATTTCTGTCTCCTTTACTTAAAATGTTGGAAGAAAATATATATTTCATAGAGTCGCTTTTAATAGTAAAAACATATTAAAACAACAGCAAAAAGCAATGTTACTGCGCATATGCATTAATCTGGCAATAACATAATTTCCATCAAATTTTCACTTTTTTGAGAATTGCTATCAAGTATCAAGTTAAACTTTTAAACTTTTATTCTATATATGTATTTATATAAAGTTAGGTATGTTTATATATTTGTATGTATAGGATTCACTCCTAAACAAATTAATCTATCATTATGAATTTTAGAACACAACTGCTAAGTGTAAGACTGGACAATGTGGGCTATATTTAGTTTAATTTAGTTTTATGCAGAGGGAGCAAAGAGGAGGCGGAAGCGGTCATGAAAATTCAAATACCTCTGATTTTTGTGACATTTTAACAATAGGTGTTATACATCAATTAATAAATATTCCCCAACGTTCAGTTTCTTTGAAATATTTTAAGTGGTCTTTAGAGAGCATATGAACACAACTTCCCATTTTAAAATTTAAATATATGAGATTTGCACTGAATTTGATCTGTAATCATTAGATCCCAATTAAGCAAGATTCCCTGAATTTCAATTCCTTCTGAAGACTCTTTAAGCTTAAGCCTAAAAATTTAAGACAATTTCTAGAATCAGCATACTGTAATATATTTTGATCAAAATTGTAATAAGAATTGTAGACACAAGGTTTAGTATCATTATATCTTGATATTTATTTTCATAACCGACATAAAAGTGGTGCAAATCTGTTCTGTTTGGGAAATTAATTTTTACTGGAACGGTTATTCTTTTAAATATATAATTTACTGAATAAATGCTGAAAATTTCATTCAAATTGTAGAGTTCTTTGATTGGTTTATGTAGAAAGAGCAGTCTCCTACTAGAGACGCTCTCATCATAGATTTTTAGCAAGCCAATAAGAACCTAATGCCAACAATGAGTACAGTGCTTGCTGTGCATGTTAAATGCTAAGTGTTTAAATCGGTCATCTTGAATTTTCCCCTACTGCTGAACTTAAGCAATGCCAAGGTAGGAGAAATGTGTCTGAGGATTGCACGTGTTGTATTCTATCCTGGTCATGGCAGCAAATAAGTATATTATTGGATATTTTTTTCCCAGTGATCATCTCAGTGGTCTCATCTGGTATATGGCCTCTCCACGTGGTCTCATCTGGTACCCGGATCCTCCACGTGGTCTCATCTAGTACCCGGATCCTCCACGTGGTCTCATCTGGTACCCGGATCCTCCCACATGGTCTCATCTGGTACCCGGATCCTCCCACATGGTCTCATCTGGCTACTGAATCCTCCCACGTGGTCTCATCTGGCTACTGGATCCTCCACGTGGTCTCATCTGGCTACTGGATTCTCCACGTGGTCTCATCTCGTACCTGGATCCACCACGTAGCCTCATCTGGTATTTGGAACCCCCACATGGTGTCATTTGGTACCTGGATGCTCCACATGGTCTCATCTAGTATCTGAACTATCTATGCAGTCTTAGTACTAGGGTTTCATATCTCCCTATCTATGATGCAAGGCACCCACTGGAAAACTATTATCAAGTATAAAATAAATAATCAAAAATCAAAGAATTATCCAGTTTTAATGAAATATTCAGCCTTTATTTAATAAAATATGCAATTTTTAAATTAAACAGCATAATGATTTTTCATCTTGTATCTGGGCCCTAACATAACACACCAAGCACTTCATGCCAAATTTGGTGCAATTCTGTCGAGTAGTTTTAGAGCCTATAAGTGAGAATTAGACAGACAGAAAGACAAAAATTCTCTATTAACATCGAGCTCGTAGAATCAGAGTTAGTTTTCATCAATCTAAATTACGTATTTGAGGGTTTTAGAATTCAGACCTAGATAGTATTGCATCTGACACATAAATATTTTATTCTGCCTAGCTCAAAAATATCTTTCGTTTCAGTTTTTTTGAAAAATATTATTCCAGTTAGGAAGATTATTACGATGGCAACAGTTGTAAATAAGGACTCAAATAATGTAAGAGAGATAAATCTTTGCAGCTTAAAATAGACTTATCTCTCTTACATTATTTGAGTTATTATTGAGCATTCTTTTTCAAATCGCTTATTTTCTCTATCTAATTTTTATAATAATAACATTCTGTAACCACTTCGCATGTTTCTGTAGTTGTGTGTTTCAGACCTATATGGGACATTATTATCTTATCTTCTAAATCTTACTTTTAATGTAACTTTTCTTGAGATAACTGATAGAGTAATAAAACAATAAAAACTAAAATTGTATTTCTTTTCCTTTATAACTTTAAAAATGGGCAACAAAAAGAAAAATGAAACTAAAATGACATTAATGAATCCCGGGCTACACCGGGTATGCACAGCTAGTAAATGGTAATACTTTTGATGCCTTTTTTATTTGGTTAATAATTACTTTTGATGTCTTTTTTATTTGGTTAATAATTAGTTTTATATGGTCAAAATATCTTTCAGTTAAGTTTCTTTTAACAAAAAATTATTCCAGCTCGGAATATTTTTATGATGGCGACAATTTTAAATAATGACTCAAATAACATAAGTAGATAAATCTTTGCAGCTTAAAATATTATATTATTGAGCATTTTTTAATCTATTCTTTTCTCTTATTTTAATAACATTTTGCGATCATTCCGTGTTTGTGTTTCTCACCTATACATGACTTGCACATTACTGTTTCTTATAAATTTAATCTAAATTTTATTGAAATAATTACTGAAATAATAAAACCATAAAAACTAAAATTGTATTTCTTTTCCTGTATGTTATTTATCTCCTCTACAGGAGGTTAGACACAAGGTCAGGTGTGGGTTCTGATGAAAGTGTTTCTGTGGAACAAACTGGATTCGAACTCGGCACATCCAGGTCTTTAGTCGGCAACATTCCTGTATAACTTTAAAAATGGGCAACCAAAAAAGTTTTATACTAAAATGATGTTAATTAATCCTAGGCTAGTAAAATATAATACTTTTGATGCACCCTTTTATTTTGTTAATAATTTTTTTTTAGTCAATCGTTAACAAATCTAATTTCTTTACGCTTTCTTGAGATTCAAAATTGCTGATGGACTAAAAAACAAATAATCTAATTAAAAAATATGACATTTTTCGCTGATTGTTTTCATCTTTAACTTTTAAAAAGTTTAAAAACAAAACATTTTAAGACGGTTATTTCATAATTGTGAACGTCTTGTTAAAAAAATTTACAAAATTTGCAGCAGTACAACAAGAAATTAAAATTAATTATTCAATTTTGGTTTTTAATTTTTTCATCAATATTTTTCTACTTCTAATTTTTTGTTTTTGTTTTCGTTTTATTTCCTAATCGCTGAAATGTTTTTGAATTGACAGATAATTTCAATGCATTTCAAGTATTGTCTGTTTAAGTAGCAATTTTTTTTATTTCATTCCCCCCCCCCCTCTCACTTCTTCCTCATCCTGCTGAGAACGACACTAAGAAAAAAAGATGTGCATAAAATATGGCTGCAAAAAGTGGTTGATTAAGTGTTGCAATCAAAAATAAGGAGTATGCACATTCGGCAGACCATCGGCTTTTTTAGATGTGTCCTTTTCATTGCAAAACATACAGATTGAATGGACGCTTCTTAGTTTAGATGCGTCCGCCTATCACTATAAGAGACTGCCCATCATTCGGTCTGTCACGCTTAGGTTTGTAATAATATTATCATCTTCAAACATACAGACTGAGTGGACATATTGTATATGAGTGTACACACCCTATGTTAAAAATGACAAAAAAATGCTTCACCAGTGTCTGCACTAATATTCATATAAAATAACGTGTGAATCGGTAAAGTAAAAACAAAAAAGAATCAAGAAAACGTCTCAAATTGGAAAGTTAAAAAGAAAAAAGAAAAAATATGTATCAATTGGTATAGAAAGAAGAAAGGAATCAAGGGAGGCGCGAGAGCGCTCTATCCTTTAATAGACTTCAAAAACGGCCTATGCTAGAAATCTCATTTCTTTGATCAATCATAACTCAAAAACCAATAAACCAAATTAGTTAAAACTTTGCACAAAATTTTTTTTTGATAGGTTCTATAAGTGTGTAGAATTTCAGCATCATTAGTCAAGGCAACACAGAGATCCAGAAAGGTCAGGCATGATTTTGTGTTATCCGTGTGTATGTACGTACATATGTGCCACCCTGTATCTCATAAACTATTTGATGGATTCAGCTGATTTTGGGCAGAGATAGAGGTTCTACGGTCTAGTTGATGGCATTTTAATTTCAGTTTACCATATACCTTAGTTTTCCAGAAAATTCCAAAAAACCTTAAAAATGACTATTGTATTGAGGCATAGCCTTTACAAAAGTAGTGACATTCCATAATAAATGCCAGTATACTGAAATCATATGCCCTTAATAGAGTTAAGATGAAAATTCATATACACTAAATGTACAAAAGCAAGGAAATTCCTAAATTTTTACACTTTTATTTTCATTAAGGGTATGCGAGCACAACAGGGCTATATATTTTACTGGTATTAATTTTTCTTCAGCGCACCTCACACACTTCATCCACTCATGCATAGAGATTTATACTGTAGTGATGTGATAATGAAATGGTTTGGTTGATATGTAGTCATAACCTTAATTAGTGACAATAAAAGTGTAAAAATTTGAGAATTTCCTTGCTTTTGTACATTTAGTGTATATGAATTTTCATCTTAACCCTATTAAGGGCATATGATTTCAGTGTACTGGCATTTATCATGGAATAATAATAGAGTTGAGGATTTCTTTCCGAATTAATTTCAGATGGTTGTCTGACTTTCTATTTGCTTTCTTCCTTCCTCTAAAAAGTTGAATTTGGTTTGTCCTGCAGTTTTTTTTTTTACTCGTTAACTTTTGTCTGACAGAATTAATTTATATTTATTTATGCACAAATAAATACACATTGGTCTTTATTATAGAATGGAGGATGTGTAAAGGCATTTCTATAAGAGAGGTTGGTTGGTCTGTCACACTTAAGTTTGAAATAGCATTTACAACACCACATGTGCAGATTGAATGGACACATCTTGTTGTCGTTTAAATTGATTGCTAATCTTTTAAAACAAGGAGAAAGTGTAATCATTGACCGTATATTACTGATGTGCACTTGTAGCAATATTTAAATGTTGGTGTATGAAAATAATGTTAAGAACACTATTCTCCCTAAGTAGGTATCACAAGTTTATAATCATATTATGGGTCCATTCCAATGACTAAAGGAAACATCAATCCATAACCATACTTTTCTTCTGATCTTACAATTTCTTGGTATGGTTATGGATTAATTTTTCCTTTGGTCATTGGAATGCACCTATAATAATTTATATGCTCTGAAGCTTGTAATACAACTTCATTGAGCTTACAATGTGGACCATTTTCGGATATTATAGAGAGTCTATATTTAAACATATTTTTTTAAGAACCCATAAATATATATATATATATATATATATATATATATATGTTATTATTATTTCCTGTATACATGTATAATATAAGGTGATATAATATATTGTGTATAGATCTTCAGTATTTACTTCAACAGTGCTCAATACATGAGTAGAGCTTAGTAGTAAAGTATGAGAATATATTTATGGCAATTAAGCTACACAGAGGGGTCCGCGTTTCATCCCCATTAGCCTGACGATTCCCTGCAGGGAATAAAACGTGGACGCCTCTGTGTAGCTTAATTAAAATAAATATATTTTCATACTTTGCTGCTACATATATATATATATATATATATATAAGTTAGGTATGGTTATAGGTTTATTATTCTAGTATTTATATAAAGTTAGATATGTGTATATATTTATATATTTGTATGTACAGAATTTACTCCTAAATTGATCATTATGATTTTTGGAACACAGCTTCTAGGTGTAATGGATAATAATGTGGGCTATATTTAATTCAAATTTTGTTTAATGCAAAGGGTGTAAAATGGGAGTGAAAGCCCTTCGTGGAAATTTAGATACCTCCAATTTTTGTAAAATCTGAACAATAGGTATTAGACATCAATTAATAAATATTCCCCAAATTTCAGTCTCCCTGGAGTATTTTTTTTAAGGGTTTTTAAGGGGTATAATATGAGCAAAAGTTCCCATTTTAAAATTCAAATATATCAGATTTGCATTGAATTGTATCCATTGTGTTAGAACACCTAACGAAAACGGATTACCTCCCTTGAACCATTTCGGGAGTTAAGAGTTATCGCCCTTGAAAACGGTCGGCTACCCAGAGAGAAAGTAAACACAGACCACGGCATCAGACACTTAATATGTCAATTGCGTCCAGCGGCAAATTAATTCATTAATTCATTCTGTGTTCAGTTTTAATAAATCTGTTAAACGTTTCTCTTGATAGTTCATCCATTTCTTTACAAGTTATTATTTATTATAACCTAAATTACGAGGTTATAAAACATTGTCATAAGACACCAATTAAGCAAGATTCTCTGAATTTCAATTTCTTCTTAAAAAAGCTTAACCATTAAATTTGAAACTTTTTCTAGAATCAAAATGTAATTAATTTTGATCAAAATTATGATGATTCTTGACATAAGGTTAAGTAGCATTATATCTTGATTTTGATCTTCGTAAGGGAACATAGCAGTGGTGTAAAGCTGTTCTTTCTGGGACATTAATTTTATTCGTCTGGGGAGGGGTATTCTTCTAATATAGATTATATATAATTAGGTATAACAAACCGGCCTAGTTCAACGTGTGAAAACAGGTAAATATAGTGAAATTCTCTTTAATTTCAATTTGCGATACCTCGTTTATTTTTGTTGGGTTATTTTGATAAAATTTAGATGCAAAAATTTGTTTACTTTTTTTCTTTATAAATGTACAATTCTTTCTCTTGTGTCATTAATATTGTTGTTTTTTTTTGTTTTTTTTTTATTATACATTACTTCAAGTTAAATACTATTTACAGTGATGGACGATTTATTTTTTCTGTGAAAAAAATGTAGCTGTTTTTAAAATTTGCTGTGTATTTCTATGCATATAAATAGTTCCATCTTAAACAAAAAGGGCTACTTGTCAATATGGTGAGCTTAATATAGGGTTGTAAGTTATCTTTCACACAAAAAAATCCAAGTTGAAAACTTTAGTTAGTTAAATACTCATGGCATAAGGATAGATTTAGTAAGAAAATATAAAATTACATTTAGAAGTCAAGTTAGAAGTTCAAAGTATGTGTCAGAATACGATATCACAGACAGGAAATTGTTAGTGATACGTAGTGATAAGATGTTCGTCATTTTACTGAACCACAGGTGAGAGAGCGGTTGGTGTTTTGGATAACTTCCCTCCCTTTATAATCTGCATGAATCGAAGAATCAGTCTTTTTATAGGTATATCCTATGTTTTCCACTTTTTTCATGGGCCACAGTTGAGGTAGCAGGTTCAGGCTAAGGCTAACATGGGAGGAAGTGATAAAATAGACCTGAGGGAAAGAGGTATAATTAAAGACCTGACCAGAGATAATTTAGTTTGGATGGTAAGATATTGCTCAATAGCACATCAACCCTAAGGGTCATTTCCTGCCATGAATGTAGAAGGAAATATCCTTCATTTGAGTCTTAAGTCAGTGGGTCAATTATAGTCATTAGTTAAGAGCTTTGGTATTTTGAATTGTTGTCATTTTGGTGAAGGTTTTTATACTTCAAGTTGGTTTTTGGTTTGGTTGTTTCGTTTTACTACATATCAACCTTTTTGGGTTATTTAATGCCGAATCTGGTCATTTTTGTGAAGGTTTTTATGCTTCAAGTTCTTTTTATCTTCAAATGTGTTTTTTGGGGTTTTTCTTTTTTGTTTCATGGCATATCGACCCTTTTCAGGTCATTTAATGCTGAATCCGGTCATTTTCGTGAAGGTTTTTATGCTTTAAGTTCTTTATATATTAAAGTATTTATCATGGTGTTTGGTTGAGTGAAAGAGGGAGATAAAGAGGAGAGAGGGAAGAAGAAGGGAGGGAGAGAAATTGTTTCTTGTTTTGGAAAGGAAAACAAAAACAATAAAACATCAATGTTTGGTGTATTTTGAGTCAGGAAGTCAATAACTTTAAACAGCCTGATTTGGTAGCACCAATAGGTTCTATTTGACCCATAAATGGGGCCCTTACAGGTACTACCACTCTGAGCCAGAGTGGACCTGGAAGCAATGTCAACTAAGGGGCAACTCCACATTCTCCACTAGATGTCTTGTAAGGTCATATCCAGGACCATTTAATTTGGAAGTCAATTTCTTAAAGTAGTCCAACACATGCCAACATGTAAAATTAAACCGAATATGCTGCTGAGGATGATGTACACTAGTAATAAAAATGGATTTAAAACTGTTGGTCAAAATTGTATCAAATAAAGTCCGAACAGCCCCAGTAAAAGCTGGAAATGATGCAAGTGTTTCGTAATGTATATAAGCCTACCAGCAGATTTACCCAGTGTTGCCTGGTGTAACGAGATCACGCAGGGTGATCAGAGAAACAGAAGAGTGAATAAGAATTATAACTTAAATGGTAACGAGATGTAAGTCAGGGGCGGTGTGTGGGTAGTCGTTGCATTTGGATTATGACTGTGGTTGTTTTGATAATTTCATGGTTAAGAGGAACATTGAAATATAAACATTTATTGATTGAGTTATGTGTGAAGAAAAACAATTTTCTGAATGATGGTCACCATTTATTATTAACCCTTATGGGTTCCAAAAGTATTTGTTAGATATGAATGATTTTCTAGATGCAATAGGTTTTATAAGGTGTGATTGATGAATCGTACTGCAAGATGCTGCTGTCTGCTATTAAGAAGAACATCCCATGCAGTATTCACGAAGCCTATGTCCATTGCTAGGACGATAAATGTGCAGGCATACTCCGTGCATAGGTAGAAGCACAAAACATTGAGGACAGGGACAAAGCAGCAGATGAGCTATTCAGCAGGCTGAACAAGAAAGGTAGGCAAAGATGGACAGAGACTGTGGAATCAATAGACTTCACACACTCCAGCCGCCGGACATGGCAGACCCTGAACAAAATGACTGGAGGGTCAACAACTCCAGCACAGTGTCCCATCACTGCAAACTCCATCTCATCTCTACTGCTGAGTAATGGCCGCTACTCTAATGCAGACAAGGACTTTACCAAAACAACATCAGCAAGAGTCGATGAGATGCTCAGGGCCCAGGATGTGACTGACTTATTCACCGACTACACTATACTACATCCACTACACTACACAAGAAACTGAACAGGCCATCCAATGCCTGGGGACTGGCAAGGCATCAGGCATGGATGGTATCCATGCAGAGTACATAAAACATCAAAGCATGAAGGCAACCGACTGGCTGCGCTCCTTTCTCTATGCATGTCTCCACTACCACCAAAGATCTGGTGTCGTGCCAAATTGATCGCCCTGCCAAAGCCTAACAAGCCAAGCTGTACGTCCCATTTAAGCTCCTTGAACACCTCATCCTGGCTCAGATCACCCAAGTAATCGACCCCCAGCTACCTAAAGAACAAGCTGGCTTTCGAAGTGGTCGGTCAACAACAGACTAGGTTGCCCTTTTGTGCCAAGACATAGAGGATAACTTTAAGGCTGGAGAGAAGGCTGGTGCTGTCTTCCTAGACCTGACAGCTGCCTACAATATTGTCTGGCTGCGGGGGCTACACATGCAGCTTCTGGAAACCATCCCAGATAAGCACATGATGAGCTTTATAATAGAGATGTTGAGCAACGGCCAAAGCAGCAGGGTAAGGAAGCTCAAGAACGACGTCCCACAAGATTCAGTACTGACACCCATGCTGTTCAGCATCTACATCCATGACCTACCCACAACAGCATCAAGGAAGTATGGTTATGCAGATGACCTAGCCATCCTACTCAGCAAACTATCCTGGAAATCTGTAGAAGAGGGTCTCTCGGAGGATATGAGCATTCTGTCTTTGTACCTGAAGAACTGGCGCCTCAAGCTCAGTGTTGACAAGAATGTGTCAACAATGTTTCACCTTAACAACAAGGAAACAACCTGCAAGATCAACATCAAGGTTGACAATGAAGCTTGACAGAACACTGTCATTCAAACAACATCTGGACAGCGCCAAGGCAAAGACAAACGCCCGTGCTGCACTGATATGCGGCTTAGCTGGTACCATATGGGGAGCAACTACAGAGATACTGTACATCTCTATTGAGACCCTGGTCTTCACTACTGCTGAGTACTATGCTCCAGTCTGGTGCTGCAGTCCACATGTGAAAAAGTTGGACACTACCCTCAATGCCGTCCTACGGACTGTCTCCAGATGCCTACGGGCCACTCCAACTCACCAACTGTCTGTCCAGCTGATATCAGATGAGAAGGAGCCATGCTGGTCTTTGCCTGGAAGGCACAAACAAGTGAATCCGATCTTCTCCACAAGATCGTCACAGAAATACCTCAGCTAAAGCCCAGGAACTACTCTGCACAACACCAGCTGATACCAGCAAGACTTCCTGGGTCAAGGCAAGATAGATGGAACAGTGGAAGACAATAGAATCATCCAGGCTTCACCACTATATCAAGGATCCCACAGATGTCCCTGGCCAGCAAGCACCTGCTGCGAAAGCAGTGGACAATGCTCAATCGCCTGACGACAGGTGTGAGACGCGTTGGCGAGTTGATAAAGAGGTGGGGCCTCACAGATGGTGCCTAATGCGAATGTGAGGACCTCAAGCAGACCATAGAAACCGTCATCACCAGCTGCCTCAAACACTGGCAACCAAATGCCGATCTGGGCCATATTCACCTGGACAATGAAACTCTGGATTGGCTTGTTGCAATTAAGCTGAAGGTCTAAAACGACATATGCAAGATGGGTTAATAATTTTTTAGGTAAGCTGTTGCCTCAGAACTTTATCTCAAATCTGCCCATGTCACCAATCAGTTATCTACCCTCGTATGAGGCAACGGTTGACCTCTAAGATCATCACCTCTATCAATCATACGTTATAAGCCATTGCACTTGGCAACTCATATCTACACTCAACTGTAAAAGCATTTTACTGATAAGCAATATTCAAAAAAATGTTTTGATTACGAGTTTATATCTGTCACGACTGAAAGTAAGTTATATTTCTTTTCCCCTTCGTTATCTGAATCGGTATAGCCAAAAGAAAAAAAGGCAGATAATTTGGGCCCAGGTTTGAGGGAAGAGAGCATCGCAGGTAAGAGGTGATTTTGCTTTAAACTTTTTCTGCAACAACAATACAGAAATATTTACTTAATCATTGGTTACTAATATCAAACCCAACAGGAACAAAAAGATTCAAAGGATGAAAATTGAATGTTTCCACCTATTTTTGCAGTTTCAAAATTATTAGAACCATATATCTTTATAACAAACATTTCCTCTGATAAAGTTGTTTAGTCACACAAAGGCTATTCAGCATAGAAATTTTTACCAAAGCTTTTTATGACAAGTTTCCAGAAAGTAAGATGCCTACACCATCTTTTGTCACCTGTCGACTAGACACTTTGAGCATGGCTATCATCACTTGAGAATATATTATCGGTAGCCGCCACATACTCATTGTACTTAATTCCTTTTAACAGAAGAACAAATTCAAAGTTCTTACTTCTGGCCACTATACTCAACTGTGTATATTTTATAAATTGTTTGTTTATAGAAAATCATTGTTTTTCTTTTCTTCTTTTTGTTACAAATTATTATCAGAGAGAGTCTTGCAATACACATAAAAATTCGCTCCTATATCTTGTCCACTGTGAAAAGCATTGGCCTACATTTTCAAAACAAAACAGTTTGATTTTATTCAAAAGCTACCACAAAACGAAATACCCCAAAAATGCTCTCAGAAACAGAAAGAAAAGCTTTATAATATTGGCTAAGGAATTCAAATCTAATGATGGAAAGACTCTACATCAAAGTACTATCGCAAAAAGGCTCAAAGAAAATGGAGTTATATAAAATATGTGCTCAGAAGATTTTGTTATCAAAAGAGAATGCTATGGACATATTGTTTTTTGAAACAATCTTATTTTGATGAAAAGTGGTTTGAGAGAAAAGTATGGTTAGTTGTGTTAAGATTTTGCCTTTATGCCACATAATATTATTTTTAGATCATGTGAAACATTATTGCCAGAATGTCTGAAAGCACAGTTAAACATAAATGGTGGAATAATGGCATGGGGATATTCCTCATCTTCTTGAGTTGGTAAACTAATTCTATGCCACATGTATATTAATGGTAAATAATAGGCATTAATTTTTTTGAGAAAGGAATATCAGCACAGTTCTCTTCTGTAAATCGAGCAGAGGGGTTGACACCCATTGGCTGATGGAAACAAATAGCTTGGGAAAAGATATAAAACCAACGAATCTGATTGGTTAGTCGCGAGAGTAAGCCCTAGTTAAATATAAAAGCAACTGTAAACCATACATCTATGCAATTAGCCTAATGGTTACCCCCAGGAATAAAACATTTCTGTGTAGCTTACTTGCCATGAATATATTTTCATACTATTATATATATATATATTTTTTTTAATGGACACTATACATTATTTGGTACCTCTGAGTACAGGAAACAGTGGAAACTCAATCTGCAGATGTTATCATAACATGATACAATGAATCGTTCACATTTGGTCTGAAGGTTGAGTTTCCAGTTTTTCCTTGAAACCGAAGGTACCGATGGATGATCAAAATAATGTATAGTGTCCATTGAATAAAAAATATATATGCTCTTGGACAAGTAATTGAGCACTTTTGTTATTTATCCTATTGTAACGTTTAGGCCGTCTACTTGTACGTTAAACTTCGGGTGTTCGATATTCTCACCCAGTTCATACAGTCTTTTTCACACACAACAAACCAATTGTCTAGTGTCATTATAATTGTTGTCTATCCTCGCTGCAACGGAACATGCTGCTGCTGGAACATGCCCATCGTCCGCCACCCCCATACTCGCATACTGTGCATCACCAGTATCATCATCGTTGTATTGGGCTGTAACAAAGATTCTCATACACAGCAAAAGATAAGGCAGACTCTCTCTTTTAAATTTGATTACTTTTATTTGGGCGTCAATTTTCTGTCGGTCTTAGAAATGTTTTAAAACGAAGAGAGAGATCAATTTACCACTTTTATCATAGTTAATTCCTAGCCATCTATGGTCCATTAAGTCCTTAGCCATTCGAGGAGGGGAGAGGAAGGAATTTCATCACACCTGTATTCTTTTAGGGAAATAAATTCCCCTTTTCATTTGTGGACTGCATGGAGAAATACGTCTGTTCAGCTTGCTTCCAAAAACCAGATTGGCAAAACACAGTTTCCCACACAAGAACCCGTGACGTCACAGAACCCTTATGCGCAGGTGCATTTTGACCCTTGACCTGAGGTCTCGTCAAACGTGGTGGTCCTGTCAATGCTTGTGAGCTGCGACTGTGAGAACAAGTTTTATTTTGCACTTGATTGTGCAAGTTCACCCGCAATAAATCGCACAAACCAAACCAAACGATCCCCCCCCCCATAACATGCGTCTGGCCTCACAGGGCCATTATCCAACATTATTACACTGCATTACTATATATATATATATATATATGAGAGAGAGGGGGTCGAAAGAGAGCCTTCCCATCAATAGTACAAAGCAGTGACAAGATGCAAACAAGAGGTTTATTGAATTCCATCCCACAGTCATGACCTCTTTCATTTGTAATGATTTAATAACCCCCTCAAAAATGAATTGATTTTAGATATAATAAAAAAACGAGTATTGGGTGTTTGAATTATGCTCGTAAAACTAATTTACAAAGCTGTTCATTCGTTAACAAGCACCACCATTTTTTATGTGTTGTGTTTTATAACGATGACTTTTTCTTTTTCTTTTTCTATCTTTATATTTTTTGTTGCTGAGTCCTGTTTCCATTTTTGTGGGTTCACTTTTTCCTTGAACAGTTTTTTCTTTGAATACAGAGAAAGAGAAATGAAAATATTTCTTTTATCGCAGTTTTTTTTATGAAGTTATTGATGGTGACAGGAGGCCAAGGTAAAAATGTCAGAGCCATTTATTATTATTTATTTTTATCGTTAGGTTTTCTTTTTTCTTATACTAATAACGTTTTTTTTAATATTTCATGACTAAGTTTCTGTCTCTTGGTTTCTTACACTTTATCGGCAATGTTTGACTGAGCAGGGAGAAAAAAAGGCACTTTTTTATTAAACGCATGGAACTATTGTCAGGTAAAAGGTTAAAACAGACAGAGTTAAGTCTTCTTTGATGCTATCTCCCACACAAATAAAAGGCAATAATTGTACATCTAGTTATACTGTTATCTATCTATATAAAAGGGCAGTTGTTAGTGTGTGTGTGTTCATCTAAAAGTCAGAAACTACATAAGACACCCACTCAAAGTTGATATATTCCTTTTCAGCATTGCTTTAGACAGAATACGGACATTTTTTTTTGGTAATATTCATTCTTTTGGATGTTAACAGAAATACATTTAGTCAGGAGGGGGGTGCGCCATTTTAAGCATGTTTTCCAATAACCTTTGGTATGAAATAGTACTTTGGTGAAGGGGGTAATAGAGAGAAAGAGTATAAGGATAGGGAAAGAGATAGAGAAGAGAGAGGGAGAAGTTTGAAAAGAAATATGTCACACACACTTTTTAACTCTTCTATTTTGGTGTCCAAAATGGCAAATCTAATGAGATCTTTGTTCACACTGGTTCAACACTTTTTTCTTTCATCTTTCTCTATTCATTTAACATCAGTTTTCCCTTTTCAGGAGTCAGACGTTTTTTGATATTACACAAGCTCACAGTTCAGCTGGTCAACTCTCCAAATTTCACTGTGTCGTCTTGTCTAAATACTTGCTTCAAAGTTTTCCTTGGCCAGCCAACCTTCTTACGATTTAGGACATCCATGCTTCTGCAACGGTTTATCCAGGAGGATGAATGTTCCACATGACCATACTGGCGTAATCGGTTCATCCTTAGGATAAACTCCATGCTGGACAAGTGTAGTGCTTTCAGCAAATCCTTTGACCGGCTTTGTTGAGTTTGCTCAGATTTCACATTGTAGATCCATCTAGTTATCGATCTGTCATTGCGCTACAGATGGGCGAGAGAGGGCTAGGTGAGGGCCCAGCATTTATCGCCCTATATCATAATGACCCTGACACAGCTGATATAGAATTTACCCTTGATGTAAACTTTACATTGTAAAGAGAACAGTACGCAATGTTTTTAAGGGCAACAACTCACGAAATTTCGCCCAGGCTGCCTTCACCCTTGTGGTCATACCGAGTTCACATCCACCACCTGCACTCAACATATCTCTTAGATAGCGGAAAGAGTCTACTACCTCCAGAGCATTATCATCTAGTATCATCTCTTTGTGGAGACAACAGTCAATAGAATGCACCTGTCCCATGCATCTACTACATTTGAAGTTAGGGTTCAGGGCTAACTTACCCTTCAGGTCAATGAAATTTTGTGGACCCACAATAGGCACAGGTTACACTGTATCGCATTGCTTCTAACACCCTTCTGGCACACAGAACAAGGATACTGACCATCATAGTCCCTTAAGGATTGTAGATGAGAGCTACACACCATCACTTTGGTTATAGGCAAGTTTATCCTGAACCCCTTGCCTTCTGGACCGTAAACAAAATTGTAAACCAGCATGTTTTTGATAAAACTGACAGTGACTAGCTTCAGTATCTCCCACTTGTGTTGCAATCCAATATATATTATTTACTTTTTTGCTAGGAGGTTTGACATAAGGTCAGCTGTTGTTTTGAGAAGTCAGCACATAAGGATAAGCACACAAAAACTGTCTGAGCAGCCTCGTCGGCATTCCCCTGTAGGAGTGCCTAAAGCGATTAGCAATAAACTAATCTTTTCTCAGAGAGAAAGTAAAGCCTAGGAGGGTGGACCTCTTAGGATTAAACAGAACCATATCTCAGCTCGACAGCAGCAAAACAACTGACAGACTGATTTGTATCATAATTTTATGATACAATATGTTGCAAATCCAATACATCTATATATTATAATTGAGTATTGTATGTCTGTCAGTTTGTTTTTTTATAAGCTCCAAAACTACTTGTGAGAATTTTGAAGTATAGACCGTACACCACATCGTTTGAGCCGAATTAGCATGTTGCTTTTTGTAACTATATACAATGTGGGTATGTAATGTCTATAAGTTCATAGGATTTAGCCTATCTCGTTGATTCTTTGTTTCATTGATGTTGTCTCTGACTTGTTTCATTAGCAACAAGCTGGAATAAATGGTCACGTACAAATGATGAAGACTTATTCTAAAAATATACTTTATTTAACTTTACTAAGTTGTAGATCAATTTCTAAACTAAATATAAGATGTTCCTGAAGACCATATTTTTTTACATCCTTCTTCATTAAAATCCATTCTGCTACACTTTTCACCTCAGAATTATCTAACCACTCAAAAAGCAGTTTAATGTCACATGACCAATTTAATCCAATCAGATACCCACAAGAATAAGGACAAAAAGATCTATCCCCTTTTCTTTGATTGGTTATCTAATCAACAATAATCTATTATCGTATTATAGCCTTGCGTCATGTCTTTCAGCTGAAAACCCTTAAGATTTTAATCATACTGACAATATCTACACCCAAGATCTGCACGTATCCCCTTAGAATCACACTTGACCGTTTAAAGTTTATAAACAAGAATGGCTTTTCAAGACCATTACCTTTCAATAATTCAAACAGAATATCACAGGTGTTACTTTTGGCTTGTTGTGGTGACTACTTTGACCCCATGCAAGAAATATGACATTTTAAAATTTTATGAATAAAAATTGTATGTCCAAAATCTATACTGTCATCTGATTAAAATAACAATTATATTTCTTACACTTCACAACCAAATGTGTGTTGGTTTCTCTTTCTATTAATATGTTAATTTCATAAGTAATTAAAGCAAAATTAAATTAATATCGCCAGTCAATATTTGACACCAATTATGGTGTCAGAACGTGAAGCGTTTTTGAGATGCTGGGTGTGTCATGGAGTGGTAAATAAATTACTACTACTACTACAACTACTGTCGCTAATAATAAAAGCAAACCTTTATAGGTTCCAAAACTATTGGTCAGAATATAAAAAAAATGTTGGTATAAACAATTTTTAACATGCCACGTGTATACTACGGCTATTACTGTAATAATGATACAGATAAAAGGGCAGCATAATCTAGAAACATAGACGAAGCCATTTCAACTCGAAGCCATGTATGAAAAAATTAATAATGATGACAAAAGAAAACAAATCAAAAGAATTATTTTTGGAGAGAGATATCCACATCAGAACATCCTTTTAACCATAGAATCAATAAGGTGCGCAATGGACAAAGAAGAAATACGGATTCATCAAAATGTTTTAAAAAGAATGTGATTTGAAATTCTGATGAAACTGAAGAAACAATAGCATAATTAGTATCTGGGTCAGAAAATCTTATGTGATATGAGGTTACCAAGTACTATAAAACGGGGCTGCAGCAGATAAAACAAGAAGAGAGATTGGTTCTGGGGATACGTAGACTGACAGATGCATGGGGTCAGAGGTTACACAAAAGACCGGGTACTATTCAATCTTCTTGTGTGTGAAATAAACGAAAAATAAAGTCACTGTTTTTTATGCAAATTGTAGCCTTTGTTTTGTTGTTTTTCGTTTGCAGTTCACAAGAACGAAAGTACGAATTGAGTTATCGTCCTTACACACTAAATTAAATTTATAATTCAAGATAATTAATATTCTATCCCCATCGTGTAACACTACTACTACTACATATAATACCAATGATAATAAACACTTAAAGCCTATAAATTATTGGTCGAAATCGTACTAAATTTAGCATGAAGAACACTTGGGATACTAAGGTGTATCATGGATGAAGTGGGGGAGAGTCAACATTAAAATACTATTACTGCTACTAATTATAAACACCTATAACCTCAAAAACTATTAGGTAGAATTCCACTATATTTGGCATAAAGGAACCTTGAAATGTTATATGTAATAAAATAAAAATATTAATTATGATGCTTAAATAAAGCCCTAACTGTCCTCTCAGTATTGGCATCATTTAAAAGGTATGTGACATCACACAAAACACATCATTATATTAACCTAAAAGCATAAGATGTGGTGCAAGGCAGAGTTTTTTTAGGGTTATCTTATTTCATTTATTCATTATTTAGTTAATGGTTTATTACATTTATTCATTATTTATTTAATGGCTTATTTCATTTATTCATTATTTATTTTATGGCTTGTTTCATTTATTCATTTTTTTATTAAATAGCTAATTTCATTTATTCATTTTTTATTTAATAGCTTATTTCATTTATTCATTTTTTATTTAATGGCTTATTTAATTTATTCATTATTTAATGGATTATTTCATTTAATCATTATTTATTTAATGGCTTATTTCATTTATTCATTATTTATTTAATGGCTTATTTCATTTATTCATTATTTATTTAATGGCTTATTTCATTTATTCATTATTTAATTAATGGCTTATTTAATTAATTCATTATTTAATTAATGGCTTATTTCATTTATTCAATGGCTTATTTAATTTATTCATTTTTTACTTAATGGCTTATTTCATTTATTCATTATTTATTTAATGGCTCATTTACTTTATTCATTATTTATTTAATGGCTCATTTCATTTATTCATTATTTATTTAGGGCTCATTTCATTTATTCATTATTTATTTAGGGCTCATTTCATTTATTCATTATTTATTTAATGGCTCATTTTATGTATTCAGTATTTATTTAATGGCTTATTTCATTTATTCATTATTTATTTAGTGGCTCATTTCATTTATTCATTATTTATTTAATGGCTCATTTCATTTATTCATTATTTATTTAGGGCTCATTTCATTTATTACTTATTTATTTAATGGCTCATTTCATTTATTCATGAATGAAATGAGCCCAAAATAGGGCTCATTTCATTTATTCATTATTTATTTAATGGCTTATTTCATTTATTCGTTATTTATTTAATGGCTCATTTCATGTATTCATTATTTATTTAATGGTTTATTTAATTCATTCATTATTTATTTACTGAATGGCTTATTTAATTTATTCATTTTTTATTTAATGGCTCATTTCATTTATTCATTTTTTATTTAATAGCTTATTTCATTTATTCATTTTTTATTTAATAGCTTATTTCATTTATTCATTATTTATTTAATGGCTTATTTCATTTATTCATTATTTATTTAATGGCTCATTTACTTTATTCATTATTTATTTAATGGCTCATTTCATTTATTCATTATTTATTTAGGGCTCATTTCATTTATTCATTATTTATTTAATAGCTCATTTCATGTATTCATTATTTATTTAATGGCTTATTTAATTTATTCATTATTTATTTAGTGGCCCATTTCATTTATTCATTATTTAATGGCCCATTTCATTTATTCATTATTTAATGGCTCATTTCATTTATTCATTATTTATTTAGGGCTCATTTCATTTATTCATTATTTATTTAATGGCTTATTTCATTTATTCATTATTTATTTAGGGCTCATTTCATTTATTCATTATTTATTTAATGGCTCATTTCATTAATTCATTATTTATTTAATGGCGCATTTCATGTATTCATTATTTATTTAATGGTTTATTTCATTTATTCATTATTTATTTAATGGCTTATTTAATTTATACATTATTTATTTTATGATTTGTTTCATTTATTCATTTTTTATTTAATAGCTTATTTCATTTATTCATTATTTATTTAATGGCTTGTTTCATTTATTCATTATTTATTTAATGGCTTGTTTCATTTATTCATTATTTATTTAATGGCTTGTTTCATTTATTCATTATTTATTTAATGGCTTGTTTCATTTATTCATTATTTATTTAATGGCTTATTTCATTTATTCATTATTTATTTTATGGCTTATTACATTTATCTATTATTTATTTAATGGCTCATTTCATTTATTCATTATTTATTTAGGGCTCATTTCATTTATTCATTATTTATTTAGTGGCTCATTTCATTTATTCATTATTTTATGGCTTATTTCATTTATCGATTATTTATTTAATGGCTTATTTCATTTCATCATTATTTATTTAATGGCTCATTTCATTTATTCATTATCTATTTAATGGCTCATTTCATTTATTCATTATTTATTTAATGGCTTATTTCATTTATTCATTATTTATTAAATGGCTTATTTGATTTATTCATTATTTATTAAATGGCTTATTTGATTCATTCATTATTTAATTAATGGTTTATTTCATTTATTCATTATTTATTTAATGGCTTATTTCATTTATTCATTTTTTATTTAATGGCTTATTTACTTTATTCATTATTTATTTAATGGCTTATTTCATTTATTCATTATTTATTTAATTGCTTATTTACTTTATTCATTATTTATTTAATGGCTTATTTCATTTATTAATTATTTAATTAATGGCTTATTTCATTAATTCATTATTTAATTAATGGTTTATTTCATTTATTCATTATTTATTTAATGGCTTATTTCATTTATTCATTATTAGTTTAAGTGCTTATTTCATTTATTAATTATTTATTTAATGGCTTATTTGATTTATTCATTATTTATTTAATGGCTCATTTCATGTATTCATTATTTATTTAATGGCTTATTTCATTTATTCATTATTTATTTAGTGGCTTATTTCATTTATTCATTATTTATTTAGGGCTCATTTCAATTATTCATTATTTATTTAATGGCTTATTTCACTTATTCATTATTTATTTAATGGCTTGTTTCATTTATCCATTATCTATTTAAAGGCTTGTTTCATTTATTCATTATTTATTTAATGGCTTATTTCATTTATTCACTATTTATTTAATAGTTCATTTCATTTATTCATTATTTATATAATGGCCCATTTCATTTATTCATTATTTATTAAGGGCTTCTTTCATTTATTTATTATTCATTTAATGGTTCATTTCATTTATTCATTATTTATTTAATGGCTCATTTCATTTATTCATTATTTATTTAGGGCTCATTTCATTTATTAATTATTTATTAAATGGCTCATTTCATTTATTCATTATTTATTTAATGGCTCATTTTATTCATTATTTATTTAATGGCTCATTTCATTTATTCATTATTTATTTAATGGCTCATTTCATTTATTCATTATTTATTTAATGGCTTATTTCATTTATTCATTATTTGTTAAATCGCTTATTTGATTCATTCATTATTTATTAAATGACTTATTTGATTTATTCATTATTTATTTAATGGCTCATTTCATTTATCCATTATTTATTTAATGGCTCATGTCATTTATTCATTATTTATTTAATGGCTCATTTTATTTATTCATTATTTATTTAATGGCTTATTTCATTTATCCATTATTTATTAAATTGCTCACTTGATTTATTCATTATTTATTAAATGGCTAATTTGATTTATTCATTATTTATTTAATGGCTTATTTCATTTATTCATTATTTATTTAATGGCTTATTTTATTTATTTAAGCGCTTGTGGCATAAATATGTACAGTAATATTGGTTCTACATATTGTTATACATTGTCGGTAACAAATAAACAACACAATTTTATAATGATAAAAGATATTCTTTATTCGTTGTATTTGTACTCATATAATGTATTGTTCTTCTATATATCAGTAACAACTTTGTTGCCAGATGTCTTTTACTTAAAGTTAGGGCAAGGCGATAGTTAACATTACAGGCTGGTATAGGCTGATTTGAAGAATCACACTGAAGTAATGCTCTCATTCTGTTTTCTCCATTTCATGCTTTAATTACCTATTTTATGGCTAAGACACATCCATGTCTAGTATTATATGGAATGTTATCTCCTGATCTGTTACACATTTAAGAAGCAGTTGGTTATTCCACATATAACCTGGCTTAAATTGTGTGAATTTGTCTAAAAAACACCCATATGAACTAGTCGAGTCTGGCAAGAGGTCATACAGGGTGACCCAAAAAAACGGGCCCCAAATCTAATTAGGCCCTGTTTCTTAGTGTTTCGTCCGAATGAAATGAATTTTGGGGCATAACTAGTTTATTATATTCACAACATCATATCAAAACACTAGGGTATTTGACTTTTTTTTCTCCGTTCTACAGCATGTATTCTAGATGGACTCCTTTTAGCTCCGTGCATTTCTTGAGGCGCAGAACGAAGTTGTCTATGATGTTCTTACAGACTGAATTGGGAATGGCTCTCATCTCCTCCCTGATGGCTTCCTTGAGTTCCGTTATGGTTCTGGGTTTCCTTGCGTACATTCTGTCCTTAAGATAGCCCCAAAGGAAATAATATGGGGGGCGTAGGTCCGGGCTATGGGGGAGCCACTCAAAATTAGTCTTGAGACTGATCACTCGGCCTCCGAATTTCTCTTTCAGCCAATCTCAGGACAGGTTTGAGGTGTGAGAACTTGCTCCGTCTTGCTGGAACCAGAACTTGCTCATGAGCGACGGGTAGAGGGTCTGGAGCTCACTCTTGAAGGTTTTGAGGACCTCTACATACCGCTCCTTGGTGACTGTCACTGCTGCACCAGATTCTTCGATGAAGATTGGTCCAATGATGCCTCTGACCGAGATTGCAGCCTACACCGTGCAATTAGGAGAGTGCAGGGGCTTGGTGGCTACTTCATTGGGTCTGGAGGACCCCCAGAAGACATTTGTCTTGGAGTTCGCCTTATCCGTCAAAATGGAAGTGGGCTTCATCTGAGGTCCAAAGGAGGTTAAGGAAACCTGGTGTCTCCTCGATCTTATCGAGCATCTTGACTGCCATAGTGCTCCTCTGCTTCTTGTCTGAGGCTGTAAGAGTCTGCAGTGTCTGTATTCTGTATGGGTAAGCCCTGATATTGTTCACCAGCACTCTCCTGCATGTCTCACGGGAGATACTGAGGGACTGACTTCGCTTACTCACAGAGCATTTCGGACTCTCCTGGAGAGACACTCTCACACTTTCGACCAGCTTGGGACGTCCTGAGTGGCTTGGACGGTTCTCACTGGCAGCGTTGAAGTTCTCCACGGTCCCATACTTCTCGAAGTGGTCCACCCAGTTCTAAATTCTGCTTTTGGGTGGAGCCTTTTCACATCCGAACTGATGCATGAAACTGTCCTGGGTTTCCTTAAACAAGCCTGTCTTGTAGTAAAATTTAACACAGTGTATTCTTTGTCCCACCTCCCACTGAGGTCTTGGTGTACTCACGGTCGTTGATTCTGCCATGTCCTGTAAAATAAGGGCAATTGGTGAATAAATAAAGGAGATATCACATAAAGTGTACACGGGGCCCGTTTTTTTTTGAGTCACCCTGTATAATATTTTGCATTAAATCCTAAGTGGAAATTAGTGTTTAAAAAATGAACGTTAGTGAAAGTAAGTCGTGTTAGTCTAGGCTATTGCTTAAGGTAACAATTCCGTTCTTTGATATGACGGGGGCACATGAGAACATTAATGATAGTAAAAATCGTGTCTGAAACTGCCAGACGATGTGATTCATAGCATATAATTTGAGTTTCTTTAATATTTATGGAAGTTGCTCCAGACAAGGCATGAAGCCACTTGATGTAATGAGCTAAAAAGAACGAAAGATGATTATCACCAAGACAGGAAATGTGTATTGACATGAGTCATAAAAAGACAAAGTCTATAGATAAGAGGAACACGGTCAACATGGAGGACAGTTCCACAAGCCTGCAGTTCTTGGAAAGAAGCTACTGGAATAGGAAGCTGTATTATAATGAGGTATCAAAGCAGCGAATTGATGGAGACCACTAGACCAACGAGTTAATCGAGCTGGAACAAAGGAAGCAGGGTATAAATCAGACAATTCTGAAGAACACCTGTTCTGTGGGTTATAGGGGAAGTATGACACAGACAGAAAGACAATTTTACTATTTTATAGGGGAAGTATGACACAGACAGAAAGACAATTTTACTATTTTATAGTTGGCGTCTGCAAAAAACTACAGAAAACTATTTAAAAATAGCAGAGGATTAAACATCATTCGACATTATATTCATGTATGGGTGTAGTTATGACAGAAATATCCTATTATAACGGAGATTACGTGTCTGTAATAAAAAAATATGTCACTAACTACTTCACAATTGCCCGCTACATTTTTCCCTTATTTCAAATCATTTTTGTTTTCAATTTTTATCATCAAGAAATAATGCCTTATATTACTTACATCATCTACATCTAATACATTTCCTTTAATTTATATTTACTACAAAATCGTAATTCACAAAGTTATGATATGGCGAAATAAATACTTAGCTAAATTAGAAATAGGTAACTTGTTAAATTAATTACAAATCACAGCTAATTAGCATAATTAAAACAACATTTTTTTCAAACGTAACTCAATACTAAAACTAAGGCATATCTTAATATGTATTTTGTGTGATTAAAATATATAAAAAATTACATCATGAGCCTTCAAAATTTGAAAGGAATTTGGAAGCATTTAAACTGTCGAATAAAACGTGATTTCTGGCTTTAGAATTTTTAGCCAATCCTCATGTATTAAAAAGGTTAAGTTTTAGAAGTTATTTAATTACATTAATTTTAGAAAGAGATTAAAACAACATAACCATAACAAAATTAGTTATAGTTTTATAACAATTTTCTCATCTAAAATATTAAAATACCGGTATATATATATATATATATATATATATATATATATATATATATATATATATATATAAAGAAGCGAAAATGCATTCTGATGGATTTAATTTTGCAATTAAATTATGTTTTTAAATAGGACTTTTTTTGAATTCGCTTCAACACACAAGAAGTAGTAACACAATTTCATTACTATACTTGTTACTTTCAAAGCTTACAATGAACGAGGTGGGAATTATTTGCTTTATTATATTAACATTACTATTATTAATCAAACATATGGGAGGTGATGACATGGACTGACAACCCGGGTGGGCCAAGTTTGAATCCAGTTAGATCCACCGAAACACTTAAACTTAGGATGTTGGTAACCTTCACGTGGTCCCTCCTGTAAGTACCTGATGTCTCTCTAGAAAGAATTCTAACTAGAAAGATACTGGGGAAATCAATGCCAGTACTAGAATCATCTGATTCATACAAAATGAATGAATGATCTAATATATAAAGTTATCTTGTCTGATTTTCAAAATCATCTCCAAATAGCATTTAAGATGACAAATCAAACTTTGGTTTTGACTAACCAATTTTCATTTGCTATTGTTGTACAGTGTTATTGGCAATATAATAGCATACCTTCCTGCAATTTATTTAAAAAATTACTTAGTCCGGCCCAGACAACTGATAACATTACACATTTTACAGTAATCACCTAAAAACAAAAATCATCAAGAGAGATAACTCCTATTTTATATTGAGGAATATAATAGGAATTGTCTCCCTTAGAAATAAAATTTTATTTCTTTTTCTGTATAAGGTTTAAAATGTGCAAACAAATAAAAATGAAAAACTAAAATTACTTCACTGATCCCGGGCAATGCCGGATAGATACAGCTAGTTACATGCATATTTTTTTTTCAGCCTAAATATTTTTCTTCTTTTTATGCAGTTTTTAAAATATGAACATCAAGGCTTGGGGTTTCGCAATAAATAATTTGATGATATTAGGAGATTATTTATCGCCTGCCATAATTGAATAGTTTTTAGCCTATCTGTCCGATTTCTTTGATTTGATATCTTTTTGAAGTGTCTTGCAAATGCCGTCTTCCCATCTGTACGTCGTCGGTCACTGTCGTAATTGGTGTGATTTTTGGCCATGTTTTTACTTTGATTTTATGTGATTGGTTCCTCGGCGTATTTTGTCGTACGTTCTTTCAGAAATCTTTGATGTTTCTCGACTTCATTTTGGCCAGTTTTGTTTGTTCACTCAGGCGATTTCTTTTCAGATGCGTCTACAGTTCTCCAGGGAGGCTTCTTTTTTTTCCTTTCAATCGGTCGGTGTGTCACACTTTAGTCTGTAAGGAATAATGTTTGAAATGGTATTTTTTTAAAGTCTGTCATGCTTAAGTTTGGAATAGCACATATTGTCGATCTGATAATAACGTTAGAAATAACATTTTGCCCGTCTATCATATTGAAGTTTGAAATAGCATTTTCGTTAGTCTGTCATATTTAAGTTTAAAATAGCATTTGTGTCAGTTTGTCATACTTGTTTCAAATACCATTTTCGCTTAAGTTTGAAATAGCATTTCTAAATACCTACGCACATCTCCATAAGAGACTTTCTGTCACGTTTCAATTTTAAATCGCATTATCATTGCAAACTAAACATGCAGATTGATTGCACGTATCTTATGAATTCCCATATTTATTCAATATCCAAAGAATCGTTTCCAAACATCAAAGACAATCTCCAATTGGCATTATACAATCTCTTTTAAGCTGATGACTTCTTGCCTTTTCAGTCGCAACGTGTCAAGTTTATCATCCGTATTTATTTTTGCAATCATTTCAATTATTCATTGCCAATATGCATACCTTGGTGAGTCTTTTCTTCTCAAATGAATTATCTTTGAAAAGATATTTTATTTTGAATCAATTTTTGGTTAAATTAAAGCAAATGCTAACTGATAACTGCCAGAAAAAATATATCTACCCCCTATGCTATCGAAGCTATAAAATTCTAGAGGGAACTTATGTGTTTGCTCACCATCGCAGACTCTCCCCATAACATACTCCCTAGAGGTGGTCGCAAAAACTTTTCCCTCTTATATTTTACTACTAACATTCTCCCCACCTACACCGGGTACTAATAAACAACGGATACTTTTTTAAAAACGTAACCCGTATTATTTTCTAATCATCTGGCATTGATTTAATACATAATACAATATATTACACACAAATTTCCATAATCGGTCAGTGAAGAGATACCCTTTTACACTGCTGTCGACAAATTTTAATTCATTCTTTTATTTTTCTCCCGAGTAATGCCAGGCGTCGGGTCCAGCTAGTTATTTATGAAGAGGCTAACTCAAAAAAAAATCAACTTATCATAATATATCCTGAGGAAGGGCGTATAGACCGAAACATCGAATACAGAGTCAGTAAAGAACTTTTAACGATGTAAATATTAGATCTTCAATTTATTCATTTTATTATAAGGTTATACATATATATGATAATATATATATAACAATAATATTCTTATAAAGCTCTATTTGAAAGGACATTGAACCGTGTGTGTGGGCAAGGTCTGCTGTTTTGATTCAGCTTTGTTTCGGTTTTGAGAAGTTGATTTTCATGTTATTATACATATATATATTATATATTGAGAATGATTTTGTGGTGTTTGAAGCATGAAAACGATGCTGTTTTAATAAATTTTTTCATTCAATATTTCAAACGCCCTGCATTATTATTATTCTTTTATTGTTCCAGATGAAAAACGCAGGGAGTTTGAAATATTGAATAATCATTCTTAAAATACATCTATAGAAGCATATGTGGAATACCAAACAAATCATATCTTATTAACAGTTATATTTTAAATTTGTTATTTCTATACTTTTAAAGTTGAAGAACAAACCCAGATTCAATGATAATGATATAATCTTTTTGATCAAAATGAAATATACTTACTGGGTAGGTAATGTATATGCGGCCACGCAGGTCTATACCCATTTTGAAGTTATGTATGCATGTATGTATATAAAAATATATTTTTTTAGGCATGTGTAGGCATGTGTACGGCGTGCTTCTGTGTATTCGCTCGGGTGTATACGATCTTAGGACAGTTAAAAGTGGGAGGGGGGATCTTAATTGCAGCTAGCTGAGGTTGGGAAAAGTACCATGTTTTTTACACCTCACCCCTTCCCACTGTTATTAATTCAAACTCAAGTAATTAGGTCGGCGGGTCAGATAGTGAATGCTACTGATTATGAGAGTCTATTGTGTGATGTCTTGGTCTTTGATTTCTTTTGGACGATGAACTTTGGTCCCGACAAGTTACATTGAGTACTGAAACATAAATGTATTTATGTAGACTATTTGAAATGTCCTGTTAGTATTCTGAAGAAGCCAGGAGGTCGAAATAAAACTAAGAAGATAGAGAAAGAAGGAGTAGGGGGGGGATTGTATAATAATCCAAAAATAGTTAAGAATAACTATTCTAACTAAAACCAAATAATAATAAAAATAAATAAATTCCAACTTGAGAGACATACGAATGGACCAAATTTAGATAGATCAACAATTCAGGATTACTGTAAATCTATAATTAAGAGTTACTGTTAATTTTAAATTTATGTATGCACTTGGCCATCAGTTCATCTCTTCTGTTTAAAAGATTGCTGTGTTCGTATCTCTTTCTTTCTCTATCTTCTTATTTTTATTGTTATTGGCAATTTTTTTTATTCTACTTATATTTCTTTCTTTTGATTTTCCCTACCTATTTGACTTTATTTTACTCTCTTTTTTTACTTTGAATATGTATTATTATCATTATTATTATCTAGTATTAACTATTATAAATTATTACTTTATATTATATTTTATTAGTATTATCAGTATTAACACTATTATTACTGTTACGATTACTATTATTATTATTATTATTACTACCACTATTAATATTATCATTGTTATTATCTTGATATTTTTATTTTTATCACTATTGCGATTATTATTATTATTAATTGTATTATAATTATCAATATTTGAATTATTATTATTAGCCTTATTATTAGTAGTAGTAGTAGTAATATTATTACTATTATTATTATTATTATTATTATTTTATTATTAATATTATTATTATCTGACATTGCTTTCATCAATATTATTTTATCACCTAATTTCTTCACTAGATTAAATCCTGTTGTCTCAAATTGATTCAAATACATTAATCGCTTTAGTTAGGTCTTTCTTTCTTCTTTTAGGCTTCTGTCTATGTCACTTTATTTTCGGCTAGATTTTTTCTTTCTCATATATTTTTCCTTTTCAACCCGTTAATTTCTTTCTTTCCTATCAGTTATTATTTTTTATTCTATTACTTTTATATTTTTTGTCCCTCTTATTTTTTATTTTCATCTTTATTTCTTTATTTGTATTCTTGTTTGTATTGTTCCTGCCCCCAACTTAGCTTGATTCTTTTCGACTGGTTTCGTCCCCCCATACCTCCTACACCACCGAGTCTGGCTGTCCTTCTTCAGTGGGCCCTATGGTTGAAAGAGGGACCGTAAAGTTTAGCAACATATGACAAATATGAATTCGATGGAATTATCGATGTATTTTAATAAAAACTGGAGATACATATTATCTGACCACTTTATAATTCCCTCCCCTTCTTTATTATGATTTTAATTTTAGTGTGTGGCTCTTCCCCCTTGTTTATCCCCCCTCTCTCTGCCTATGATATTTCTTTTTGGGCTGGTGAACATTTCGTTTTTCTGTCATTTTCAATAAGTAGCTGTCCTGTTAGCATTTTGAAGAGGCCAGGAGATCGAAATAAATTATAATGCCGACAGTTACAATGTGTATGTGAATTTTTTCTTTCTTGTTACAACATGAAGAAGACTCATGAGAGTCAAAAGCGCTCGAAAGTTCTTGTTCATATTGGAGCAGAACAATAGCTCCCGGTTCACCAGTTAACAAAGGGATAGAAAACTGAACAAGCAAAGGCTCTTACTTCTCTTTAAGCACACACACACACACACATTATATATATATATATATATACATATATATATATATATATATATATATATATATATATATATATATGTATATATATATATATATATGGAAAATGAAAAAGGTAAAAACCAAAAATATTTATATATTTATCAAAGTTTCGTTTTTATTTGAAAACTTCCTGAAGATGATTCATTTAAAATAAATAACATAAAAGTATAATATTTGAAATTATTTGAGGCGTTTCTGATGTGAAAATGTTTTTTTCTTCAAACAAACAGTTGTTAGAATTTAAAAAATGTGGTGCGATTATGATGTGAAATAAATGTTTTTGTTCTTTTTTTCGAATGAACCATAGCCGTTAGAATTCAAAATGTGTGATACGTTTATGAAATGCAATGAATCTTTTTTTATTTTCAATGTTATATACTAAGTTTTGTTGGGAATGTGGTGTAAAATAGGAAGCCTGGATCTAAATCAAAGTGCTGTTTGGTTAGTATAAGTTTGCTAATTAAAGGAGATAAATTGTAGAAGCTGTTAATTTGTTTAATTGTGTTAGAATTTATAATAAGTGTTGATGTAAAAAGTCTTTGCCGAGATTTATTGAAAATGAATTTAATTAGTCTAACTGGTCATAATCGCACCAGATTGTTCAAATTCTAACGACTATGTTTCGTTTGCAGAAAAAAATTTTAATGTCACAAACGCACCAAATATTTTCAATTATTATACTTGTAGTTTATTTCTTCAAATCAATCATCTTGAAATAAAGATGAAACGTTGATGAATATATAAAAAAAATTGTTTTTTCCTTTAACCTAATGTTGAAATATTATTTCTATAATTTTCATCATCATATATATATATATATATATATAGTCTTTGTCATTGTTTTTACTGGCGATAGAAATATAGCTTCTTTCTTAGTATTGATAAACTCATTGTGAGATTTTCATCTATATTTTTTCACTTGTGCCAAAACCGAAAAAAAAAAAATACAATAAAGCATTCATTATTTCAGAGGATATATATGCTGTAACCAGGCAACGACCAAGGTCAGGGCAGCGTCAGCGTAATAAAAAAAAAAACTTGTCCAGAGCGTTTTAAATCTTTTAATATTAAATTGTGAACTCTGAGAGGCGTCATATAGACGTTTAGTAAATGGTACGAAAAGAAATTTAGACATTTCAAAAGATTTGATAAGGGAATAGGCAAGTTAACTCGAGAATATTTACTTTGTTAACCATAATTTACCAATAAAAAAAATTAAGTTAGACTCTGAGATCCTGTGGCCCTTGGTCTTATGTTGTAAATAAACAAGCTTCTAATAAATAAATACATTGTTTTAGTTTCATTTTTTATTGTCAAGAAAAAAAAATTGAAAGAATCGTTTTTGGAATCGAAAATAAAGTTCAAATTTTTCCAATACCACAAAAAGTTGCAATTTTTCCAATTCTGATTAATCGTCCCAACAGGATTCTAGACATAAGATTTAGTACCATTATATCTCCATCTGAATCTTTGTAAGGTGACATAAAAGTGGTGTCAAACTGTTCTGTTCGAAGAATTAATTTTACTCGTCCTGGAATATAGAAAAAAAGAAAAGAAAAAATACAGAAACATGTAACTTACTGTTTCTGTATATGGGTGGTGGACTTGTAAGTGCAAAAGAAATAATTAATATCATTTAATTTCTTTTTAAAGATATTTCAACATAAATCTTTCTTGATTTAAAAAAAATAATGTATGGAGTTGAGTTGCGATTTGAATGGTACAGCCATTGTCCATTTCATTTTCTGTACACATCCAGAAAACTTGTGTTCCTAATCTGTATTAGATATATATATATATATATATATATATATATATATATATATATTTAAGGGAAGTGGGGTCTGATCAACTCTGCTGGGAAGCCATGAAATTAAATACTGTCTTGTTTTTAAATTCCCGAAACAGTTTTTCATGGTAAACAACTGATGATCCCTTAAATAATGTTAGAAGCAAACTAATATAATAACTGTAAAAACTAAATTGACTTACATGAGTGATTTTCCACTGAACGACTTGGGATTTAAGGGTTTTTTTTGGTTTTTTTTTAATGGTTGAGAAACTTCCGAGTATATATATATATATGTATATGTGTGTGTTTGTGAAAAAAAACAAACGGAAAAAACAAATTTAAATACTGGAAAAAGTCAGCAAGAAACGAGAGATATTAGCGGTTTCGTTCGGATCAATGAACGTCTTCAGAAAAATTGTAAAATTGACGATAATGCTCAATTATCAGAGTAAAAGTCCAACATGTATTAAGGTTTTAAAAACACACCTTATAATAATGCTTCCAGATCCAAGAAATCATAGCAGATATATACAGCTAATATTCCGTGCTATCAGCTATAATCCATCAATACAGAGTTACTTCCCTTTGTTTGGAACAAAAATAAATAACATTTTTGGGAAAAAACGGCATAGGAAAAACAAAATAGCAAGTAGAAGCACAACTGGGAAATGCTGGGTAGACACAGCTCATACATATATATATATATATATATATATATATATATATATTTATATATATCCATTCACAGATAGACTGTTTCGCTGTGTCACAACTCTTCAGTTCGATTAGAGAAGCAACTGCCCTAAGCCAGGATCGAAACTCGACTAACTGTCGGCGCTTCTAACCATTTGGCCATCATCTGGCTGGTGCTGAGTAATATTTTTTCTTTCTTTCTGTGTTTAATTTGTTTTTCCTTTTGTCATTTTCACACATTCTTTCTCCACAGCATTTCATTTTATGATATATCGTGTATTTTATTGCCGATGAGAGAATGTGTATGTGAGATAGAGGGAGGGAGGAAGAGAGAGAGAAAGAGAGAGAAAGGGGGAGGGAGGGAGGGAGAGAGAGAGAGGGAGGTAGAGAGAGAGAGTCATTATTTTGTTGTCTTACTGACACTAATGATTCAACCGATATCAAACGATTAATTAGGCATGCTTACATGCGCAATCACTTGCCACTGTTTCACTATCATCCTTCTCATCGTAACCAAAGATTAAGTGCAGCAAAGAAACCCTTCACTAATTTCTTTGCTTTCTGAAAGCAAAACTAGAAAATAATGCAAAATAATACAAGTAAATTGACATTGCCATGGTAACCACTAAAATGCCGGTAATTGAAAAAAAATAACCTGATTTACTGAAAGTTTATTTTTGTAAAGTACAAGTTTTCAAATGCAGAGAATTATATACTTATTTCAATCTAAGAGCGAAAGGAAATACACACGCGTACAAATAAAATAATGGTGATACTTGGATTCATATAAACAACCTGAGAAGATTGATGGCATGTTTTAATGGACCATTTTCAGTTCTTCTTAAATTCTTTGAAGATTTAAGTCTCAAATCTGAAACCACTGCCAATGGTAACACACACATGCAGATACACACATTGCCACACATATCTGGGAACCTGTACCCCCCCTCTTTCTCTATCGGCTACGGGTTAAATATTTTAACTACTTGGGGTGTTATTCCCTTTTGTTTATAATGGATGATTCTAATTTGTTTATAATGGACTTTTCCAATCTTTTTTTATCTTTTCTGATAGAGTCATAAAAGCGAGAGTCATGGAAACAGTATGAAATAAGGGCTGATGGTCGCATAATATACAGTAAGAGAGGGTGAGAGGGATAGACAGAAACTTAGTAAGAGATGGGTCACTTGGTGAGTTCATTGAAATTTGAATAATTAAAATAGACTCTTTTCAAACATAACTTCATCTCAAAACCAAGGAATATTTTAGCATTTATTTTATGTAATTAAAATATACAGAAAATACCGTCGATTAAAAGAGTTTAAAGAATAATCATTAGAATATATGCATCAATTGCAAGTATTAACTAAATATCCTACATTTTATTGCATTTTTTTTCAATACTGTTTAATAGTTAAGAACAAACTCCGAAAACAATAATTATGTTATTTTCACGAATTCAGGACGATTTTACTTCCAACCTTCTATAGAAGGTTAGAAGCTAAATCGTCCAAAATCTTATCGAACTTGAAGATCTTTATATCGAACTCAGGAACCTATATTTCAAACTGAACCCGTTATTTAATCAACAGGGGTGGACTGTCCTCGTTCACTCAGCCATGACCGAGTAGAAATGTTAATTAATTAATAAGTTATTTTTAGTTATTATTGCGTCTAGTCAGGATTGAACCGTCAACTTTTAGATGACGGTCAGTTAGACCTTATTGTTAATCAACGTCTTTATCCGTTGTGCCATGTATTCAGTTTTAAGTGACAGTCTTCTGGAGGTTGAAGGTTCAATCCTTACTAGAGGCGATAATAACTAAGAATAGCTTAATATTTAATAAACACTTCTACCCGGTCATGGATGACAGAACGAGAAAAATCATATAAATTAAATACAGTTTTGAGTTTGAAATTCCATATACGTTCCTGAGTTCGACATAAATATTCTCAACTTCGAAAAGATGCACCTGAAGAAAGTGGGAGGTTACATCAGCCAAAACGTTGTGAAAATAACAATCAAGATGCAAATAGTAGTCCGAATAATAGAAATGATGTAAAGTACCGATCCTCATCTAAAAATTCCGAAATATAAGTACCTGTAATGTTCTGATTATCTCCCTTACTAACACTCTATATAAAGAAGTGCAATGTGGCCATTAACTATAACAAAGTGTTTTGACATAATGTTAAATGTTACTGGGCAGTAATTTACATTTAGAATAAAGTGTAGATATTAGTTGTTTATTAGATATGATTGATTGGGTATGATATTTGGGTTCAGTGGTTGTCCCATTTGAAAAGAAAAAGTTCTGATTGGTTAGCTGGATCATATGACATAGGGAAAGATTTGAAGTTGGATTGTAAAGAAACATGTAAAGTCTTGGTAGATAGGGCGTTTAGATCCTTCATGCTTCTTCAAAGATAGTCCAGAATCAACTCTTAGTTAAGAAAAGTAATATCCACCGAATAAGTACATAAAATATGATTGTTATCCTTCTTCATGAATGCACCAGCTATCCGAGTGAAGGATCCTCAAGAACTTCATGACCTTTGGTCCTTGAAGTCACACAATATCCATAGTGACACATAGACACGTGTGTAGAAGAGTAAAAGGTAAGTGTAGAAAAAGCAAGAAGTTACATAGACATGGTTAATAGTAAGGAGGAATTTTGCTCTCTCTCCCCTATACTATCTCACTCACTCTCTCTATCTCTCTGTGAATCTCTTAACAATCTCATATGCTCAACTCATTCGATCTCATAGGTTGTCTTAGGTGCAAACGAGTAGACGATTGAACAGAAATAAGCGGCTGATAAAAACGTATATCTATGATACTCAATATATAAAGCCACTAAACTGGTCACATGATGGCAGATAACTGAAAATGTACCAATGTCAAAGTTATGTTAGTTCAGTGACAGAGATAGAGGCAGATAGTGACAGAGATAGAGGGAGAGGCAGATAGTGACAGAGAGGGAGAGGGAAAGAGGGCATAGGTCAGTCAGTCAATCAACTTCTCTTTCTGAACACTTGCCTCGTATATCTTTCTTTGTAGTTTAATTTAAATTACCTCCCCTGAAAGTTAATCAGCAAATAGTTTAAGAAAAGTTTCATAATTTATCTCTTTTTTTATTAAATCACTTGAATTAATTATTGTTAGTAGCGATAAAAATATTGCATATACATATAACAAATGGAACACTAAAATTACGAATGACTAACACTAAACATTAATTAATTATAAACTTTTTTAAGAAGTAGTTATGCTAATTTGACAGATCTATGAATGTCGATGGGTCTGTCTGTACTTTATATACAGTATTAAAAAAAACTAATAGTGATAAAAAAAAAAATTTGCATTTATTCATTTAAATATATATATACATTTATGCTACACATCTAAAATAAGATTAGGTGTCTCAAAATTAATACAGAAATTATCCACATAAACCTGTGGCACAATGAATAAAGATGTTGAATAACAATCAGTTCTAAGTGACAGTCCTCTAGAGATCAAAGGTTCAATCCTCACTACTAAATAAGAATAAAATCTTCTAAATTACATGATGGCTGGTGAAACGAAATTATGGGTTAAATCAAGGGATCAGTTCAAAATTCCATATAGATTCCCGAGTTTGACAAAGATTCCCACGTTTAAAAAGATGCATCATAATTAGGTTTGAGGGTGAATCGGACGAAACGTTATGAAAATAACTAAGATGTGAATAGTAGTTCGAATAATAAAAAAAATACAAATTAGAGATAGGTTTTAGAGTTTGATCTGTGAAAGTTCTAAACTATTTAAACTAATAGACTAGCAGGGGTACTCGGCGTTGCTCCCCCCCCGGTTTCCCCTCTCTCTCTGCAGGCAAGATGTAATTATCCCTCTCTTCCCCAGGCAACCTCCTCTCCCTTGCCCCACTATCTTTTCGTTCTCCCCCCCCCCCTGCAGGTAAAAGTTTTTTCTTTTCGGTGCCCCCCCCACTCCTTCACCACACTGTATTCCCGTTGCCCGGGGCTCCCCTAACTCGTTTTCCTAGGCAAAAGTGTAGTGTCTTACTCGGTCACCCCTTCATCTTCTAACCGGACAGTCGACCCCCTCCCACTTGCCTCACTATCTTTTCCCACTGCCCCCCCCCCCCTTTGCAGGCAAAAGTGTGTTCTCACTCGCTCTCCCCACCCTCCCATCTCCCCGTTGCCCGGGGCAAAAGTAAATACTAACCCTGTCTCCTACCCCCCCCCCCCTTAGATGTATATTTAGATCACCGTTAAAAAAAAAATCGTGTGAGTCGACTGGTATCGAACGCTTAACCTTTAGTTAATGAACCTGTGTCTATAACCACACGACTATGGAAGACAGTGTAAAATATTACGATAAATAAGTCAGTTAAACAAAGTCTGAAGCTGATCCCATCGTGCCCCAAAAAACGCTCTAACCAGAAGTTACACAAAATTTTGTTTGAATCTATTTGTAATACCTTTAAAAAAATCACAGTTGAAGGAAAATAACTAATACTCTACATATTTACATCCGGGTCATAATAATTATTTCAGTATTTGTTTATATGAACATGTTTGTAATTAATTGTATCAGTTGTATTATTAGCAAACTCACCATCTCTGGTTTTTTTCTTCATAATTTTTAATGAGTATACTTGTTTTTATTATTATGTACTCACTAGGAGTTCTCACACAGGTCATCATCAGTGATTGCTCACTGATAATAACCGGTAGTGTTCCCTGGAGTCTGCGTGACAACAAGTCTCCCCAGATTTCCAGTACTCTCCACCTCTTCCGATAACCATTGCAAATGACTTTCCGTTATCGCTACAGCCGCTTACCATTGATTTCTCGCTGGCACCGACCATTGGTCTTCTATGAGATTTAAGTGGAAATAAACATCCCTAAGGTCCCAGTACTCTCTGCACTCTTCCAGTGGAGGTCTGGTTAGTGTTTTCCATCCTCACTCTTTCCATCCTCCTTCACTTTTCACAACTATTTTGTGTGGTACCAACCGAGGCTGGTACCATCACATTGTTGTTTTTGTAGGAGTTATTAGACTGCGTTATTAGGATAGATGAAAATAACATGTAGAGGTAGATACATCTTAAGATGGTGTGCTGCAGCCGCATCTAGGGAAGTGCTGCTCGGAGCACTCTTCATTTCCCAGAGTTCAAAATCGATTTGATGATCTCTTCCATTTCCTATGGCCCCTTTCCCACAGAAAAGACATCGCTCGTCTCTTTCGACTCTACGGTTACTTTCATGGAAGATGCTCGACTAAAATCTAATCTTTGATTCCCTCTGCAAAAAATTCCCAACAAGAACTTGCTTTACTACCACGACAAACAAAAACTTTCCTTTCTTCCTCGATGTGCCTAGCTTCAGGCGAAATTTCCACCAATAGAACTTCTTCACTATGGCTTCCCGTTTGTGGAACACATTGCTGCGGGACTGCTTCACTTCAGATAGCAACAGGATCGTTTGCAAATCTAATGTCAATATTATAAACCATCTCCATAAGTAATCAAACTTAGTTCATTTCATTAATCATTCTCAATCCTCTCATGAGGTTCTTCATCTTTCAACTAACAATCATTCTATCTCATTACCTCTTATCCACTCAAGTGACCTTTGATTTTGATAAGTGGTGCCTCATTGGTAAAAAATAAATGTAAGTCATTTGGGCCATCCATAACTGTAAAAGTTTGATTTTTCATATATAAATGTGTGTAGAAATTATTATGAGACTGTTCAGAAAAAATGAAAGATAATGTGTGGCCATTTGGGCCATCCATAATTATAAAAGCCTGATTTTTTTCAGATATAAATTCCTATAGTAATTATTATTAGTTAGACTTGTGCTCAAAAGCGATAATAACATGTAAGTCATTTGGACCATCCATCATTATAAAAACCTGATTTTTTTCAGATATAAATTCCTATAGTAATTATTATTAGTTAGACTTGTGCTCAAAAGCGATAATAACATGTAAGTCATTTGGACCATCCATCATTATAAAAACCTGATTTTTTTCAGATATAAATTCCTATAGTAATTATTCTTAGTTAGACTTGTGCTCAAAAGAGATAATAACATGTAAGTCATTTGGACCATCCATAATTATAAAAGTCTGATTTTTTTCAGATATAAATTCCTATAGTAATTATTATTAGTTAGACTTGTGCTCAAAAGAGATAATAACATGTAAGTCATTTGGACCATCCATAATTATAAAAGTCTGATTTTTTTCAGATATAAATTCCTATAGTAATTATTCTTAGTTAGACTTGTGCTCAAAAGAGATAATAACATGTAAGTCATTTGGACCATCCATAATTATAAAAGTCTGATTTTTTTCAGATATAAATTCCTATAGTAATTATTCTTAGTTAGACTTGTGCTCAAAAGAGATAATAACATGTAAGTCATTTGGACCATCCATAATTATAAAAGTCTGATTTTTTTCAGATATAAATTCCTATAGTAATTATTATTAGTTAGACTTGTGCTCAAAAGAGATAATAACATGTAAGTCATTTGGACCATCCATAATTATAAAAGTCTGATTTTTTTCAGATATAAATTCCTATAGTAATTATTATTAGTTAGACTTGTGCTCAAAAGAGATAATAACATGTAAGTCATTTGGACCATCCATCATTATAAAAACCTGATTTTTTTCAGATATAAATTCCTATAGTAATTATTCTTAGTTAGACTTGTGCTCAAAAGAGATAATAACATGTAAGTCATTTGGACCAGCCATAATTATAAAAGTCTGATTTTTCAGATATAAATTCTGGTAGTCGTAAGAAGAGTTAGGCACTTTAAAGATTTAGAAAGAAAATTTCCAGTAAAAATGTTACAACCTTTGATAGTCTGGTTAAAAAGAAAATCACGGTGAATGAGGACAGACTTTTTGAAATTTTTATCAATACCTTCTGTTAGTATTAATTGCTTTTTTTTTCTTCTCCTAAGTTAGTTGGGAATAATAAATACCCTCTAGATGGATTCACCTGCTCGGGGAATAGAAATTCTCAACCACTCAGCATATGCAGGAAATGTTCAACATCAACTGCCAAGAATCAAAGAAGATCTCTTAAAAAACATAAAAAGAGAAAAAAGAAAATTGTTCTAAATGAACTTTAGCAATCGATTCAGCAGATTCGTCTTTCTTATCTCTTTCACATCTAACAAGAAATTCTATGAAATTTGTCTCAGTTTAGTTTTAGATGCATGCTCCCCCCCCACACACATCTCTACAAAAGGCAAGGGCAAAACACCTTATTCCAAGTTAATTCAAGTTTACACAAGAGCAGCACCTATTTGTTTTATATACTGTTTATGTGGGGTAAGGTACATGATAAGTCATGAAAATGAAATGCTGTGGTAGACAAAATGTTTGAAAAAAGACAAACGGAAAAAGTGATGATTTGGAAACAGGTTTCCAAATCTTCACTTTTTCTGAAGACGTTCGATAATACGAACGAAACCGGTCAAATCTCTTGTTTTTTTTCTCCTGCATTCTAACCTGTTTCCGTTTGTCTTTTTACAAACATACTGCTCATGTATATGTGATCTCAGTGATTAAGTTAACTAATTTGCATATCGTTGTGCAAAAAGATACTATATTAATTAACTATAATTTTTTTTTTAATTCAACGATTGTTTTGATTTTAATACAACAAATAGTTCTGTTTAGGAATATTAGTTTATTTCGTGTACAAATGTTTAGCAAGTCAATAGAATTCAGAAATGGCAATGATGGTGGGTTCTACTTCTTCGTTGTGATGACAGGACAGTCAGTTGTTTATGCACCACCATTGTTTCTTTCCGGCTTATTCTTTAGAGGAACTGACTTGATCTTGAACAAGTTGTAAGTTAAAAACAAAGACCCCCCCCTCCACATACACATGTACAGTCACCATTGTCCAGGCAAATGAATTTCTTTTTTGTTTTCTTTACAATCATATTTAAAAGATAAATAAATCTGTATCAAAATTATCAAAATGTTAATGTTTATCTATCAATATGAATAAATGCAAAAGTGTTGGTTTTGTGTTTACAACAATGAAATGTTTATTATTTAAATGTTTTGTTTCGAGTATTTTAAGTAAAGAACTTTGTGAAGTGATAGTGAACTGGCAAAGACTTTTTTGCAATATATAAACCTATCCCTGAAGACAGTTTATATACCCCAACTGGCATTAGAAATAAGAGTTATTTGAGACTACTTATATATAAAAACACTGATTTTAATTAAAAAGACATAGAATCTATATCAGCTTGCTCTTATATATGGGGAGGGGGGGGGGGGTCACTATTTAGAGAATAGACTTAACTTAGCCTCGTACATTGACAGATTACCGCAGTGCTAGTTAGCTGTCATTACTAAAGTAAATTAATATGAATCAGCATGGTGTGACTTTTTTTGACCGGCTTTATTCTATTTCACTAATTTTTTTTCTTTTAAAATCAGGTACTTACATGAGGGACCACATGAGGATTTCCAATATCCATAAGTGAAAATGGTGCAATGGAACCGACTGGATTCGAACTTGGCACACACAGGTCGTCAGTCTGCATTGTTATCCACTTCACTACAGCCACCTCCTTGTATGTTTTATAATGTATATTTGTTCAAATTGCTATATGAATCCTACATATGTTTTATTAGATGGTTACCTGTATTTCATATAAGTAAATGTTACAACTTTTTTTTCACCAGCTCGATACTGTTGTTGGCATTGGTTTCACCGATTCTTTCTAAATTGAGTATTTACACGAAAGACAACATTAAAGTTGAGAATATCCGTAAGTGAAAATCGTGCTATGGCACCGATTGGATTCGAACTTTGGACCCAGGTTGTCAGTCCACCTCGTTATCTACTTCACCACTATCACCTGCCCTTAATAAGTATGTAAGTAATTTAGGTGACTTTTCAAATCAGAGGCAAAACATGCAGATTGAATAGATAGATCCTGCTTTGTATGAGAAAAGGGTTTCTGCATAGATATCCATCCTCTGGCTTTGCTGGGTATGAAAAAAAAACCCTGGTTACCATAGTTTGGTTATGAGGACAAACTTCTTCATCTACAGTTAAATCAGTTTTATTCATACAGTTTCATCAACACAACAGACATGGTCGAAAAAAGTGTTACGTAGACAAGAATGCAAAAGTATAAAGTCAGTAGACATGCATATGAGTTTGAGTCTTGGTCTTTCATCTTGCCTTGCCTAAGTGGTGGTTAAGAGCGAGACAGGAATATGATGTCTTGTCACCTTGACATTTAAATACTAACTGTTAAAAATGTGTGGGAAAAGGTTTTGTGAAAATGCCTCCTATGTAAAAATGTGTTCTGACAGTACAACGTATCAATCACTCAACGATTGAGAACAAGCTAAATAGATTGTAATTACATAACTGTTACAGATGCATTATATTTTAGATGCATCTCGTCACTATCATGTTTTAAATAGTATTTTCATTGCTAAATGCACATATTGAATCAGACACATTCGAGGAATGTATTTTATGTGCACGTTAGGGCAGGTTGATTTTTTGAACTGTAGTCGTGCACTGCTAATATAATAGTTGGAGCTTTTACATGATAAATAACAAGACTAAATATTATTTTATAATTTCGTTACAATCAGGTGAGGAAATGATTTCTGGTAATCAGTGCAGTAAAAAAAATCCTTCCCACTACGTAAATTTTATTTAATATGTTATATTTTTCAATTAAAATATTTTCATTATTCAAATAAGAATAAATAAGGATCATGTGTGTTTGTATTTAGCAGAAAATATCATCAAATAAACAAAAACATAAGTTAGTTGTGAGACTGCATGCTTTCATATGACGAGGTAGGGATGGGCCAAAGTCTTATCTGAACCTTACTTATCCATATTGTATGAAGTATTCCCAAAGTAATGCCATGGAAATGTGATAACTCAAAAACTATTTATTTGATCAGGCTAAGATGTTGCATGGTAATTACTGTTATCAAAGTTGTATAAAATCGGGAGTTGAAATTCCCTGTGACAAGTTGATTAGTCGTGACTTGGTCGATGGGGCTTGTGGCCTCGGGAAAGCTCACCGGGGATAACTGTAGGGTCCCTTTCCATGCGTAACATGGCACATACAGTTACTCACGATATTAAGCAACTGTTGATAGAGCAGCCGTTCTTAGCGCTACCTAAGGGTTTGGGCTCCTAACTACCAGTCGGAAACAGCAGCCAGACAAGCTGTCTAACCTGTACCCTCAACCTGTCAGAACAAGAGCGACCCAGACTAGTCATGTAGGACTTAGTGACAAAAAACTTTCCCCAAGTTACCCAGATAGAGACGAAGAGAGACGGCGTTCATTGCACTAGTCAGGAAACAAGGCCAAGCACTAGAGGCGTTCCAGTGCTTGTACCGTTACGCCTGGCTAATAGACAGAGAAGGAGTGCAAAGGCCGAGCGATAGGCAGAGCCCATCTACTCCTTAAACAATTATAGGTTTGCAAACCGGATACTTTGTTTGAGATTCCAGTTCTAGGAAGGTTGTCGATCAAGACTACGGAGGCCTCCCTCCCCAACGGTTTGCTGCTAAGACATAAGTAGTTAGTAACAAGGTTTTATTATCAGAGTTTTCCGTCTCTTCGGTGGATGACCTGACAAGGTCTACGGGTCCAACACTCTGAGAGAGGATAGCCTGCGCCTGTGTACTAGTTGGGTATTTCCGAGCCCCCGCAGGTTAAATTGAAAACAACTAAATAAATAAAAATAAGAATAAAAAACAAACAAATATATTATTTAAAAAAACAATAAATAAATAAATAATAATAAAAAAATTCATGCACATATATATATATATATATATACATGTACATATGTAGATAGAATAAGTTCACTGTACACTTAACAGAATGAACAGAAATTTCAAGATATGTTTCCGTGTCACAAGTTAGTACAGAAAAATAATAGACAGCCAGTAGGGTAACAACTGTAAAAAACTACATACAATAAAGGCTACTGAGAAAAGAATTAAAATTGAAACTCAAAATTAAATTAAGAAAGCACAAGGTAAATACAAGTAAATTTGGGTTGAAATTAGTAAAAAAGCCAAATACATTTAAGATCGTTAAAAGAACAGAAAACTCAACTGAAAACTTTAGGGAGTCTTTTTCATTTCGGCAGCCATGTGGCTGGCATTAATTGAAGTCGGGCTACTTTGCAAATGACCCCTTCAAGAAAATCATGTCGTGTACATCTCGGAGGAAGGTGAAGGGAGGTTTGAGGGTTGTTTAAACTTTTTTTTTTTCTTGCATGTTTGGCTATCCATTTTTCAATATTTTTCTTCATTTAACATGCCTTCCACTATCTACATGGAAACACTCTGACAGGGGATAGAAAGGGTCTGCTTAAGCAGCACTTTGCACATAGTTTATTTTTTACCACTCAAAATGGTGTCTTAACGCGTATACAGAGTTGCTTTTAATGTCTTTTAATATCTTTTCCTTTCCACATCAGATGTGGGTTGCATGTTGGTCATGTTGGCACAAAGTGACTTTCTTCATGAAACTAATATTTACATTTCAATGTGCCATTGGTCGGGATCATCTTTGAGTCATTCCAAATTTTTCTCAGCCTGCCTTTTCCTCGCTTGTTATTTATCCTAGCAGAGCTTCGTTCAATATGTCTATATCACCGTAGGTGGTTGAAACGCAGAGCTGATCCCTGTTTAGCCACATTCAGCCTCAGACACAAATCCATTGACTCATCGTCATGTAATCTTTCATCATCTTCAGACGGGCTGTACAGAATACAGAGTTGCTGTGAACACTATATCTGGAACAACATGAAACTTGCCAGAATCTTTGAGAGTTTCAAATTTCAATTAATATTTTCCTTATTTCAAATGCCTTTTGATAATTATGTCAATTCGTATTATACCTAGAATACCATCTCTGCTAGACAACTTACCCCAACTTAGACTAAAAACCGCTTTCATTTAAACACTGATCCAAAATCAAAAAAGTGCTTACTAATGATCTTCTAAAAGATTGTGTAATCAAAGGAGAATTTTTCCCCACTGGTCCATCAGGAACAACAAGTAGAAAAGGGACACATAGTCCAACACAGCAAATCTAAAACACCAGTGCACAGGGGATATATTCTTATTTTCTTTTTTCTTTTTAATGAAAGTCTCTCCAGACAAAGCACGAAGCCACTTGATATTAAGACCCCCCCCCAAAAAAATACTACTTCAAGGTCAAAAACTAACCTACGATAAGTGCTAGATGGATAGATTCTGACCCAGAAAACAGCAATTCTTCCCCCTTTGTCAGAAAAATCGCTCATAGAATGTGAGGATTAAAGGACAAAAAAAGGGAAGCACCAATAGCAAGAGTCCGAAATGCCAGAGTAAATATTCTTGTATAAAACTGGAAATCACGATGTTAAATGTGACCAACACACACACACTCTCCTCACAATTTTCCGTAATCTTTTATTATGGCAAACTGTAACAGACCGTCTAATCAGTGCCTGGTGCATTCTTTTACAAAGGTTATTTATTTATACTTCTTCAACAATAAATATGCTGCTGTTGTATGTCTAATGTTTTGAGCTAAGAAGACTGTTAATTTCCTTTAGATTTTATACCAAATACAAAGACCATTTGGACTCATTTTACAAAATGAGTTTCTTAATTGCTTCCACTTTAAGACCACGTTGGTACTTGGTCTTTAAGAGAGTTTTTCTGATGGTGGTCTAAGTTCTTTTTCATATCAACTCTGTTAAAGGCTGCCACTGGATGAATTTCTTTCTTTTTTGTTTTGCGAGTAACAAAAACAATTCCTTTGTCATTCGTACACAGTTCAATGCCGACAGTATTTTTGTAGATGAAACCATTACACTGGAAAGAATGGTTCCCAGGCTTATGTACTAAGCCAGAGTCCATTCCTTTAGATTAAAAAAAAATTGTTCTTCATGACTATCATAGATTGTAAATCAGCCTTCTGATGGCTTTCATAAGACGTCACTGTAAGTTGAAGCAACTACAAACCACGTCAGTTAGGTTGGAATCAGACCTGAAATAGTGGAACCTAAGCTATGTGGACAGATGAAAATGCAGTCAATTCTAAAATTTCTCTTGATAAACTTTCTTCCAAAGATGTTCTTCAGGTGCTTTTTCAGTAAGTGTTAAGTATTCAGCTATGTCCAATCCACTGTAATGTGATTTTATTTATATGAGTTCTCAGGAAACAAGAAATGGTTGAGATCACGCTTTCTTTTCTGTCCTCATAGCTATATGCTTCTCAGATCAAGTTTGAAGCTCAAACCGATGATCTATATTACGTTTCCAGTACTGAAAGCCAATGGCTTGAATTTCCCAATCAGTGTCATAGTAGTTACAGGTATGAATTTACTTCTTGAGTGTGTCTTATAATGGAGCAAGTGTTGCCATCAACTTTAGTCGATTGTTCTTAATGAGTATTAAGTGATCATGCTAACTTAGTTCTGATTGAGACAAACATGAGGACGTTTCGCAGGTAAGCCCCCTTCACGTTCCCCCCCCCCCCTGATCTCATGATCACAGAGATGGCAGGGAGGCATCGATCGCTTTAGTTCTGATTGAGACACAGCAATGCTTTACTTTTCACAGCTTTCTACCAAATTTTCATATTACTGATACTGATTTACAAGTTATTTCAATACACTGTATATTTTTATAGAATGTTTTCGGAAAATTGCAAAACTATGCATGTTTTAAATCTTCAGAGCACGAAAATCGAAAAATCAATACTAATATTTTCACCCACACCTGGCCATCATCATTCTCATATTTGTATTAACATGTTTTATAGAACAGAAGGAAAGACCAAAATCATGATCTGTGGTGCAGGTCTCGTCCTTCTCGAGAGTTCAGGCAGATTATCATGTGCTATCTGCCGCATAGGTGTTGGCAGCAATAGCATTTTTTTGCTGTGGTTGCAAGTAGTGGGTTCACAAGAGGTGCAGTGGATGAGACGTTTGGTGGAAGATCCGAGTTTCAGATGTACAAGGTGTCAGGGACAAGCACACCTTCTTGATAGTAGACCAGAGGCAAGTGTTAAAGCTGGCCCTGATGAGGAAGGTGTGGTAGCTTCCTTTTACTATCTAGGGGATATCCTATTAGCGTCAGGGCGCTGTGAACTGGCCACCAAAACATGAATCAAAACTGTCTGTTCCATGTATTGCAGCCACCACCTACGTCACCTCACATACAAGACCCACAGCCATGCTCATAGCTCCTATGGTCATAGTGCAATGCTCCATGCAAGTGAGACCTGACTTGGCAAAAAGAGACCTTAAATGATTGCAATGCAATGACAGGTTAATGATTAAATGGATTTTAGGCCAGAAGATGTGCTGTAAAAGCTTGGGCTCATAGGCATTGATGTCATTAATGGAGAAAAAAAGACTTTGTTCGTATGGACACGTGGAACGCTTGAGTAGTGCCATCAAGGGAGCTCGAGATTTGGAAGTCTTCGGTAGAAAGTGGGGGAGGCCAACCCCAGATACCTTGGAGGGAACTGCTGCAGAGAGATCACATAGCATGGAAGCTCTCTGTAGTCGATCCTCATGATAGAGTTTCTAGGTGGGGAGTTAGATCTACCACACATACAACTAACCAGCTACCTGGATAGGGTCCACCAGTATGAATGATGCCCTACATGTTATAAATAAGAACTGACAATGATGATGATGATGATGATGATGATGATGATTGGCATGCACTGGACAGCTTTTAGAAATTGACTTCCAAATAAACCTATCCATGTCCAGGTTATTATTCATCTCTGTTTCCTTTAAATACATCATCACTTCTTCCCATATTTTCCTTGACCTGCCCCTGCCACTCCCGCTACCTCAACTGTTCTACATCTACTAACCCAAACACTCACATCCATTTTTCAATGTGACCAAACCAACAAAGTCCCCTATTTTGTACATATCTTCCTATACTATTTACAGTGGTTAGATTGTAGCCTAACTGCATGTCAAATTTGGTTTAAATCTATGCAGTATGTATTTATACAAAACAATTAGACACACCCACACACGCTTCATTTGATTTATTTAATTATCATCATCATCATCATCATGTTCGGTTTAACAGCTGTTTTATAAGCTGGCATGTGTTGGATGTTTTTTAAACTAACGTATCTCTTGCTAGGTCTTTATTTATCCCTCTTTCACTCAAATGCATACTTATCACTTCTTCTTTGGACTCCTCTTCTAACTGACCCTGCTACCGTAACTGTTCTATATCTATTAACCCAAGCACTCTCAGTTTCCTGTTCTGCAGATACCTTTGGAATTTTCAAAATAGCCAACACAAAATAATTGCCTAGAAACATAATATAAATAGGCCAATTCTAAGGTTTATAGGTCAGGGAATATGATAAAAGCTTCAAAAGAATGTTAAAGAGTATTGCAAATAAATACAATTAATTGAAACTCATTGTCTTTATATTTGTGATATAACTTCATTCCATGATTTATGATTTTACAACTTTACGACAGATGTTATGTATGCGCACCGGGGTGGAAATAGGTACATATATAGTATGCACACCGGGGTAGAGATAGGTGTGTATATAGTATGCGCACAGGGGTGACGATAGGTACATATATATTATGCGCACTGGGGCAGAGATAAGTACATATATAGTATGTGAAGTAGGTACGCACTTGGGCGGCGATAGGTACGTATATAGTATGCGCACCTGGGCGGCGATAGGTACGTATGTAGTATGTGCACAGGAGCGGAGATAGGTACTATATAGTATGCGCACAGGGGTGGAGATAGGTACTATACAGTATGCGCACAGGGGTGGAGATAGGTACTATATAGTATGCGCACAGGGGTGGAGATAGGTACTATATAGTATGCGCACAGGGGTGGAGATAGGTACGTATATAGTATGTGCACCGGGGCGGAGATAGGTACGTATATAGTATGCGCACCGGGGCGGGGATAGGTACGTATATAGTATGCACAGCAGAGGCGGAGATAGGTACGTATATAGTATGCGCATAGGGGCGGAGATAGGTACGTATATAGTATGCGCATAGGGGCGGAGATAGGTATGTATATAGTATGCGCAGCAGGGCGGAGGTAGGTACATATATAGTATGCGCATCAGGGCGGTGATAAGTACACATATAGAAAGCGCAGATAGAGGTGGTACTTTTAATAAAAATATGTCATACTTTTGCCCTGGGCCACGGAAGAGGAGTGGTAGGGAAGAGACAGTTTTCACTGAAGGCAACAGGGAGAAGGTGGCAACAGGGAGAGGACGCGGTGAAATGGGGCGACCAGGGAAGAGAAATGTAGAAAGATAAAGAGACAGCTATAGAGAGAGAGGGAGAGAAATAGAAGTTCGAATATAAAGATGTTACATATTCTATTTTTCTTTTATTTTGTGTTTTTATGACCCGGAGCAATGCCGGGTAGCCCTGCTAGTAGAAAAGAAAATAAACATTGTGATTCCATTTTATTTTGCTGCCATCAACCAATGCATGTCGTTTTCTGTTATAAACTGGTTTAAAAACTTGTTTGATTCTTGCCATTTGAAGAAAAGGGAAGCATAATATGCATTATTCAGACTACTGTTTTCATCTGGCCCAAAGGATAAAGGTGTTATGTAACAATCAATTCCAAGTGACAGTTTTTTAGAGGTTGAAGGTTAAACCCACACTATAGGTGATAATAACTAAGAATAAGATTTAAAAATTACTTAACACTTCTACCCGATCATGGCTGACAGAACGAGAACAATCTACCTTCATGGCAGATACGATATAATAATGTTGTTATTGACACACTGGTTTCTCGTTAGATCACCTAAGTTTAGAGACGTCGAGCCTGGTCAGTATTAGATGGGTGACTATTTGGTAATACCAGAAGCTGTCTGGAAGCACAGTAACACAATCCTGCAAAACACAAAACTGCAAAAACTAACGTCATTCAAATCATTTCATCTGAGTTAGGTACACATGTGATTGGAGCCCACCCGTAAATTATACTCCCTAGAGATTTTCTCATTTGGAGGAACCTGGCTGAAACCAGCCAGGGTGTGTGTCTCACCAGGACAGAAGGACCTCCGTGATAGGGTTCAATTTGAAACTTTGTATAGATTTCTGAGTTCAACATAAAAATTTATTGAGTTCAAAAAGATGTATCTGAAGAAAGTTGGAGTTTATATCGGCCGGAACGTTGTGAAAAATAACAAGATAAGAATAATAATCCGAATAAACCAAATGTTGGAAATTGTTTGTGTTTGTCTAAATTGGTTTCATTTACATAACAAATGTGGCTTTATTTGCTTATGAAAAATTCTTTTACAAAATACAACAACAAAAAAAAAAGCAAAATACAAATGAAGAATATTACTTAAACATAAAATGAAGACCAATAAAAACTTTCAGGGCCAATTTATTTTAGCTTATTTCATTATTCTTTTTTTCAGTATTTCTTTCTTTTATTCTTTTGTTTAACTAATTTTGGTCGGAAGAACAAATCATTTTTATGGCCTTCTGGAACTACCTTCTCATTTAGGTTTTATTGAATTACCAAAGACATTTCGCAACAGAAGAAAGAAAACAAATGTATTTTCAAGCAATAAAAATGTATCTCTTTTTTTATTAAGTAAAAAAGATCATCGCCAATGAGTCTCTTTTTATCGTATCATTAGCAGAAAAGAAACGAAGGCAAAATTAAATTGGAGGACTCACAATTTTCAGATCTGCTTTAACGAAAATTCAATTTAAAGTATCAATTCTCTGTACATCTATTGATATGGAGAATGGCTATTCTTTAGATATGTCCATTCAATATGCATATGTAGTGATGAAAATACTATTTTAACCATAGCCGATAGATGACTAGAAGAATCTCTTATAGGGATGCTAGGATGCATCAAAATTTGCTAGTTCAAACTCAGTCGAAAGATGAGTAGAGTCTTTTATAAGGAAGCTAGTATTTATTAAAAAATGCTATTTTAAAGTTGAGTATTGATTTACTCCTCTCCAGGAGTTAGGCACAAGGCCAGTTTTTATCTTACTCCCACAAGTAAGATGTGACTCAAGGTCGGGTCGGGAAAGTGGGGTTTGAAAAGCCAGCACCCAAGAGGTGAGCACTCTGACCATTAAAAATTGCCTGGGCAGTCCCGTCGGCATTCCCCGGTAGGGGCGCCTCAGGCAGTAAGCAATAAACTTACTCCTCCCCAAAGAGGGGAGGCGAAGCCTAGGAGGGTGGACCTCCTAGAACTGCACAGGACAGACCATTAGACCGGCGTAAATCAAGCCCCGAAGGCCAAGACAATACCAGTCTATAAGGTGCAGTATCCATCAGAACAGATACTACATTTTGATCTTAGCCAAAAGGCCAAGAACATTTTAAAGTTGAGTATCAAAAACTTTCAAAGTGAACTTGTGACGGCATTCAGACTGGATCGGTTGAGCCGGCTCCTTCCAAATTCAAATGTACAGGCCGTTATCGTCCACTCGTTTTCTTTATCAGAATTCAGTGCCTGACTCTGAAATAAATACGGTCTCAGTTGCTGTAACAATGTTTTATTTTGAGAGGTTACAATGATACTTGTTTTTTTTCTATCGAACAACAGACTTGCAATCAAAACTCTGAGCTCGACTCAATCAAAACATAAGTCTAACCAAACACAAACAGTCATCTAAGTTCTCAGGGGCTCATCTGTTTAAGATCCACAGAAACCACACTGACCTCTACATCCTGCTGGAATACATTATATATATATATATATATATATATATATATATATTTGTTATTGTTTATTATCTATGGACGTATACGTTTCGTCTCTTTTCAATCGAGACTCATCAGCATAGAAGTATGACTATTCACTACCGGTCACACGATTCGAAACCCTGGATTACAAGTATTTTTCAACCTAAATCCAACATAGCTAACTGAATAGCAATTCTGAATAGCTTATAAACAATGATAATTTTAACACATTTAAAGCGGCGAGACGTACAGGCATTCTACTTCTATAAGGGAAGGAATGATGCATATAAAGCAAGTGACGTCATGCTGTGTTAGTACTACCATTACAGTGCTCTACTTTTTCACAAGGAGCTTCAAATATATGTTTACCATGATATATATATATATATATATATATATATATATATATATATATATATATATATATATATCATGGTAAACAACTGATGATCCCTTAAATAATGTTAGAAGCAAACTAATATAATAACTGTAAAAACTAAATTGACTTACATGAGTTATTTTCCACTGAACGACCTGGGACTTCAGGTTTAAAAAAAAAATTTTTTTTAGTTTTAATGGTTGAGAAACTTCCGAGACTATATATATAAATATATATATCTCACTTTGACTACACTGAGAAACCACTCGAGATTTATAAGCTGTTTATCTATGGACATCAAATCTGACTTTCTACAGGGCCACCATATGGTATGAATCTTACTTTGCAAAGTATTAAGCGGTTCACAATCAGAGCATGGAACCTCTTATCCAGGAAGACATTACTATTTCACAGATACCAGTCCATTTCTTGTGTGGTTATTTTCTCTTAGCTAAATATTTGCCCATTGTAGGTCTGCAGGATACATCTATGCACTCCACTAGATATGCAGTATTGCGCATATTTACACTAGATCAATGTGGTGTGCCGAAGAGCGAAAACATTTTGCTGAAGAACTTGCTGAAGGGAATGGATTCGATATCGCATGTGGACCGCCACGTTTGAGACGAACTGCTGCTAGCAAACTCGGAGAATGCAACGCAAATAGTAGTGATCAAAGACCGTTAGTCTGTGAAGGTGTGCAGCTCTCATCACACCGATAGAGAAGGATGGTGTGAACAAAAACAAAATTGAATTTTAACCATCAAAGACTGATGAAAATCTTATGTCAAACAAGCTTAATGATGCATTCATTTCATTTGCACATTTTCAAACTGAAACATGATTGCCGACGGATGGACAGACGGACCAACCGAGCCTCTTATTACATTATTTCAAATTTGGTACATCTGTATATTTAGTGTTTTTTTTTTGCTTTTATGATATAAAAGTCTATATAAAATTAAACTTCTTTTTTTTAATACTAAATTTGAACAAAAAAGTGTTGACTTTAATTTATTTGTAATTCCATAATTATTATTTTTGTATCATAATCTGCTTGACCGTAAGGGACATCAGTTCTCACTCTGCATTTTGTTCTTATTCTCGTTAAGCCTCATAATAATGCACATGTAACTTCACAAAAGAAATTCTGATAGTCATCAAGTCTAAGAATCTCAGTGCATTTTAATTATAAAAACGAAGACTGTCAAACGATGCATCTTGTTTGCAGTGCTTGATTCTTATAAAACAAATTTACCCAACCTTTTCACTTCACCAATTGCAGAATCTACAAATGTTGGGCAAAGATCGGGCATAGATGTTAACTACTATAACGGCGCTTATTACTTGACATTCATCTATTGGAGGCTCACCCAGTTTGCAGTTTGACAAATCCACTTGCACAGCAGCCATCCTGAAGTAAAATGGACAATGTACTTTGAAATGAGGATCACCCCTTCTACTACGAAAAGAGCCATAAAATAAGCAATTCAGTCATGTCTATTGACATAGCACAAATTCAATGGCATTTTGTAATGAAATACTTATTGGAGTTTTTCTTTTCATTACTTGTTTTATGTTTGTGTAACTTGCAAGATAAATAATGCACATTTCTCTGGGTAGCATGGGAGAGTTTGTGCTACATTATCATTGCAACCTTCTATCATTGTGTTTAGAAAATTAGTATTTAGTTTTCTCACTTTTGCTAGACAGTAAAATTATGTATGTGTATGTGGGAGGTAACTGAGACATTCAGAGCTGTGATTGGTCAAACACGATCATGTGTAAAGTTAGTGAAGTGCAATTTTTAAATAGTCAATTGAGGCGGTAAACAAGTGACATTAACGAAAAAAGTAAATAGACACACCACAAAAATAATTCATACATGTGTAAATTTCACTTGGAACCATATAAAGCAGCAGTAAAAAAATTGAAACATTGATATTTTAACACTGACTTTTTTGTGTTTTAGATATCAATATATCCATTTTATATTACTATTTAAATATGACATGGGCCAAAAAAGCATTAGAATTCTCAGTTTTAGAGATATGAAGGTAGACTTAATCAGCATCAAATTGCCACAAACCTTGGGATTCCACTTTCCACTGTTAACCAAGTGAATCTTCAATTCATCAGAGAGGGAGAATGAACAATATTATCTTGCCGAGGTTCATCAGATAATAAGAGTGTCTATTTACTTGCTCGATGTCTGTGTAGATCATAATCTTTCATGCCTAACTGGAAAAGGGAATGAACCGTGTAAAGTCCTAAGAACTTATGATCCAACCAACAGCCCAGCCGGATATTGTTTTGAAATCGAAGTGAATAAATTAATATTTTAAATAATCTATCTCGTTTATAATCATATTAATAAATATTTAAGATAATCTACCTCGTTTATAATCATATCAGTTCATCCATCCAGTCAAGATGCAGACAAAATCTAAGAAAGCAATCCAGTCAGTTTACACGTGGAGTTTACATAAAGCTACTCGGAATATTGGATAATAAATGAAATCCTCATGTCAACTCTAAATAAACAAGTCATATTTTTTTCCCTTGGGAATTTTAAATGCTTTCATCAACATCAATACAATTAAATTAACTCATATGGTGATATTTTTTTATTTTCAACTTTATTATCAAAAGACTTCCTCGGAAATGAGTGAAAATCTGTTTACAAAAATAATATAGATTTGAGAGATATAAGGAGAAAATCGAAAAAAAAGCAAGAGAGGCAAATGAGAGAAGAAAGGAAACAGAAGGAAAGGGGGGAGGGGGAATTTAAGCCATTTTTTAAATTACACGGTGACTTGGGTGAAGAAAAATAGGAGAAAAAAAGAGAGAAGCAGACAGAGGATGAGAGAAATAAATGAGAGAGAATCTACATATCTGTAGTGAGACAGGGGCAGAAAGAGGGAAATATATATGGATAGATAGATATGTAATAGCAGTATTCTGTTCATGTCCAATAATATGCATTTTTTTAATTTCTCCATTTGCTGTTAAATAATGCGTATAGCTCGTATCTCTCCAAGTAACCATAATAGGTTGTACTGTACTATCATTATTTCCATCTATTATTACGCTTAGAAAATATCAATAAAATATTACGTAAAATGCATAACATGGGTTTGCATCTGGGGGAGGGGGATAACATAATGAAACAACAATAAAATATTTCGGTTTTGTTGTGAAGGGAAAAAGGTTGTTATTATAAAAGTGAAACATGGCTTTGAAGTTAAAATGAGAAAAAAAAAAACAAATATGGCCGACAAGTTAAAAAATGGAAGAGAAAGAAACAAAATAAAGATAAGAAAAGCGAAAGAGGAAAAAATATTTGGTAACTGAAATTAGAAACATGTTTTTTTTGTACCAAAATAGTTTTTTTCTTAAATCTTTTGAAAAGCAAGAGTAATTATTTGAAAATTTATTTTTAAAATCTCTCTAATAGAAGCAAAACCTAATAAAATTCTTTAAATGGATTGGTTGATGTTTTACAAGAAAGGGTGATATGGTTCAGGAAAAATATTAGAATATCTTGCTTATGGCAAAATTTATATGAGTTATTGAAATAAGTCACATGTATTGCCACTAAAATATTGAATGTAAGCGAAAGTACCATTATTTTTGCAGGCTTGGAATAAATAAAGAATTGTAAACTTTTAGTTTAAGTAATTTATGAAAGGAGCCGGGCTTTATTTTCTTTTTCTTCTAAAGAATATATGGTTATTTTTTTTGTTTATTTTGAGGAATAAAGGCGAAATATAAATGGGTAAAAGCAGACGAGAATTGATAATGCAAAGATAAATATTATTGAAATTGGAAAATGGAGGAAGAGAAAGAAAATGTCTGACATTGGGAAAGAATGGCTTGCTGATTGTATGAAGGAGTGAATGTGGAATCGGATGGGTGGAATTTATGTAAATGGAAAAGAATCGGTTTGTTGGAAATAACTGAAATGCATTCAAGCTAAATGTGAAAGGAATAATAGGCCATTCTTGGAGAAGAACTGGTAGAGGAACAAAATAAGGAGGAAGAGTAAGTAAAATGAAAATTAAAAGAAAAGAAAATCCAAGACTAAAGAAAGAATGAAAGAAGAAAAAATAATGGAATGGATGGGGAATATAAGAAAAGAAAGAATGAAAGAAAGACAAATTAAGAAAGAAAGAACTGGGGAAATAATTTAAAAAGGAAGGAAAGAAAGAAGGGAAGGCTAAAAAGGCTAAGTAAAAAAAGGTTAAGTAAAAAAAAGGATAAGTAAAAAAATAAGGAAAAACGAAAGAGATTAAACTTGAAAATCAGTAAAAAAAAAACGAGACAAAATGAAAGAATGAAAGAAAATGAAAATATATATAGAATTTAAAATATGGACGAAAAGTAAAGTTAAAAAAAAGAAAATATAAAAATTAAAAATAATAAATGACAGAAAAAAGGATAAAATAAATAAATAGATGAAACAGAATATAAAAATTGAAAATAATGAAGAAAAGAGAGACAACAGAAAGCAAAATGAAAAACATCTAAAACAAAGAGAAAATGTAAAAACGAAAGGGGAAGAAAAAAGGAATATTAAAACTGGAGATTAAGAAGAAAATAGAAAGATAAAAAATAAAAGGAAAAATAAAAACAATGAGGAAAATAGAAAGATCAAAAACAAAAGGAAAAATAAAAACAATGAGGAAAATAGAAAGATCAAAAACAAAAGGAAAAATAAAAACAATGAGGAAAATAGAAAGATCAAAAACAAAAGGAAAAATAAAAACAATAAGGAAAATAGAAAGATAAAAAACAAAAGGAAAAATAAAAACAATGAGGAAAATAGAAAGATCAAAAACAAAAGGAAAAATAAAAACAATGAGGAAAATAGAAAGATAAAAAACAAAAGGAAAAATAAAAACAATAAGGAAAATAGAAAGATCAAAAACAAAAGGAAAAATAAAAACAATGAGGAAAATAGAAAGATAAAAAACAAAAGGAAAAATAAAAACAATGAGGAAAATAGAAAGATAAAAAACAAAAGGAAAAATAAAAACAATGAGGAAAATAGAAAGATAAAAAACAAAAGGAAAAATAAAAACAATGAGGAAAATAGAAAGATCAAAAACAAAAGGAAAAATAAAAACAATGAGGAAAATAGAAAGATAAAAAACAAAAGGAAAAATAAAAACAATGAGGAAAATAGAAAGATAAAAAACAAAAGGAAAAATAAAAACAATGAGGAAAATAGAAAGATAAAAAACAAAAGGAAAAATAAAAACAATGAGGAAAATAGAAAGATAAAAAACAAAAGGAAAAATAAAAACAATGAGGAAAATAGAAAGATCAAAAACAAAAGGAAAAATAAAAACAATGAGGAAAATAGAAAGATAAAAAACAAAAGGAAAAATAAAAACAATGAGGAAAATAGAAAGATCAAAAACAAAAGGAAAAATAAAAACAATGAGGAAAATAGAAAGAGATAAAAAAATAAACAATTAGGAAAGAAAGATAGGAAAAAAGGAAAAAATAAAAATATGATCGAAAACCGAGATAAAGAAAGAAAGAGACAAAATATAAAAATTGAAAATAATCAAGAAATGACAAAAAAGCACAAGTAAATAGGTAAAAAAGAATATAAAAATTGAAAATAATGAAGAGAAAACGAAATGGAAAACGAAAGGAGGAAAGAAAGAAAAAATGAATATTAAAATTGGAAATTATGAAGAAAATAGATCAAAAGGGCGAAAAAATTAAGAAAGAAAAAAAGAGAGAAAAAATAACACCAAAATAAGAAACAGATTTAAAAAAAAAAAGAAATAAAAGATTAAGAAAGAGATAACTGAACGAAAAGCGAGGAAAGAATGAAAAGAAAAATAAAGGCAGCAATGCAAAAGAGACATGATTGAAACTGAATAAAAAGCTGGACTTTCTGAAGATTACTTGAGAGGCAAGCATTTCCTATTGGGTTATTTGAACTTGAAAGTCGTGGGCTTTAGTGGCCAGTGGCCTGTACATTTAGTGACAAGACATTTCAGCTAAATCGACTTGTTTTTAATTAGATGGATTATCCAATCATGAACGAGAAAGCCCATAAATAAATGGCCAATAGAATTCCATTAGGCAGCTGCCAGTGATGTTATAATATTAGGTTGTATCATAGAGAGTTGATGCTGAGGCGTGGGCAGTGGTCTGGGTTTGTAAATGATTGGAGGAATAAGAAGAAACTAAGTGAAAGAGGAAAGAGTGACTCCACCGCCAATGGACTGCATTATATAGCTGGTATGTTCTCTCTCTCTCTCTCTCTCTATATATATATATATATATAGATAGATAGGTAAGCATACATGTTATATAATGTGAAAATCTAAAGTAGATTCTGATTTAGAAAATAATGAAGAGATGGGAAGATCAGAGAGAGAGAGAGAGAGAGAGAGAGAGAGAGAATAGAGTTATTTAGAAGAAAATAAAACAAACATTGGTAAATGTGTACTTATATATGAGATGAAAAAACTTGATAAATGCAGAAAAGATAGATTGATGAGTAGTAATATATAGAGAGAGAGGGAGAGAATAAGAGGAAACACTGACAACTTAATTGGAAAGAGAAAGATAGATTGGTATAGATAGACATGAACAAACCGGAGGTAAATAGATTTGGAACAAACATAGATATATAAATATATAGCTTTGGAAGATAGACATAGATTTTGATCAAGGATAGATACATACTTGGTCGGTGTAAATCTATATCTAACTAGTGGCATACATAGACCTTACTATAAAGTATACGAGAAGTCAAGATACATTAATCTAGAATACCGTTTAGCCACTGTTGTGATGGGATACCTGACTCCCCTCAAAGCTGATAAGTGTACTAGTCTTTTTTTTTTTCAGTACAACTAAAAGACATCTTAAAAAAAAGATGTGTCAAAGAGGAAAACCTTTTAAAAAAGTAAGAATACTTTTATTGTTCGATAAAAAATAAATGTATGATGGACCGTGACTCAAATGCGAACGCATACCATTAACATTACAAACTATACAAGATAAAAGTTCAATACTTTTTAGTAACTAATAATAGTACACTTACTGTTATTACTTTTTATGAAAAAAAAAAAAAATGAAAAAAAAAAAAAAATATTTGTTTCGTTTGTGGCGAGTTCTGAGTATTTTCAATATGGAACAATCAGTGGAAATGACTAAAATGCTGTGTACAAGCATGCAACAACGACAACATCAAGAGGTGCAACAAAAATATTACAACAGCAGAAAAGTTTCGAAAAATTCTGAAACAGATCACCAGTGAAAGAAAAAACAGGGTTTTATTTCTGTCGAAGGAATTGCAAATTTTTTATCTGAATTTGTATACAAACCTGATTCTGGCGTTACATTTCCAGCATATTTCAGACGATTTGAAACGATATTTACTAAAAGGTTCCTAGATTGGTTGAATGAAGAACAGGTAACCCTGTTATTACAGAAACTGGGAATAGAGGAGAATACCAAATATACGAACTTGATATTGCCCAGAAAACCTGAGGAAGTTTCATTCGATGAAACTATGAATATACCGTCGAAGATATTTGATGAAAGAAATAGTCTATTCCACACACGATACAAATGTTTAAACATCGTGAAAACGGATAACGAGGATTTTTTGGCATACACAGGAACAGTAAACTCTTTGGTTGAGCAATTCAAGATAGATAAAATCCCCCAAAATTTATTCAAATGCCTAATCTTTGTTCAAAGACTAACAGCTCCTAAGTACCAAGAAATAAGGTCTAGAATCTTAATAATGGTGGAACAAGACACAAAAATCACGTTACAAAGAGTGACAGAAGAATGTCAGCATCTCAATGTTAAAAGGGATAATATTGAAATTTAAGAAAAAAAGTGTTGCCAAAGTACAATGCATCAAAAACAAAAAAACTCCTAAATTCAAAAAGACAGGAAAATGTGAGACGTGCGGAAATACTAAGCATACTAAAGATGTATGTTGGTATAAGAACAAATTCTGTGAATCTTACGGAATTAAGGGTCATAAATGGTCTGTTTGCTGCAAGAATCAGAAAAAGAATTTTGAAAAAGTAAACGTTGTGTTATCAAAAAAAGAAATCCAAAACAGTGAAAATCGAAAATATGTAGATGTACGTATAAATGGTCGTACAATCACTTTTTTACTGGATTCTGGCTCAGACATAAGTATTATTGACGAACAAACATGGAGAACAATTGAAAAAATCAAATTATCTGAAACCGAGAAAATGTCCAGATGGGTTTTAGGAAATAAAAAACTTTAAACGAGAATTAAAATGCGATATTTCTTTCTGTGACAAAACTGCTAAAACAAAAGTATATATGATTCAAGGGGTTAATTCATGTATTTTTAGAATAGACTGGATAGTACTGTTCAAGTTATTTGAACTCCCAACGAACTCTTTTTACAACGAAATAAACAGGCCAGAAAAGAAAAAAAATATATTAAAAATAAAAAAATTCATGAATGAATTGAAAGAAGAATATTCCAGAATTTTCTCTGAGGGTCTGAGTTTATGCAAAAAGACAGAAGTCAAGCTTGAACTTAAGGAAAATGTCACTCAGATTTTTAAAGCAAAGAGAAACGTCCCTTTTTCCTCCTTAGACACAATTAACAAGGAACTGGAAAGATTAGAAAAAAATGGGAGTTATATCGCCCACCGTCTACGTCAAAAAGAAAAACAAAAAAATAAGAGTGTGCGCCGATTTTTCAACAGGCTTAAACGATTGCCTGAAGGATCATAATTACCCACTTCCTTCGCCAGAAAACATTTTCTCAAAGTTAAATGAAGATTTTTTCAAAAATCGATCTATCTGATGCATACTTGCAGGTTAAAGTGAACGAGAAATGCTCAAAATATTTGTGCATAAATACACATAAGAGAATTTTAAAACTTGTTTTTGATCTTTCTATTTTCCTCATTGTTTTTATTTTTCCTTGCTTAATAACAAGGATTTCAAAGAATTAAAAAAAAATCATTAATAAAAAAAATTAGACTGATATGGAGATGTCCGTTAAACTTGCATGCATTAATCGATAGTAATCTGATTTTTTTAATCAATAAAATACAAAGAAAAGGAAAACGTTGTACCTGTCCGTCAAGTTTTATTTTCCAAAATTTTAAAAAGAAAATTTCACTGTCAAAATATGATATAAATGTAAATACAGAAAAATAATATACACAATAATATTATTTTGTTAATAAAGCAATTATTTGATTAAATATAACGTATTCTTTACTTTAAGTCTAAATAAAATATAAAAGAATGAATGCATTGAACTAAATAAAAAAGATTACATTCATAAAATTAAATAAAACAATATGATAAATATGTAGTAGGAGTAGTAATAGCGTTTGAAACAGTAAAACTGTTTCTATTTCATGTGGGATACATCAACTACAATTTCCTATTCTGCTATGTATTTAGATAACTTAACTGGCTGACGTATGAGTATGACACTTTATCATTAATTATCGGTAATTTCCGTTGCTGGAATGTAGATGACTAAGTTTTATGACATTCTACTAATGTCCATAATCTTTTAAAAAGCATGGACAGCGAATCATCTTATATATATATGTAAAACATTTTTAAAGATTTTTCATTTTGTTTTGCGATATGTAGGAATACAGAATGCACTTTTTAAAGAACAAAATCCCCCTCAGTGTTGAAAATGGGATAATACCTTCCATCCCATTTTAACATACTGATGAGGTCACAAAATATGATCAACTTTTTTTAAGCAAAGACATTTTCTGTTCCTACGCATCAATAAAAATAAAATAAAAAATTAAAAAATGTTATTTATATTACTTTTTTTACATACATTGACATATATCACAAGGAATACACGTGGATTACCAACACTTTTCCAGCCTTAGTAAACAACTCATGTAGGAGAAGGAAAAAACATTTGTAAGTAACTTCTTTAGTGATATAAAAAAATTCATTTTGGTTTGCTCATGACAAAGGTATCTGTTGTTGTATATTGGGTGGCCATGAGTTTTATGCATGGACATAACCAGAGGAAGTAAGTGTCAGAAAAGTTCAATTAGTCAAATTTGACATATGTGACAACAGAAAAACGGAAGTAGGAAACGCATAAGTAACATGACATCATCGAGGAAGTCGAGATTAGTTTTAGAATACTGTTGTCATTTTAGAAGCGAGTAGGGAAGATGTATGTTAAAGATATAGTGTTATTTAATAAGCTGTCCCTATTCATCTCTCTTTCTGTACCAGTGATATAACACAGAACGAATAAATAATGAAGAAGAATTTGTTACCATAATCGTTTGTGTGAATTAATTGAAATTAACAAAGACTGGGTGTGTTTCATCCAGACAAGAAGAAGTTTTCATTTCTTTCAGTTACAGTAGGAAAAATGGGACGTTATCATCATCGTTGTATCCAACACAGTGGTGGACACTTTCAAGAATACACAGCTGATATTAAAACAACTGTACAAGTAACACACAACTGACAAATAAGTGTGATGGTTGACAGCTGTGATACGAGTTGGACAGCAACTTATAATACACATGTGTAGATGTAAACATTCAAATAATGAAGCAGATCTGCATGTAGGTATAATTATGCGTACAAATGCTAATTGATGAGTGAATATAAATCCAATGCTATTTAAGGAGTGCACGAGACAGTTAGGAAGCAGTTTTTATGGAATATATTATGATGCAAGGTAAGTTCAGTGTTGCATAACAGAAAATCAATATGACAATTGGCATGAATATAAAATTACTTGGCCAAACAATGTTCCATTCGAAATGATTGCATATTTACTATGTACATAATTATATACATGTGTGTGAGTGAGAAAGATCATGTGTGAGAGAGAGAAAATGACTAAAAGGTACATGAAACATTCATAACAGGTTTGAGTTAATTTAGTTGCTAAATTTGTTCTTTTATTTATTACTAGTGCACACCCTCCGTCAAAAAAAAGAAGATGGTAGGGGGGGGGGGGAGGGGGATTATGCTCCGCCAACGATCGCACTAATATTCATATAAAATCATAGAATTACATCAGTAATTTAATTTTTCATAGATAAATTATGATTATTATTATTATTATTATTATTATTATTATTATTATTATTATTATTATTTCTGATGACCTATAGAAAAAAAATACACCAACCCATGACTTTTTATTTAGAGTGAAGGATTTCTTTCCAAATCCATTTCAGGTGATAAGGATTGCTTGATTTGCTATTTGCTTTCTTGCTTCCTCTACCACTTGAAATGGTTTCCTCGGGGGGGGGGGGGGGGAATAGAAGGCAAATTTTTTACTCGCTAACTTTTATGTGATGTGACTAATTTATATACAAATACACATTGGTCTTTATTATAGAGCAGAGGATCTCTCTCCCTCTATATATATATATATATATATATATATATATTGCAATTTTTATTTCTCTCACTGCATGTTGTTTGACTCCCTCTCTATTTTATATGGTGTCTATCACTATCAATTCCATCACTGTCCTTGTTTATTGATAGTTAAAAGGTAATAATACTAATTTCAAGGTTGGAATACCAAATTATAAACAAAAGCAGAAGGAAATATCATTGCAGGTAATAATACTATTTAACCTGTAGCTGGAGAGGTAAATAGAATGAGAGGGCGAGAAGGAGTTTTCCTTGCGACCAGAAAGCGACTAATTTTGGATTTTGCCTTTGTCATTTAAAAAATTTAACTGGTTTTGCAAACTCCCTTTTTCATGATTCGAACAATCTAACTAAAGCTTAAGTGGTAACCCAACTAGTCACGTTTTCTGAGATTATCGACTGAAAAAATTATTCATTTGCTATGAATATATGTATATATATAATATTTACAGGACATGTGCATAAGACTCTTATACTTTGTAATAAATAAATATACTACATGACCCTTTTTGTTGTCACAGGCAAAGGAATAGTTATTTATATAAAGATATATTGAAACAAAGACATGATAATTTTCTTCAATCTTTCTTTAAAATAAATTGTTTTTGAATGTTAAGTCTACCTTCTCTTTTTCAATCTTGATAATGTTCTGAAATGCGGGTGGTGTAGCTATGCCAGTTAATGCCGCCGACTATGTATTTTCCTGCACCAAAGTAATATTATCTTTGTAGATTATTATTTACTCACTAGGAGTTTTCACAAGAGTAATTATCAGTAATCACTCACTGACAAAAACAGATGGTGTTTCCTGGAGTCTGAGCGACAAGTCTCCCCGGATTTTCAGCAGTAACTGTGTTTTTCAATCACTTTGCGTTCTCACAACAGCCGTTTACCACTGAATTTTCGATGATAATGGTTGTCTGGAATTTGAGTGACAATAAACCTCTTCAGGATTCCAGTACTCCTTGTGCTCTTCAAGTTGACATTTGGATTGTGCTCTCCATCTGTGATCTTTCCATCTTCCTTAAACCGTCATAGCAATTTTCTGCGTCATCAACCGATGCTGGTGCCACCATGCTTTTTGTGGGGCAGGGGGACTGATTATGGGAGTTTTCTTACTTATCTACTCTGGCAGTTTTAGTTCCCTTGGTTTCCTGTTTATTATTATTTTTTTTTATCATTCATAAGGATTTCTCACATGAGTCATTGCCAATAATTGCTCGCTGATACCAATAGGTGGTGTTCCCTGGGTTCACAACAAGTCACCTCAAATTTCCAGTGCTCTCCACTTCTTCTGGTAACTGATGCAAATCACTTTGCGTTCTCGCAACAGCTGTTTACTATTGATTTTTTTTGCTGATTATGGTCGTTGTTTTTTTTCTGGAATTAGAATAGTAATAAACAGCTCTAGGATTCTCGTAATCTCTATGCCCATTGTTTTAATCTATGCCATGCTTTGTATGGTATCAATCCTCCCATTGATTCCAATTACTCCTAGTCTTTTTTCCTAGTTTTTGGAACTGTTCCTAGTGTTTCTGTTATTATTGGCATTACAGTAATTTTCTTCATGTGCCATATTCCCTTCAGCTCTCTGACAAGCTCTATGTATTTGTTTAGTTTTTCTGCTGGGACAGTGAAATTTACTATTTGAAATGTTTTTTTTTTCTCATATATTAATATCACATCCACTCTTATCGCTTAGATGAGTCTGTCCGTTTGTATTTCCATATCCCATAGGATTTAATTTGTTTTAATTTTCAATATGGCTACAATTTATGCCTGTACCATGTGTCCGTATGCTCACAGTATATTCGCTTGCATAGTTTTCAGTGGACCACTTTCCCAACCTAGTCATATATTTTGATTTTCCTTTTGGGCTAATTAGTTACATTCACTTATGATGTGGTTTACCATTTCGTCTCTTTGTCCACATGGTCTACATATGCTGTTTTCTTGGGTCTTGTCTATTTGGGTTTGTACGTCGTTCGTTTTTGTGAGGCTGTCAATAGTCATTCTGTTTCTCTGTTCAATTATGTTTTCTGTAGCTGCTCTCATGTGTCTATTTCTTTATCCATTCTTATAAATCGTCCATGTAACTGCTTCTCTTTCCATTTTGATTTTATTCTTTCCAGTTTTGCTGCTCCTTATATTGTTTATCTTGGTGATGCTTTCAGTGGTGATAATCAGCCTTTCTGTATTTTAAGTTATGTATTTTTCTAGTCCTTTTATCACATCATCCATACAGTCTTCAATACTTACCAGTCCTCTTGCATCTAATTTTCCTTTTCTACACAGTCTATCACTATCATCCCTCGGGTGGAGTGCATTGTGCATTATCATTAATTTCTTCGTCATTTTAGTTCAGATATCGGAGTTCTTCTGTTCAGTTTATGAAAGGTCCAGAGTATCTTACTAGGAATATTTCCAAAGCATTTATTCCTTTTATTAGATTTCTACTATAAAATTTACTTTGAAGGAGATTTCTTGTTCTTCTTAGATATTCATAGTTATCGTGTTCGCCAAGTGCCTTCATTACCTCTCAGTTTAGCAATTCTATGCCTTCTGTTGTTTCAAGTTTTCTCTTCTTCATTTCAAGTAGTGCACATTTTTCAATTCCAGATTCCATTTGTATGGCATAGCTGAAGATTCTGGTTGTGCTTATTAGTTCCTTTTTTGTGTAAATAGTTTAAGATCATCCATATACATGAGGTGGTTTACTTTTACGTTATGTTTCTAAAATTTGTATTCGGTATTGCACTTCTCCTGATTATGTCATTGAGTAGCATAATGGTTACTATAAACAGTGGTGGAAATAGGGAGTCTCCCTGGAAAATGCCTCTCTTTATTTGCATCTCTGTCATATGTTATCCTCCTGCTGTCAGTTCCAGTCACCATTGTTTTCTCCATAAAGGTGATAATTTTGTCATTATTATTTAACCACTATGAGTTCTTACTCAAGTCGTTACCAGTGATCACCCACGGGCAACTACAGTTGGGATCCCCTATTATTATTATTATTAACTAGCTCTACCTACCTGCAATTGCCAGGGATGCATTGAAGTCATTTTAGTTTTTAATTTTTATTTCTTTGCACATTTTTAAACTTAAGGTAGACAACTCCTATAATATTTTCCAATTTAAAATGAGTTATCTCCTTGTTGATTTCTATTTTTAGGTGATTATTTAAAAATGTTTCATATTAGTAGTCATCTGGGCTGAACTAAGTAATTTTAAAAATAAATTGTAGCTAAGTACAGTATAAACAGTACAACGCCAAATGAAAATGAGCTAGTTGGAAGCAAAGTTTGATTTGTTACTAACAATTTGTTAATTGTCAGATGGAAACATTGACAAGGTATAAAGTCGACTACTCTTTCAACGTTAATGAACCAGACACGCCATTGGGAATACACATCACAAACAGATTCTGTAAACAGGCAGCTGTGGATCTGAAATGTCAACGTGGACGTGAGTATGGAATTGTAGATGTCGATGAAAACAATCAAAGAGCAACAGATCTCACCAAGGTTAACCCTGAAGTGGCTGAAAAACTTCCTGACCACAATCTTTTATGTGAACGGGATTTGTCACGTATGGATAAACTTGCCATCTGTGCTGCAGCATGCTCCAATCGAAAATTCACCGCCAGTGGTATGAAAGACGATATGACGCTGTACCAGACCAACATATCATCAATTGAGAAAGAAACCAGAGCCATAGCTAAGTTGCTTGATGTCAAAGAACAAAAATGGTTCGAAGCTCAACAGGAGATCACAAAGGTAAAGCTTGCAGAAAAGTGCAGAAAAGCTATCCACTCAAAGGAGAGGTCAGTAATTCTTCTTAGCAAATGCAAAGAGCATAGTGGTCCCTTTGCCTCAGTAGAAGAGGTTGAGAGAGCACTGAAAGAAAAGCAAAATGAGAAAACGAAAAAACCGATGTTGAGGAATGAACTATTGTTTCTTAAACTGATTTGCAAGCACGATTTCCAGGAGAACCCATAGCTGTACAGTGTAAATGGAATGAGTGACAGAGAGATGAAAATAAATTTGGGAATTCTTCTTTTGGGTGAAGATGCAGATGAAGAAGTTTTATTTCCAGATGAAAACTCCATTCTGCTTTCTTGCACGACAGATAATGGGAAATCATTGAAGGTTTATTTCAGTCGATGTACAAGTAATTGGCTGATCTCCTGTGCAGTTCCCCATGGATTTCCACAACTTCAACAATTGACTATTTCATGACATTTCATAGCCATTAAGGATGTTTTATTAAATTGACTGCATCATCCACTATTCGGTTTATATGATTCCAGCGGTGTCATTTGGATACATAGTTTGTGGTGCATTTTTAACCATTTTGGCTGAAATTTGACCCCCATTTCTACCTTGGGGGCTCCTAAAACCCCAACACTGGTGTTAAACCTTAGTGTCTTATCAGTTTCAACTATCTATAGCCATGCATAACCATTGTAGAGGCTTGGGAACCAATTAGGTAGCGTAACAGAGGATTTTGGGAAATTTTGGCTATTTTTCACTAGTTTTTGGCTATTCTACATTCATGAAAACCCTTTTACAGCCTGAAAATGGTCATAAATTACAGTACTATATCAGATTTAACCATCTATATCCATTCATAGCTTTTGAGGATGTTTTAGGACCTGCAATGTCGCATGAAACCACTTTTTCACCGAAAACTGATGAATTTTGAGTCCCGTGGAGCCCTAACGGCTATTTTTCGCCTGCACCTTTTGAATTTTTCAAAATTTTCAAAATGTTTGATTGTTTAGTGTTATTTATGTATAAATGAACACAAAAAATACTACTCGCATGAATCTGAAATTTTCACCCATTATGTCCCACCCCTATTATTAGGTTAAATGCTCAGGTTGAGAAAAAACAAGTGGTTTTTATGTTTCTTAATGTAAAATGTTACTTCGTATTATTTGGAATATTTGGACTACTGCTCTCATCTTGAATGTTATTCTCACAACGTTTCAACCGATGTATCCTCCAACCTTTTTCAGGTGCGTCTTGTCGAACTCAGAAGTCTTTATATTGAACTCGGGAATCTGTATGAACCCATGGCACAAGTGATAAAAGAGCCAAGTGGTAATCAGTTCTAAATGACAGTATTCTGGAGGTTGAAGGTTCAATCCTCAGTATGGGTGATACTAAGAAAACAATTATGAATTACCAATGACTTCTACCCAGTCATGACTGATGGAACGAGAGCAAGCTATCCCTGTGGATTAAAAAAAGGGTTTTGTTCGAAATTCTGTATAGATTCTTAAGTTCGTCATGAAGATTCCTGAGTTTGAGAAGATTGACCTGAAGAAGGTCGGAGGTTACATCGTCCGAAACGTTGTGAGAATAACATCTAAGATGAGAACAGTAGTCAGTATAATCCAAATAATACAGCATTTAAGTTGACCAATAAAACTTTGTCTCTCACTAGACAATTTTCATTTGATGTTGTTGTACCGTGTTATAGACAATATAATCACTTTTAATTAAATTATTAAAAATTCGCATCGAGAGGCAAAACCAAATATAACCTAAATTTGATTTAATCGATAAATAAAGGAATATTTGATGTTATCTTTCTCTCTCTCTCTTAACTGATATAACACTCTTTCTTGCTTTCACATGTATCAGCACATGTGAATTACTGTCTCTTCCAGCTCTAGTGAGTGGTATACACATTATCCATTCTAATCTAGAAAATTCTTAAACATGAGCTTAAATGCTATTTGGACTAGACTTTGAAAATCCGACTGACTTAATTTTATAGATTAGATAGCAGTAGTAGTCACAGTAGTCGAATATTCTTGAAGTGTTGTTGAAGAAGAAAAGGCTCAGATTTGCCTAATGGATTCTGAATCTAATGGAAATAATCAATAAATATTTCATTTATCTAATCTGACTCAAAAGCCCTAAAATATTTAATGACACAATATATCGAGAACCACTTGAACAGATAGGTTCATTTACAAACCGAGGCCGATACATGGCGCTTTTATATGGAATATGAATGATGATTAGAAATCTTTCCAGCTGAGACTGCACCTATAAACCTATAGTAGGGGGACGGGATGTATTAGCCGGACAAAATGATATCTCATATTTGCGAATGACAGTGGTTTACTGGCTAAGACCATTTGCCTCTCCATTTGGCCTCTTTCATTATTGACAAAAGATTTATTTGTCAATTCAATGTACAGCTGTACAAGTAACAGAGTAAAATGGCCTGATATTTCATCAATTTATGATCAGCGAAGGAATTTCTCTTCTATGGATGCTGGGCGGGGCAGTGCGGGTGGCGGGGCTTGAACCTATGGATGAATATTAGAATTGCAATGTAGAAGACACTGTAGTTCTTTGCTCATAATTTATACTGCCCATTTAAATGCAAGTCATATAAACAGGGTTAGACATGAATCCTTCCACAAAGCTCTATATCTTATTACCAGCAAGCATCCTGACGTTGCTCGAAAATGTACAAGGACACCTATGCACTCCTGTCCCTGAACCCTGTATTACCATTTTAATTTTTTTTGAATTCTCAATTTTCAAGTTATAAATCAAACTAAATAAAGGAAAACCTTATTTTTTCTGTTTATGGACATTTGGTGCAGATGCAGACCTCACCATTACCCCTCTAAATCTTCTTGTACTTCATCTATACATTTAATGTCACTTTTCCCTTGTTCAGGGGTCAGAAATTTTCTGATATTTCGCAATATCACTCTCCAGTTCTCACGGTTCAGCAGGTCAACTGTCATCGTATTCTACTCTGTACGGTCTTGCCCAATCACTTGCTTTTAAGTTTTCCTTGGCCGGTCCACCTTCCTGCAATTCAAGAGATCCATGCTTCTGCAATGGTTTATGTAGGAGGATGAACGGCCCACATGACCATACCAGCATAATTGATTCGTCCTTAGAATAACCCTTATTCTGAGCAAATGTAGTACTTTCAATCATATTTTATAACACATCAGGTAGGAGTTTAGATTTTTAAAAAGTAAGGAAATAACATTTTGAACTTTAGTTTTAACATAGGAAAAAAAAATCTATAAGAAGTTCATTTTTTAGACATAAACTTTAATTTAAACAATGAAAGATAAAAGCCTTCCTAGAAAACTAAACAATATCTCAATATACATCAATAAACAATCCAACCACCCACAGTTTTCAAACAAATTCCTAGATCGATAAACCATTAATTTCAGCAATAAAAATATATTCAATCAATACAAAAAATATGAAACAGCTTTAAAAATAGGATATAATGAAGAATTAACATTTCAGAAGACTAAAAATAGAAACACAATAATACGGGCCCATTAATTCTAGTTGTTAAAATTTCACAAAAATCGAAGGTATTTGAATTTTCGTGAAAATGCTTTACCCCCTCCCCTCTGTGTTACCTTGGCATAAAACTAAATTAAACAAAATATAACCCAATTATTTAGCCTCATGCCCAGTAACTGTGCTACCAAATTACTAATAATCGGTTAATTAGTTTAAGAGTGAATCCTATACAAAGACATGTATAAACATATGCACATACCTAATTTTATAGAAATAGAGAAATATATAGTTATATAAATTAAAATATATAGGCAGGAATTTCACCAAACAATATCGTCAGATTAACTCAGGAGTTTATTTCATGAACTACAGTTGATGAAACCTGGATAGTAAACTTTTGTTTATCTGTTTAAGTCAGCTCTGCATATGTTCATTTTTTTAATTGCATGTATTGAGCACTTATTTTATTAATCTATATTTAAGTCTGGGTTTTTTTTCAGAAGATGTCTAAAATTATATATATATATATATATATATATATATATATATATATATATATTCAAACATCCTGGAATCTATTAACAGGAAGTGAGAAAATTACTGAAACAGTATTTGAAAGATTTACTGAAAAATAAATAGATAAATTTTTTGAAGAAAAAGATGGCATATATTGTCTTTAAGCATTTGTTGTTTTTTTTTTTTCATCTCATCTTTCACCATTCCGGTTTTTTTCCACATTGTATACAACCTTATCAAATACCTATATAAGTATTTACCAGCAATGCTGCAAGCAAACTACCATACACTTGTATATATATATATATATATAGAGAGAGAGAGAGAGAGAAAGAGACAGGGGACCAGAAATCAAAACAAAAGAAATAGATTTTAGAATTCGATTTAGAATCCCCCCCATCAACCCCAACTTTGTGTTTTATGGAACTATGCCCATGATTTATATCCCAAAGGGCCATTACATATCTCAACATTTCATGAAATTTCACTTTACAGCTTTTCAGTCTAAAATCTAAAACTGTCAATTAAGAGAGCAATGAGATTAAAAGAGTTTTGTTGTTTTTGTTTTGTCCTGGAGATTTGCCATATTCAAAGATTTTGTGCTTTATTTTGCAATAACACGCGTCTCCCTTTTTGATAAATATCACAGATAACTTATACCAATCTAACTTATAAGCAATCATAAATTTTATTCATAAATTCATGATTCAGTCTGATCTGTATTCGATTAGTTTGCAATGGAGGCTTTTAAACAAATGAATTTGTGTCTTTTGGTGGATAAGATGTGTCATCAGCATTAGCGCTCCCTTAAGTCCAACTCTTTCCCACGGTGGCAACTTAGTAGTGTCAGAGCTATGCTGTCTAGAACTTCGATTTCTTGCAGGGCCATCCATGGCAGACAGGTCTAGTACCCAGCGATATTAAGTATACAACTCGACTTACAGGGCTCTGATAAAAATCCAGGAGAAGTGAACATTATGGAATTTAGTAATCACTGTTCAACTGTCTGACCAGTTGAGCTACAAGCTGAAAAGAACACTAGAAAGCCGCTTTATAAAAAGACTGGAATGTTCCATTATGGACAAGTCTATTTTCTGAATGGCTACTAGTCCATCAATGGATAATCATAGGAAAAGTCGTGCTTGAATTAAACACTATTTACATATCAACTATTAGAGCCTTTTATGTCTGTAAATGTCAATTCGATTCTACAAACATCAGGATCCACTGTCCTTTAGCTGTCTCGGCCTCTGTGTCTGTGGCAAGCAAGGGCATGTCACATTCGGAACCACAAATCTGTGGTGAGGATAACAATATTGCTACTGTGCATGTGAAACTGCCAAATCTTCCTTGACTTTGTATACAACCACTGAGCTCTGATGCCCCTAGTGTCGGGGGTGAATCTGCAGTCTTGTAGGTCAAATCAATAGCTAAAACCCACCAGACTGAACAGTTCTAATTAAAGGGAGATAATTCCCAACAAGTAATAGAAGACATAACTTATTATTACAGTACTCGTGTGCCAATATATTCTGACAAAACAGTTTAAATAACATTGAATATGACATTGGTCATGACAATGATGTTGGTGATGATAATTATGCCGGAAATTGGTAAACATCTATGTCATCTAACATAATGAAAATTACATCCATTTAGATAATAATGACATGTACTCCTGTACAAAAAAATGCATTCTATGTTCTGATTGGATGACAGGCAATTAATTTCATGTTCAATTTTTGGACACTATATATATATACTTGAAGAATACGTGTCTCAGAACGGATAAAATTAATTCTCCAAACAGAACAGTTTTAAATACTTTTATGTCCGTTTACGAAGATTAAAATCAAGATATGATGATACTAAACCTTATGTCTAGAATCCTTATCTAATTTTGATCAAAATCAATTATATGATTTAGATTCAAGAAAATTTTTAAATTTTAAGGCTTAAACTTATGGGGTCTTCAGAAGGAATTGACATTTAGGAAGTCTTTTTTAATTGCTATAAATAAAATACTTATTTAAAATGAAAATGTCACTTATTTTAATCAAACAACGTGAATGACAAATCGTACGAAATAATTATTGTAGTTGCTACCTGCTGTAGATATATATCGACTTAGCATCTCACTCTGACTAACTACGCTGAGGAGTCATAGACAATGAAAACTGTGTCTGTGAATGCCTATATTTCATATGTCTGTATTTATATTTTGAAAGCTCGAAACGCCAGCATATGTAGGTATAAATAATTTTATATTTATTTATAAATATTGTTATGAATCCACTTTAAGAAATTATAGTTGAGCACTGTTCAGAGATATTAAAAAAAAGGATGTGACTTAGCTATAAGCAAGGTTTTGATAACGTTCATTGGACCCTCTAGATTGTCTGCTCTTTACTGCCCGCTGTATTTAGGCATAAATAGAACGTAGTTTCTCCTGTATCACATGATAATTTATAATGGCCTTAGAGATAGAGCAAATGCGTGCAGAGTCTTGGTTGACTCTGTGAACCTAGTTTGCACCCTGTGACCATCTGAAATTGTCACTTCTTACACTGATGAGAGCAAAAGCTCGAAACACTGGCATATGTAGGTAAAAATAATTTCATATTTATTTATCTATTTATAAATATTGGTATATTTATATATTTAACAGTATCTTATATCTCTACAAAGTCACCATCCGCCCATGCACATCTGGGCTGGTGCACCATCCACCAGTCTGTCCCTCTTAGACATGGTCCAAAAAAGAATCTCTAATCTGATATCCACCAAGCTTCAGCGCCTGTATTATCGCTGCAATGTTGCATCCTTGTGCTTGTTTTACAAGTACTCCAATGAACTTTCTGCTCTGGTGCCCCCTCAGCCAACCCGACAATCAGCTAAATCCCATCCATTCACTGTGGAGGTCCCTAGATGCCAGAGAGCCTTCTACTCCAATAGCTTCTTTCCTTGTGTTGCTGGCTTTTGGAACTCCCTCCATGCTCCCTGTTTCCCTGACTGTACCGACATGCAGAAATTTAAAACAAATGTGAACAAGCATCTTACTGCACAGCTCCCAATTTAGGATGATCTCTTAAACTTTCACCCTAATTCTCAGTAGCTTCTTACGTCTACAGTGGCAGTGGTGAACTATGTTAAAAAAGAAAAAAAAAAAAATTTATTAAATAGTTAGTATATGGAATGAGTTGATAAGCATGAACACAAACTAATTAAAAATATTGACACAGAAACATGTTTACAGTGTTTATTAGTTCTAACATTTCGATTTGCGTTGTCAAATCTTTATCATTGCAAAAAAATCTATTCAGGTTAAGTGGATATTTATATAGAGAAATGGGGGAAGAAGATAAAATGAAGGAATGGAGGAAGAAGGAGATGAACACTGTTAGGTGCTAGTATCAGCCAGATGCCAGGTGCTGCACAGCTCCCAATTTAGGATGTGTGCCAATTCTGACAAACAAACACCTGCCAACAACTACGAGAGGGCGTGTATACTCCTCATGTGTCAGAAGTGTGCTGTTGTATGGCTCAGAAACTTGGGCGGTCTATGCTGGCATACTAAGGAAGCTGCGCCGTAATGACAGGGCAATGGTCAGATGGATCTGTTTGGTGAGGCCTGAACAGGACGTTTCTTTTGAATCCCTGCTCTCACAGGTCGACTTGAAAAGCCTTGCAAACATCATGCGGAAGAACAGACTGCGTTGGTTGGGTCACATTGAGCGTAGCGATGGCTGGATTGCTAAAGTCCGACAGTTGAATGTGCCAGCAGAGAACATCACCACTGGCAGACCCAAGTTGACTTGGGAGGAAGTAGTCAAACGTGATAGGAAGGCCATGCGTATGGATTCCATCAAGCCTTGCCAAAGACAGGAGTGGAGAGGAAGACTTAGATTTCGAGATTAGACAATCAGGCCCCACCCTCATCAGAGGATTAATTGTGGCTTGATTCAACAAATAAACCGGTTGATGATGATGATGATGATGATGATGATGATGATGATTTATTCACCTAAAATAAGGCATATTACCACTGAGACTTAAGGGACTACTATGAATTAGGATGCCCCCTATAAATCTTGTCCCTAAGTGGGGAGTTGTGAAATTTCTGCATGTTGGTACAGTCGTGGAAACAGGAAGCAGGGAGAGAATTCCAATGGCAAACGGTTCGAGAAAAGAAGCTACTAAAGTAGAAAGTTTCCTGGCATCTGAGGACCTTCACAGTGAATGGATGGGATTTAGCTGCTTGTCAGATTGATTGGGGGTATTTAAGTTGAGGGTCTACAAGTGCAATACGTTCGTCGAAGCACATTTCATTTAAGTACTTGTAAAACAAGCACAGGGATGCAACATTGCGGTGATGGAATAGGGGCTGGATCTCGGTAGACAGTGCAGAACGTATTAGGTTAGAGACTCTTTTTTTGCATCCTGTCCAAGAGGGGGAGCCTAGTGTTTGGTGCACCAGCCCAGATGTGGTAATGATACTTGATTAGCTTAAAATATTCTGTAATTTCCAAAATCTGAGAAACCCTGAAAGTTAGGTTAATTCAGCATACAAACATGAAAATAGTGATCATTGCTTCTGTGGCCGTAGTCTCATACAGAGGCATTAACTTTGCTGATGTCAGTAATTGCTATCTGGTATTATGTAAATATTCTACCAACATGTAAACTACTTGTACCGAGATTCTGTAAGTTTATGTCTATTGGAGTACGGTTCTCCGAACCAAGAATTTGACTTTTAAAAGAATAATAAAACTCTTTTTTATGAAGGTATGATTCTAAAGAAGCAACGTAGATTGCTAACTCTGTGGCTCGATTCTGCTGAAAATTTAAATTTAAAAATAACCAATGTGTACATCAAGTTAATTTAAAAGTGAAAACAAATCAAATCATCTGATCGATATGTTTTCATTTTGTTTATTATTTTAGTTTGTTTCATGTCTACTTTGTTTATTATTCTCATGGAGAAACAATAAAAAAAATCTAGCTCACAGCTGTTTCGCCTCCCCGTTCTGGATTGGATGGAAGGAGGAGGAGGAAGAGGAGACGGTGGTGGTGTGAGGTATATGGTAATAAATTTCTCTGGCCGCATTGGAACTAGAACCAAATTTAATTATATCTTGAAGGAAACCAGGAATCGATAACATTTCTCGAATTTTCTTCCCCTGTTGATATGATTTTATTCAATTTGCTTATTCCAATGCTCGATATGTTCTCGCAACTTTGTTGGGAGAACCATTCTCTGGAATTATGTCAGACTTTTGAATTCTTCTATTGTTCTTGGAAATATTTGAAGAGCCAGTTTGGTATCTTTCTCTTAGAGTGCTTCAAACTTTTAGATTTGATTTACTTAGTTAAATTTCGTGGAAAATTAAACCTTTTTGAAGGTCATAAGTTCAGTTGGCTAAGCCGTATTTTCAGTTTTCACCATAATAGTATTATTGTAATGAAACAATCCTGGAAAAGGTAATTCAGCTAGTATATCTAATACATAAAGTTAAGTCGGTCGGATTTTCACCATTAGACTTAAATAGCAATGCATGTGACTAATCGATATTTGATTCTGACTAGCCCATCATTTATGTACATTTCCAGTCTGTGTTCTTTTCATAAAGAATAAGAAGAACTAATTGATTTCACTGATTATATATTCTATCCAGCCCGATAATTCTTTCAGTAACATACACTGTGTGAAATTAACTATTTATTTGTTACAACTGGGAAATGCAAATGGCAACGGTCATTGTACTTCAGTCAAAGGTTTCCATCTGGTAAATAATAGAATAGAAATTTAAATATATAAAAACAAAATATTTAATTCATATTATGTTTTGGAATATTTTAAATCAGGATTGATAATTTGCATTATTTGTATCATTCAGACTCCAATTCTCATTTTGGATGTTATTCTCACAACCTTTTGGTCGATGTAACCTCTGACCGTCATCAGCTGCATCTTGTTGAACTCAGGAATCTATGTGGAAGTCTGAACTGAAGCTTTTACTTAATCCACAGGGGGGAGATTGTTCTCGTTCTAGCAGCCATGGACACGTGACACAATAAAAAAAGTTGTTTAGAAATAATCAATTCTAAGTGACAATCCTCACTACAGGCGATACTAACTTGGAATAAAATTAAAAATTACTTAAGACTTCTACCCATTCATGGCTGATGGAACGAGAACAATTTAGACAAAAAGAAAAACAAAAAAAAAACACAGGAAAAAATCATCTAAGACGAGAGATTTACTGGTTTCTGTTCTGATCAACGAACGTAACCGGTAAATCTTTCGTTTTTGATGACTTCTTCCTGTGTTTTAAATCAAAGGGTGATAATTTTCAAAGGTTTAAATATTGAATATTGAGCTTTATTTTGCTTTGGAAATTGATTCTCATCAGAATCGATCGGAATTATATAAAAGAATTGTTTTTATATTATCACAGAGAGAGAAAGAGAGAGAGAGAGAGAGAGAGAGACTGAACAATACAGACTGAATAAAGGGTTCAGTTCAAAATTCCGTACAGATTTACAAATAAAGGTTCTACAGTTCACAAGAAACACATGAAGAGAGTTGGAGGTTACATCAGCAGAAACGTTGTGAGAATAACATCCAAGATGAGAATAGTCGTCTGAATAATCCAAATAATACATTTTATTCATGCAACACACGTGGCACACATTTTTTAAAGTTTCATATATGCTGATATAATTATATTTATTAAATTAAGAGGTAAATGCTGATTTGAATTTATCTTATATCAGCGGAATCAGTCCCGACGTTGCCCAGGAAAAATTAAGGAAATCAAAAAGTCTTGCTCCCAGCCTTGAACCTCATTAAACTTTATGAATTTGTTTAAAAGGAAGGGGAGATCACTCTATATAACTTATGATTCATTGAAACTGGTCAAAATAAAGTAAGATTTAACCCCACCCAAAAATGTAAATTATCTATGGAATAATTACTAATCTAACAACATATGTAGCCTATTAATGTATAAACGACTAAGTTGTTTGATGTGTGATGTAACACGTGTTTGTTTATTTTGCGACTGCATGAGCTGGTTATGTAAGCTGAGTGCTGGGGGAGATCTTAGTGTTGGACACATGGACAGAGGAATCTATGACAAATGAAATCAATATATGGCTGTGGTGAAAATTGTGTTCAAATATAGCTCGCATGACTGAGGTTATGGTAGGAAGTTTTAATTTAGCGGAGTGAAGCCCATTACAATACATTAGATAGTGTTAAAATGATAAAAATTTCCTAAATTTTGTGAATCCGAATTAGTCGGTGCAATCTACACATGTTTTCCAAGTCTTTAAAAATTAGAAGTAAAACAAATTATTTAAAATGGGGGTTACATGCTACCTGGGATGGGATATAATAAAAAGAAACATGAACCCTTACGACAATTTGCATAGGTCAATAACTTAAAAGTTTTTAGGAGACACACAGACAGACAAAGGATACAGTATAGATATATTATATAGAAAAAAATATGCTTCAAAATAGCATTAAAAAAAATGTTATTCTTTATTTTCCTTCGGAATTGAAATGGTAATTGTTAAACATATTGATACCAGCATTTCTATCTTTCATCTAACATATAAAGTTATCTTGTGAAGTTAAACCCAAATAGTATTTAAGCTGACATATTAAACTTTGATTCTGACGAGCCGATTTTCAGTTTATATTGTTGTACCATGTTATTGGCACTATGATAATGTACATCACCACAGTTTATTTAAAAAATGATGAAGTTTTTCCTAGAAACATTTTTCAATTATGACCGAAAAAAAAAATCAAGGGGAATAATTCATTTTTTTTTTATTGAAGTATATAAAAAGAGTTGTCTTGCTTATGACTAAAATGTTGAAAAAGGTCATGTGACACATCATAGCATCTTCGTTCCTAAGTATAAATCAAATAATGTGAGGGGGATAACTTATATTCTAAATTAAATATGATAAGAGTTGTTTCCCTAACAACTAAAACTTTATTTCTTTTTCTGTATAAGTTTAAAACATGTGCAAACAAATAAAAATTAAAAACAAAAATGATTTCACTGCATTACAGAGATCGCCAGGTAGGTACAGCTGGTTTTCAATACATTTTGAACACAGCAAAATCCCTCCAAATGCTATACCATTGCAAGGTTGTTGTGCAACTAAATTCTCCTGGTATGTGATCATCACCTTTCAAATTTAGATAGCACCTTACAAAACCCATTTTTAAAAAAATGTTATTTTTTATAGAAATCGCTCCAGACAAGGCAGTAAGCCACTTCATGTAAGGAGTTAACAAGAACAAAAGTTGATTATCGCAGACAGGAGATGCCTATTAGTCTTAGTCTTGAAAAGACCAAGGCTATAGGTAAGAGGAAAACAGTCAACAGGAAGAGAGTTCCACAAGCCTGCAATTTTGGGAAAGAAGCTCTTGGAATAAGAAACTGTATTACAATGAGGTATAAAATAATAAAAACACTATATATGGAAACGTTATTTTATTAGTATGTTGAATTAACCAAATACTAAGCAACAGAAGGATACCATTGTCGACAAAGGGCAGAGTGAGTCTATCAGGCGTGTGTATGTAGTGTGATTATGTATGGAAGTGAAACCTGGCCAGTGAGGATTAAGGACATGCGTTGCATGGAGAAAAATAATATGAGAATGATACAATACAGGCTTAGTTCTGATGACCTCAGAGGAAGATTAAATCTGGGTAGTATAGAGAGATATGTGAGGAGACTTTGATGGTATGGCCACATTGAAAGCATGGATGAGAGTTATTGGGTTAGTAGATGTAGAAAAGTTAAGGAAGCAAGTCCAGTTCAAAGGGAAAGGTCAAGAAAAATATAGGAGGAAGTGAGAAAGATAAATAAAGATTTGGCCAGAGATAGGTTAGTCTGAAAGTCAATTTCTTAAAGCCGTCCAACACATGCCAGTATGTAAAATGGACGTTAAACCGATGATGATGATGATGATGATGATGAATACAGTAAAAATGAGAGAAATATGAAGGAATAAAATTGAAATTTAAGCAAAGAACAAGTTTCTGATAGTGTAGATGCAATAAAATAAATACTGCACATCGATAAATAGCCATCCATTGTAAATGCAATAGAAACCGCAAAAGTGTTTAGATATTTTCTGTATATGTTCTAGTTTTAAACATATAAATAAAACGAAACCAAGTAAAAGATGAGTTGTCTCCCCCTGCACTAACTACTACTTGAATAATGTTAACAACCATTAACCATGACTTTTGTTAGATTTTGAAGGAAAAAAAAACTAATGTGTACTTTTGATATTTAGTAAAAAAATTGCAGTTTTTGATAAATTGGGAGGCATTTTAAAGTTATCCTAGAGAGCAAATAAGAGTTTTTCTGATTTTATGTAAACAACCGTTAATCTTAACTTTTGGTTGATTCTGAGCCAAACTGAATGACATTTTATTTAGATATCTTAAACAAATGAATATTTTAAAACATTTTAGTCCCCTGGGGGACAAAGAGGTCTTTTTAAATCTGTCTCAGTTTTCTGCGTGCAAAATTTTGTGAAAAATTTTCTTACTACTTTTGATAAAATCAGAAATCTAACAGATTAATGGACAAAAACATAAATCCTTTCTAGACCATGAAGGATCAATGAAAAACATAAGAAATAACTTACAATATAGATTTTAAAGTTCTTTTTATGTTAAGAGTGTAAGGAAAAACTTGATATTGTATTAGATTTTATATAAATTTTATTTTTTGTTTTTACCATGATAAGAGAAATTATTCAACTTTTAGAGTTGATATTGTATAAATGTGTGCATATGTCGGTTAGTTATTTTGGTTAACAGCATCTAAACATTTTCAGATCATTTAATCGAGTAAAAGACTTCACTTAATATCTTAAAATAGTTATTCATGGCATAAATTTCGATATAGTTTATTTGTTTCATGCAGTCATTTTCAACTACTAACTTATATTTATATACTTTGCTAGATTTTAGAATCCCTCTTTGATTCCCCTCCTTTCATCATGAAAGGGGAGGTTACTCTTACACATCTATTTTTTTCATTTGTAAGATCTTTTAAAAATTTTCACACTGATCCAATATTAGAAAAAATCTACTTCAATTTTGTTCTAACAATTTTTTTATATAACATTTGTGCTGTTGGTTATTTTGTTTTATGACATGTCATCCCTTTACCGAATCCAGTATTTTTTGCAGAAAGCCTTTACTATTACAAGTTCTTAATATCTTTGAAGCATGATGTAAATTTATGTGTATATCATCGGATGCAGTTTCACGTCATATCAAGAATAAATCATATTGAACCCATAAATGGACCCTAACACAGACCACCACTGTTAGAGTGAACCTAAGAATAATTGCAACACTCTCAAAACCCCAAATTGGGTCCTTACATTCGGAGATAATTTAATGCCATAACCATTATTTCGTACTAGTGACATTTATGGCTTTTCTTTAACGATAGATCAGACCGCTTGAGGAGGTGTTCGTACTAGTCGCAGATACGTCCTTGACAATCAGTCCGACAGTGGCTTTGTTGCTGTCGGGTGAGGTATGATTCTGTTCAGTTCTAAGAGGTTAATCCTTCAAGGCTTTACCTTCTCTCTGAGAAGGGGTTAGTTCATTTCTAATCGCCTGAGGTGTCCCTACCGGGGAATGCTGACGAAGATGCTCAGACATTTTTTGTAGGCCACAGCGTGCTTATCTTAGTGCGCTGGCTTTTCAAAACGACACCTGACCTTGTGTCTAACCTTCTGGAGAGGAGGTGAATAAAATACTTTACCTTAATATGCATGGAAAATTCCCAGGTAGAAAACTGGCAGTGAGAATATTGCCAATGCTTTAAGTTTTGTTTAAGGTTTCGAATACATTTATCTCATAGTAGTTTGGGATGAGATTTTATTAACTGATCTTGTATATAAAACTTTGATAAAGTTATATGAATTCAAAAGATTAAAAAACCAAACATTTAATAAATGTGCATTGTATGCAAATCAAAAACAGTAGGTAATAAAAATGTTCTAACTTAGAATGGTTCATTACTATTTTGTCTTCAGTTCATACCAGCCGCTATTCATATGTAAAACCGATCATCATTATGAATACCACATGTTTTAGGTTGCACTTCAAATAATAAAATGAGGCATTAATAAAAAATAAAAAAAATTTGGCTCCAAATTAGCAATAATTATAAATAGAGGAATTAATTTTTTAAACTAGAATTATCTTCATTAACACTCAAGAGCAATATTTGAATTTGACAATATTCCTCAATGGCAATTTTCCAATGGGGAATCTTCATATGGCCATCAAAACACATGTAATTTATATTTTTGTAAAACAAAAAAACAAATGCAAAACAATACGTAATTAATATTTTTGTTATTTTTATAAAAATGAAAAACCTATGCAAGTTGAGAAATATTTGAGAAAATCCTGATAGTTTAAATGATTTCTAATAGGGACTGATCTTTTTTTTTACATTAACCTTTTTCTAAGCCCATAACGTTACTTGTGTAAGCTTTATTTTTAATACAACCTTCATGATTGCAGTATGTTTTTGATTGCTTTGAAATATGATTAATATGGTCCAGTTAGTATCATCCACTCTATAATAAAGACCAATGTGTATTTATTTGTATATTTTTATATAATAAATAAAAATCTGTTCCATCCCGCAAGTTAGTGAGTAAAAGAATGCCCTTTTCTAGCCTCTGGATGAAACCATTTTAAGTGGTGAAGGGAAGCAAGAAAGCAAATAGCAAGTCAGATAACATCCACCATCTGAAATGAATTCAGAAAGAAATTATTTACTCTAAATATAAATATGGTAGATGTTTTTTTTTCTTTAGGTCATCAGAAAAGATAATGCATATATATTAAAAATTAAATTACTGACATAATTCTATGAAACACAATTTCTTTTGTCATTTTTGATGGAGGGCGCACACTAGTTGCAGTATATTTTTGATTGCTTTGAAATATGTTCCAGCTAGGATTTAATCAAATGTACAATTACATGGTTGTCAGTGTCAAATCCATTGTTAAATATAAGCAATAAATTGCCCAAGTAGAAAATAATGGCATGATCTGTTTATTAAAATGGGTCCCTTGCTTAGTTGCCATCCATCAGCTAGGTCTCTGTGGGGACAAGTAACCTCAGCAATTCATCAGAGTTGATTGAGTGGTTGCTTTAGAGAATTTCCTTGGCTATTGTCCAAAGCAACATTTGCGATATTGTTACTGGAAGCTAACAATGGCAGGAAAACATTATATTTATGTGACTAATGATATTTAATAGACCATATAATAATATGCTTGTCAGTATTTGATCCATTGCAGAACAATGGAAATGGCTTTGGCTCAAAACCGCCATAAAATGCCAGATCAAACTCAAATATTTACTCTTAATAATACACGAATGTTTTAATTGTTTTACTTTGATTGAGATGAGATTAATTTTTATTTTGTTGTGACATTATTTCATTATTAGTTTTTAAAAATAGTCACTAGCAAAAAAAAAACATTTACATTATTTGTGTTCCTTTATCTATATATGAATTTAGCTAAAATGGCACAAGTAGGGAAAATAATGGCACAAAAATATTGTTTATTAAATTGAATAACATGAACATCAGCATTGTAAACTGGTATGCTGAACCAATATTAGAATAGAAATTAGCAACTCTAAGACCGTGTCCATCTCCAAGTAGAAGGTCAATGCAGCTCTTTCCAAATATAACGAAAACAGACATAGAATGTAGGTTTGGATTGGAATGTGAGTCGGAATGAGTTTTTGAGATTTGGGTAAAAAAAAGTAGGTTGTACCATGAAACATCACATTCTGTATTTGAAGAAATTGTCTCAAATGACAAATGTTTGTTTCAAATCAACTCTTACCTCATGATCTGTGAAAATGAGTGGATTTGAAACACACATTTGTCATTTGATACAATTTCTTCAAATACAGAATGTCATTTTTCATGGCACAACCTACTTTTTTTTTTACTAATGTTATCACTTATCAAGGCCAAAAGCCACTTAAGGATAATGGTTGATAAGATGAATGGTGAAGAATATCAAGAGAGGATTGGAAATGATGAATGGAATGAATAAAGTTTGATTACGATTCTAAGACGATTTATGACAAGTATTTGTCGACATTGGATCATGTTGTAGTCGGCAGGAAAGCAGTCATATGGTAAGGTGTTCAACAGATGGAAAGTTCTTTGAGAGAAACTGTTCATAGCATCATCAGTGAATGCCTCCTTCAACCGGCCTCTATTTTGTCCATTGGTTATTCTTGTCCATCTCTAAGTAGAAGGCCAGTGCAACTCACTACCAAACAGACTTGACCACGTCATTTATTCCATCACATCATATTTTTTAGTGATACCATCACCCCTCCTTCACCATTTGATTTGTCGTATTTAATAAATTAAAAAAACAAAAACAAAGAAAAACCCTATTTACAAAAAGAACAGCCACAGTTTTTATCCATTTTTCTATAAATGAATGTAAGTAAAAATGGCACAAGTGGAAAAATAATGGCACAACAAATGTAAGATGTTATTTATTATATTGGATCCATTGATTAGTTGTCAGTCAAGTATGAAGAGGAACAAGTCACTTCAGCGGTTTATTCGAATAAAAGATAGTGGGTGCTTTCGAGAATAGAAGTTATTTCCCAATGCAACATTTGTGCTATTGTTACTGCTGACAAAAAAGGGGATGTAATTGTACAAATAAAACATGGTAAATGTCCCATCAGTGGATGCCCCCTTCAATCTGGCTCCTATCTTGTCCGTGTACATTTCTAAGTAGAGGGTCAGTGCGGCTCCCTCCAGATATAATGACAACAGACTAGTCACATTGCAAAACTTGACTGATAGTATATAGGTTGTGAGTCGGAATGAGCTTTTGGAGTTTGGGTGTTATTTTGACAAGTCATGAAGTAAAAGTTGATTTGAAAAAAACATTTGTCATTTGGAATAAGGAATACATGAAAACATAAACAACTTTGTAAAATATGATGAACAATTGAAAAACGTGAGAGCACAGAATGTCCTTATTTCACACCGGTGAGGCTGGCAGCCATGGTACATGGAGAGACAAGTGTGAGAAAAAGACAATGACGACATATACCAACAATAAAAATAAACAATGAAAAATCCTTTCATGTTTTACAGTTTTCGTTTGTGAACAAGCCTGTGGAAGAAAATGCTTCTTGAAATGTTGGAAGAATTCACTAACTGAAGGAAGACAATTAAGTGTTTCCTTCATGGCATAATCATGTTGACACACGGTTCTCATTAGATTCCCGAAGTTAAGCAACGTTGAGTCTAATCAGTATCAGATGGGTGACCATTTGGGGATATCAGACATTGTATGTGGGAGGATGGCGGCATCTCACTGCAAAAAATAACATTTTAAAAATCATGAATACACATGCAACTGAGGCCGCTTGTGAATTTAATATTCCCTAGAAACTTCCTATTTCAGAGGAAGACGGCTGAATCCACCCAGGGTGCGTGTCACACCAGGACAGCACAGCTAGTGGTTCTTTTCAGATTTATGTAACATGGCATCATCAACGAAGATATTGGCTCCCTGACATAATTTGAAGAACTTTACAGTCTTTCGCATGAGCCCCCCTTTCTCCACAAAGAATTAGAACACATTAAAAAGTAATGTCAAATTAACACTTAAAGCAAGCTTTATTGTACAAATGATGATGCATTGTTTGACACCTGTTTATATACAGGAATTAGAAGAATACATAATCCAGGACGAATACAATTAATTCCCCGAACAGAACAGTTTTGCACAACTTTATGTCGTTTGTAACAAGACATTAAGTTGTGCAAAACTGTTTAAAATCAAGACATAGTGATTCTAAACCTTATGTCTAGAATCCTTATTCCAATTTTGATCAAAATCTATACATGATTTTGATTCTAGAAATAGAAAATTTAAGGCTTAATATATTGAATCTTGCTTAATTGGTGTCTAATGACTGTATCAAATTTAATGCAAATCTGAAATATTTTAATTTTCAAATGGGAGGTTGTACCTATATTATGCCCCCTAAAAACCTTTTAAAATACTCCAAATAAACTGAAATTCTGGGAATATTTATTAATTGATGTCTAATATCTATTGTTAAAATTTTACAAAAATCGGAGGTATCTGAATTATCACAAAGGGCTTCCACCTCCTTTTTACCTCCTTTGTATCAAACTAAAGATAGCCCACATTACGATCCCTTACGCTTAGTAGCATTTTTCTAAAATTCATAATTATCGGTTAATAAGTTTAGGAATGAATCCTGTACATACAAATATATAAACATATACACATACCTAACTTTACAGATAATAGAGATTTTAGGTTTGTCTTATTTTATTAAAAGTATGTTGTCTGTTTTTATTGCTTTGATGAATTATTTTAGGATCCGAGTTCTGATTGTTAGTACAGAGGCCACAAGGGTGCCTCACTAATATAAACCTCTCCTAAAATGGGTATGTCAAATATCTGGGTTCATGGATTGTAGATACCAAAAAGGGCGTGGAAGTTCAAATTGGGCTGGTATGAAAGGTGCGAAACAAGTTAGACAAGATTTGGAAATCAAAACTGAAGATAGAATTTAAGATCCAGTTCTTCAGATCCACAGTTGAAAGTATTTTGCTGTATGAGGCAGAAAGCTAGACCCTTACAAATGAAATGTGCAAAAGGCTTAGACGGTACCAGGATGTTAAGAGTTGTCGTAGGGGTCACTTGAAGGGATAGGATAAGAAACAACGATCTATATGGAGAATAGAGTAAAATAATAGCAGTACTCAAAGCCAGAAAGTTCAGATTTATTGGGCAAATATGGAGGAGGAAGCAAGAGTTGGTTTGCCAACTACTGATATGAGAAAAAAATGGGTAAAAAGGAAAAGAAAGAAAGCCAGCAATTACATATGTGCATCAGTTAAGAAATGACACCGGTTTTTTGACGGAAGAACTAAAAAACGCTATGGAAGATCATGAAATATGGAAGATTCTAGTCTATGATGTCCGAGTGAACTCGAAATAACTTATATATATATATATGAGAGACAGATAAATATATGAATGGAAAAAGCGAATTGACTCAAAATACAATCAAGTCAACTTGTATGTTGATAACAAAATATTCCGTCTTCATTTTGAGAAGATTTCATCAGAATAGAATTAAAAAAACGAGCTCGAAATAACTAAGACGGGTATTCCATCTAGTAGCTAACACGAAAATTATATTTTCATGAAAGTATTTTGATGCAGGTGGAAAATAGACAAAGATGGATTTAGTTTAAATTTTAATAAACCATAAAAAAAGAGGGGAAAAGAGAAGAATAGTTATTTTTTTATTTTTATTTTTTTGTCTCAGAGTTTCATGGAACTTAAATGGCATTTGCAACAAACCAATGATTCCTCAATTTGTTGCCCGAGAGACACAAAACTGGGAAATCAAATCATAGAAATTATTAGGAAAACCCTGCAAGCGGTGCCAAATTCCATTATTCTTCTTTCTGATTGAATCAATCAATTATGTTCTTCTATCATAAATCAAAACAAACATTGGCTGAAGGCAAATTAGAATGAAAATAGAAACGAAAAAATAGATTTTTATTTGAAATAAAAACAAAAAGGAAATAAATAAATTTTAAAAGTTGAATTATGCTCAGAGAATGAAACGAATGATATAAACCAGCAATAAATATGAATAATTAATTTTTTAATTAAAAAAACAAAACAAAATAAAATGTGAATGAAATTGAATGATGAAGTTTGAATATTTTAGAAACATAAAATAATTTTTATGAAGATTAAAGATAAATGAATTAAAAGAATGGATATTATTAAGAAGCGGCCATTAAATGTAGATTTATTTCAAATCTAAGCTTAACAAACAAACCGACTGAACCCCATAGAGGCATTTAAAAATGCTAAATCAAACTTAAGCGTGACAGGCAAAAGAACTCTCCATTCACAGTAGCTCCTTACATCTTAGTAGCAGTGGGCCTTGTTTGGAATGAATAGAAGTAATATAAAAAAAACAAATACTATTTTAAACTTAAGCTTGACAAACTGATGAAAATGCTATTTCTAACTTAAGCATGACAAATCAAAGAAAATACTTGTTCTGTCTAACATAGTATAGATCCCCTAGTATTTATCTCCCTTAGCCAGCCTTTATTTCTTAGGGGATTTCCCCAAAGTCATCACAGGCAAATGCCCACTGGTGCTCGTCTCCCTTTGGTGTTTACTTCACGAACTCATGGCTCTGTTTTCTATCTCTTTAAATATTCTGACGTTTTGAGCATCGCCGTTTTACTGTACTGTCCCTAGGATATGTATGTTTCATGGAAACGTGCACATACCTCGACAGTCAAATAAACTCTTACTTGACATTCAATAAAATGTCTAAAATATACTATGCCTCAGAGTTTTGATTGTCGCTAGAAGTTTATCTAACTGTTGAGGTTTGCACACGTTTCTACGAAATGTACACACATCCCGGAGGCAGTAGAGTAAAATGATGTCCTTCCAAATTTGGATTGTACATGGTCTACACCAACTACCGGAACTACAGATCCTACCATGTGTGGCAGTGTAAATACAGTTCTCAACAGATTTACGGTCATTCCACACAGAGAAACTAAAACTAACCGATCTGAACTATGGACATTACTCAGAACAACACTAGTGCCATACAGTTCATTTTTTAAGGAAGCTATTCTTTCAGCTTCAGGCTTACAACCAGTAATCCCTCTTTTTACAATAATAGCTCACAATAGTCCAACGGTCCTCAAGCAGAACGTCTACAACTGCTGCTGCCGAGCAAGGACTGAAGCAGCTAAGACACGTTTAGCTTTTATTGACAAGGAGCTAAAATTCAAAATAGGGTTGGAAAGACTACATCTTGAATAGGAGATGGCTGCCGCCATAGCCGAATCAGAAATTTTAAAAGAAGTTGCCAACAAATTAAACGAACGGTTCAGTCACTCCAAATCGATTATATGCCAGCTAACCTAGTTAGTAAACCTAAACAAGAGCGAATGGACCACCACCAGCTTGGACTGTAGACGTGAGATCTACTTCAGAACATGGTAGGGAGGATGAGTCCCCAACAGCTACTGGAGTAGTTTCGTAGTGCACTCAAGTTTGCGGTGGCAGCTTCTAAAAAACCGTGTTCCCACACACCAATGACGACGAAAAGGTAGTGCCTCCCATCGAGGATATTACCTTCCTTAGCATCATGGAACTGGGAGCTGAGTAAGACGTACACACAGGTGGATCGCTCCAATACCTTTCAGATCTCCCCGTCATCTCTCACATAACAGGAAAATGGCAGGAAGGCGACCTTCCTCGCCAAGATGTAGCCTCACAGCAAAGCTATTCGAGAACAGTCATGCCGAAGCAACTCCTCTGCCGAAAAAGAAGAAGGATGCTGATATTTACCCATCTTCGGCATATATCACCCTAAATAAACAGAAAAAATCCAGGTGATCACGATGAAGAGTGTTGTTGAACAACATGCTGATGAGCAGACCCGACCTTAACAAACCTCTTGTTGGAGTCTTTACCCGTTTCCGCAAATAAATTTTCCTTGTTACAGCAGACAGCGAACAGATGTTCCACTGTTTCCCGGCAAAGGAAGAACTTATTGAGATTCCTCTGGTACCTCGACAATGAACTCAGCAAAGCCATCACCACAGTAACCTTCCTCAAATAACCGAAAATGAAGAGAACAGGCCAATCGACTTCATCATGGGGAAAGCAAAACTTGCCTCATGACCCGAACATTCCGTCTCCAGACTTGAGCATTGTGCTGCTCTTCTGGCAACCAAACCGATCTCTTCTGAGATCGACTTAAAGCTTCACTCTACTACCTTCTACATGGACAGTAAGCTAGTCTTAAGCTACATCCACAATGTAGCCAGATATTTCTATGTGTACATTAGTAATCGTGTATTGCGTGTATGTAGATCCTGTCATCCCAAACAATTGAAATACGTACACACCAATAAAAATCCCACTGACCTCGGCACCCATTCTGTACTTGTATCTCTTCTCCAGAGAACCACTTGGCTTAACAGTCCTTCATTTCCCTGACTGGAATGCGAAGGCTGCCCAGAGACAGTCAGTTACAACTTAATCAACCTTAATACAGATACGGAGTGCTTGTCCCCTGATTATGTAGCTGCCTACTTTACGACCCTCATGGTACAGTTTCTATCTCTTTAAATATTCTGACATTTTGAGCATCGTCGGTAAGAAATATTGCCTTTCTTTTCTCTAGGAATAGAATTAAATATTGCTAATATTATTTTTTAGTGTTATTTGTTTACCTTTTCACTATGTGTGAGCCTCTGTTTAACCTCTCGTAACACAGCTATCACCTAGCATAATTTGTAATTTTTCCTTTGTAGTATTATTTTTATGCTCAAAATATTTTATATTCTAGAATTTTATTAAGCTAAGACTATTCATCTCTGCTACATCTTCGTTTTGTATTTACATGTTTCTGAAACTGTTTTTGTTCTTTTTTCAGTTTTACCTTATTCAACATTCAATAAACCTGTGTCTAAAATATACCATTCCTCAGAGTCTTGACTGTCGAAAAGAGTTTATCTGACTCCCCGAAACGTACACACATCCCGTAGGCAGTACAATACTATTTCAAACAGACTGATAAAAATGCTATTTCAAACTTAAGCATGACAGATCAAAGAAAATACTATTTCAAACTAAAGTATGACAGGTCATCTCAATAATATGTATATAAAAATTAATTCACAAATGATTTATCACTTTTTGGGAGGGGATTCAATGTATATTGTACACATAATTATATTTACTCAAACATACGTTGCTGCTTTAGAATAACTAATTTATGTATGAAGAGAAACGAATAAATATGCAAAGTAATTTACCAGCAATAAGTAAAAAAAAATGTACACTTATTTTAATGCTGATTTTTTCAGTCGATAAAGTTATTTCTGGCGGTAACACACTTCTTGAATCATCCATCAACTGATGGTGAAACATTCATTGCGTCCAGAAGCTCCAATACCAAGAGGCCAGTGTCCTTCTCATGAAGGCTAGATTGTAAGATGAGACCTCCCAGACCATCTCTTGACCTCTAGGGACTGCAAGCACACTTTTCCAGCAGGTTTTATTTACTCCTCCCCAGGAGTTAGGCACAAGGCCAGTTTTATCTTACTCCCACAAGTAAGATGTGACCCAAGATCGGGTCGAGAAAGTGGGGTTTGAAAAGCCAGCGCTCGAGAGGTGAGCACTCTGGCCATTTAAAAATTGCCTGGGCAGCCCCGTCGGCATTCCCCGGTAGGGGCGCCTCAGACAGTAAGCAATAAACTTACTCCTCCCCAAAGAGGGGAGGCAAAGCCTGGGAGGGTAGACCTCCTAAAACTGCACAGGACAGGCGTGCAGTATCCATCGGAACAGATACTACACTTTGATCTTAGCCAAAAGGCCAAGAAGCCCAATTTATTTTTTCCAGCAGGTTAATCGTGTCGAGATGCATGTCCAGCAATGAAAACTTGCAGATATGCATGGAAGGCAACCATACAGCAGTTTGTTTGTGACAGCTTCACCACGATATGTTGTTGGTAACACATAACATACTAAATGTACTAATTAGTTTGTATTAAAAGCGAAATGCTTTAAAAGGAAAAGTAAAAAATAAAGCGTGTAAGTGAACAAAATATTTAAAATTTGTTGTTACCCCAGCAGCATGTCTGCATTATTGATGGTTCTTACACGACTCAAACCCAAACAATTTCTTTTTAATCCCTCTCTAATTTAATTCTCTGTTGTGATTTTAGTCAAATGTTATTAAAATTCAGAATTTAATTTATTAACGATTTAAAAATTTTTTTAATTAATTTTCTTTTTTCAAAACACCCCGTTTTGAAAAAAGAACTCTCATTAAATCGTTGTGAATTATCTCCCTTATAACAATGTGTACCAATAGATACACATACATGTACACACACACACACATATATATATATATATATATATATATATATTTTATTTATAAATAAAATATTAATTTTCAACACATTGGAGATATTTTAAGGTAGCATAGCCCCTTGAGTAAATGTGGTATTGTGGTGACTAATGCTTCTAGCTAAGAGTAGGATAGACAGATGACGACCAACAACATCCTCATGCTCCACACTTTTAATGGCCTTGTGCCTAATTTGTTTAATATTTAAATGTTTCTCCCAATCGAGAGTACCCCATTTTTGGGGAGCTAGATTTTCCCCACATTAAAAACCGACCTTGTGTTTTACTTAGTCCTCGTGGGGAGGTAATTAAATAGAAACCCATATAATTATGTACATCGTAAGCAACAATATTTTCTACACATCAAATATGCTTATATCATAACTTTAGAAAATGATAATCGGCATTGCTCGATTTTGTATGCTTTTATTTTAGTAAATATGTACAGAAAATGGTCTTCGAATTCTTCACAATCAAAATAATAAACGAATTTCAGTCTTTAAATTCCATGAAACTATGTTAAGTTTATTTAGTTTTACACAGAAACAACACACAGCTTAATTATTCTTTTTGAATTCATTCTTGTTTCTCTTTTTTTATTAAATTGAATAAAGTTCAGTTTCAGTAAAAATCGGATCATGCTTCTTTTTTTTACATGTACTTTTTAAAGCTTTCGAAAACATTTTTAAAAAGCTATCATTCATTATTGACAGGGTGATTTTTTGGTATGGCGCGCTTCCCTCAAAATGTGTGATGTCATTTTCGATTGAACAAACCTTCTTAATCATCTGCATCATCACCTCCTTAAAGTCCAACTCTTCCTTACCATGGCAGGCGGAGTGGCAACGTGATAGTGTCAGAGTTATCCGGCTCTTGTGAAAATTCAGGAGTTGGCATCAGGATCCATTGTCCTCTGGTTGTCTCTGGATGTGTGCAACAAGCGAAGACATGTCAGGTGCGGAACAGCAAATGAATGGAGCGAGAGTGACAATGTTGCTCCTGCACCATTCCTTTGTGTGTTCTGGGCCAAATATTTGCTGACTTCACATGCAACCGCTGAGCCTTACTGTTTATTGTAATTTTGCAGGTTAAACAGCTGCGACTAACGAGAACTTCACACACACCAGACAATCCTGAGACACGATCTGCAGTAACTGTGTAGAAATCCGACTCGCTTAACAACAACAATCAGAATCATCCATAGCAGCATCAACACAGCAACTATGACGAGCTGCATCATCAACATCGTCAATAAGAACATATCTAATATTTTTCTTTTAATGAACTACACATGCACATGATAACATAACAGTCATACACATCTCTCCTTCAATAAAAATGTGGTTATCTTTACAACCGTTGTTTATCATATTTCCTTTGTTGTTTAATCATTCCCTTTAAGAGCATTTAGTTTGGGACTTTCTTATAGGGTTACATTTATTTCTGCTGAAATCTAGCACCACATAGCCTGAAACTTACATTGTTATCAGCATATACAAAATGTGTCATGAATTATTTTCTCATGGAGAATATTTTGTGAAATAAGTCAAAAGCTACCCTAGATATGTTCGTTATTAATCCTGTAAGAATTTCTTAATTCAATATTGAAATGATGAATTCTAATTCTGTCATTGTTTAATTTGGTTGTGAACTTGCATTTTTATTTATAAACATCTATGGAAATGTTTCATTGTTCATTTTAAATATCATGAAATGATCTTAATACAAAGAAGGATCGAGGCTTGGACGTGTTGAACCCTACACAAAGAATTTCCAGTTTAAGAAAAGAACTATAAGTTTCAGTAAGAGACATTTAAACCTCCAAAAAATTGATTCTTTCAGTCTCTCACCATGAGCAAGAAATTTTATTAAGGGTATTTTTTTTGTTCTAAACTTTCAGATGAAACAGATTTTCATCTAGATAACATATTAAAAGGGAAGTAACTCTTTGCCTTGGTGATTCTCCAGTCTCAATAAAATTTGGAGGGTAGAGTTATGTCCCTTGTACATTTCCAGAAAGAGACAATCTTGGATTAACACGTGTGACAGATCTCTCTCTAAGTAAGACGTTTGGGACTAAGAAGTAAGTCTTGTTTTCAGTTGAGATGGAAAATAAATGTTAATTGTTGAGTTATACATGAGTTTTATTTAATTATTTTATATATAGGTTTGGTTGTTTTGTTTTATGGCATATCAACCCTTTTTGGGTTATTTAATGCTGAATCTGGTCATTTTGGTAAAAGCTTTTCGGTATCATGGATGTGGCTGAATATCTGATAATTTTTAATATTGATATTGTCCTCTTGTTTGAGGAAGGTTTCTTGGAGACAAATAATTGTGGGAGATTTCTGTGTCAGTAATAAGAGCAATGTATTAAGATTTGCTTTTAAACTGTGACAATTCCATTGGATTATTTTTTGTCACATGGTTTATGTTTTGATTAGGGGTGCTTTTTGTTTGGTTTGTTTCTTTTATTTCAGTTTTCATCTTCTGTTTCCATCATGTCCAGTGCCTCAAATCGGTTTTGTGTCAAGTTCACTCTGATTTTTGTTTTATTTTTTTGAGGTGATTTCTTTTTTCCCTCAGGTTCAGGATTTTTACCTGGAGGCTCTTTGCATGGAGATTTTTTATTTGGATCTTTTTGAATCATTATCTTTTTTCCTAGTTAATTCAGTGGCATTATTCATTTCACTTGTTTTTGACTGTGGTGGCGCATCTTGAGTGGGGGCAACCAGTTGAGTAGGAGGCACAATGATAATCCTTTCCTCTCTTGGTTCCACCTGTTGCTTTCTAACTTTTGCCTTCAGTTCCTTGTATTCTTTTCTAATTGTTTTTTGGAATGCTGGCCAGTCTCCCGGTCCAAGCTGAAGCAATCTTTGTATTAATTTTGTTGTATTTACTGTCCTCCTCATTATTCGCCACCGGGGACAGTCTGAGAATATATCTTTTCTCTATGTGTATTTAACTGTCAGTATCTCTTTTTCCCTCTTCCATCTCTCACAAATTTTGGCATAAACTGGGTGGTTACCACCACAGTTTGCACATGTATGGTTCCCTTTACACTCATCCATAGAGTAGGCAGGGTCTTTTTCCCTACATTTTCCACATGCGTTTCTTCCGTTACATTTGCTTTCGTGATGTCCATATTTCTGGCATTTGTAACACCGAAGAGGATTAGGGATATATTGTTAAACCTTTTCAATTGTATATCCTATCTTCATTTTTGGTGAAACTGTCGGCATATCAAATGTCATCACGTATGTGTTTGTTTGGATGATCTTGTTTTCTCTTTTTATAGAGATTTGTTTCACCTAGATTACTCCTTGGGATTTTAATTCTTCTTTTATTTCTTCTATAGTACACAAGGTGAGCTTTTGGCTCCTTATTACTTCTTTTGAAATGTGTAAGTATTGATGCAGGTATGATGTAATTTTTTTTATTGTGAAACATTTTTATTTTTAGCAGAAAATCCGCATGTCTTTTTTTCTCAACTTCGACCAGTATGTTTCCATTGGCAAATTTTTAACAACCTTAGGCATCATGTTAGCCGAAATTATTTTCTTAATAACAAAGGGAGATAATGTAGCAAGATTTGGTTCTTCTAATGCTTCCAGTACAATAAATCTTGGGAATCTACTTTGGTCGTTTTCTTCTTTTTCTTGTTCGGAGCTTGTATCCCTATGCATTAGTTTTGTGGTTTTGTTAGGAGCGATAAATCGTTTTTTTTTTTAAATTCATCATTCCCGCTCCCTACCCACCACGGAGTCCACTTCGACTCAAAGTCTATGGGAATTGCCAAAGGGGAACCCAATCGCCTTGACAAGACAAGGCTACAGGAATGGTATACTCAACCTGATCGTGATCACAAGCACTCGTGTTCCATCGACTTTTCTACCCATTTATAGCGAAACGTCCGGAGTACACAGCCATGTTGCAGTCATTTATCTTTCAAGTTGATTGACCCTTGCCACCACCTTCTAGCTCTTATTTATAAACCGTGGTATGTATTGATAACTATGAAGCTAATCAATTTCAATATTGTTAACTATAGGGGAAACTGATAGAACAAGTGCTAGGGCAAGACGTAACTGGCTGATTGATCGGATCGGCCTCTCCGACCTCCCATCTAGCCAAAGTAAAGTGTTGCTAATCACGTGACCATTTATGCAACCAGGCCACGGACCGCTCAGCCACGACGATCCCGTCACAAGACATCACGGGTCGCCACCCACAGCCAACAGGTAGCCCCGTTTCCGGGGGGAGGGTACCCTTTCTGCATGGCAGGGCAACTTATATATATATATATATATATATATATATATATATATATCCGTCCTATATCTCACGAATATCACCACTACACATTATACAGATTCTTTGTAAGTACATGTTTTTCCTTATTACTTGCCACATTTGTTTGCATTTTTGTGATGTGTGCATGGGAAATATAAGAAATTAAATGTGTCTCCTCTCAGACAATGTTTTGTAAAATGAATAATTCTTCATTCGTATAAAACAAGAGCACTTTTATTTTCTTCCTGTTCTACCACTTATCAGTATCTGTTTTTATTATAATAATGCAAGTTATTTTCTAAAAGTCAAATTCATCTGCTAAAGGGATAAATTTCCAACTATTCTTCATACACTATTTCTCTTTTTGTCTTGGCTATAGTTGTCTGCTGGACTGATATTTGCCTAGGCTAATTAAGTTCCGTGCCTCAGTCATTTGAGACCAGTTCATAACAAGAATAAAGATTAGGACAAGTCTGAAACATGTAAATAATATAACTAAGACAAACTTAGTTATTTCTGTTTGACCTATATAAAATTAAATGCCATGAAAGGGCAGCTCACTCTGTTATATATAGAGATTGCATATGGAGTATACTGCATAAGGCTATGGACATACTTGTCATCTGGTTAATTAGTGGAATTGCTATAATGGCATATGAATTAGCATGCAGCGCTAGCGGAACTCGTGTCTTGCCTGACAGGTGTGACATACACAGATCTTGTTGCATCATATTTACACCTCTTTAGGTTTACCATATTTTCCATACAACGATTTTATTCCAGATAATACAAACCAGGCCAGGTATGTAAGCACAATGATTCTTCAGGCTTTTATACTCGATTCCAAGCTTGAAATATTCCAATTTAATTCTGTTGTTATTTAACCAATCAGTCAATGCATGGTTCAATATACACTGCATTTTATGTAGTGTTATACTTATCAACCAACAAAGGGCATCTTTATCAGCACTTAGACCAGTGAACATGATACAAGATGGAATAAATAAATACCTGGCTAGAGATAGGTTATTTTGGGAGTTAATTTCTAAATGCCGTCCACCACATGCCAGCATGTAACACTGGTGTTAAACTGAATATGATGATGATGCATTATATAAAAAATAGCATTAACGATATAGTTTGAATTAAATTGTAATAAAATTCCCACAGGACCGAGTTTTTGTTCTGGGCTTCATTTTATTCCAAATGATTAGTTTGTTGACTTCAACACAGACTCCAGCTCTTGCACAACAACGAGGCAATACATGATCTTGTTGACACATCGGTTCTTGTTATATCACTATTGAGCCTGATCAGTACCATATGTGAAAAGACAGAGACACCTCTCTACAAATAAAACTGCAAACATAACGTTCTTTCCTCTGACCGGGATGTACATGTGACTGGGGACCGCTTGTGAATTTAATTTTCCCTAGAAACTTCCTCCTTTAGAGGAAGCCGGTTCAACCCGCCCAGGATGAATACTGTGCTAGGTATCAAGTACAACAACAAGAGTGGACTCACTGGCTCTGGTACTTCAACACGTTTTTCTAGTGCTCTTCTACAATAGAGTGAGAAGATGAAATATCTAAATATGAATTAGATTGCTCTCTGGGTGCATATAGCTGTCTATAAGATAGATAGCGTGATGGTGATCTACCCTATTTTAGGAATATATTGATTCTTCCAGACACTATGTATAGAGGAGATTACGAAGCAGTCTCAGAGTGGTCTTTCTGTAGCATACTATTCTGTACTTCTGTAAATACACACTCTTGTAAATATACCACCGTGTTGTCTTATTTATTATCGACCCTTCAAGCTCACAACAGATAGATAGGAAAGAAAAACAAAAACAAATTGAAAATGATGGAGATAGGGAGTAGATATGTTATATATGGAATGTGCTCTGAGCCAGTTGATGGAAAAAAATAATGTGATCTAAATGAGACGAGGCAAACCACCATCAGCCCAAACATGAATGAGGAGGAAGGAACAAGGTGTGCATACATAAGAACGTGATAATAGCACTTTTTTCTTTTATAGCACCAAATAGCCACATGGTCCAGTCATTCTTGAAACACACTCACTGAAACAGGGGATCATCTTCACAACAGTGACCTTAATAGGAAGTGGAGAATAAACTAAAAATCATTATTTTTCACACACTGTCGCTTTTTATTTTGCTTTGTTATAAGACAGTATTTAATAGATAATGTTGAGCTGTCTGCACAGGGCTCTTCATCCATTCGATCAGCAAATGCAATTTCAAATCAATGATTGTTCTATAATCTTGAACAGGATGCACAAAAGAGAATTTCTAATCTAATAGGTCCTGCACTGGCTGCCAAGATCCAGCCTCTGTCGCATCACCACAGTGTTGCGTCCCTGCACTTATTTTACAAGTACTTCCATAGAATGTGTTCCAATGAAATTACTTATGCCCCTTCAGCGTAAATATCTTTGGCCCACTAAACTAACAGCAAAATTCCATCCATTCTTTGTAGGGATCCCTAGATGATGGAAGATTTTCTACTCCACTACCTTCTTTCCTCTGACTGATTGCCTTTGGAATTCCCACCCTGCTTCCTCGACTATACCAACATGCAGAAATTTAAATGTAATGCGAATAAACATCTTGCTGCCTAACTCCCTAACCAGGCTTCCCCCATGTAAATCTGGACCCTATCACAGTAGTCCCTTAAGTTTCAGTGCCAATATGGTTTGTTTAGAGTGAACAAAATTTTTAAAAATAAAATAATAGTGCAAAGTCTATTATGGAAGGACGACTATTGAAACTTTAGTTCTTAAGTAAAGTGCACACATCTTGTAGCAGATCATTTACACATTTTTATGCTCATCATGTTTTTAACAACCCAAAATTGTATCTGGCTGATTTCAATAATACTTGGCCATCTCCGAACATCTATCTCTTCACTATATATCGAAATATAGGTATGTGCATATATAATATATTCTAAGTCAGTCACACTCTTCCTTTCATCTCAAGATTCTAGAAAACATTTATACTAAGTCCTTGTGACCTTCTCTTTTCTCAAATTTAATGTAGTTTCTATTTAATTAAATTGTTTTCTTCTCCCTTTCACTCGTTATAATTTTAATAGCATTACTTCTTTTCTCTTAATCTTAACCTCGATTTTGCTTAAATCTTAAAGGGCATTAACTATAAATATTTTTAAAAATAATCTATATATATATTCCATGAAAAATGCCAGTATACTGAAATCATGTGCCCTTAATAGGGTTAAGATGAAAATGCATATACACTAAATGTACAAAAGCAAGGAATTTCCCAAATTTTGACACTTTTATTGTTATTAAGGGTATGACTACATATCAACCAAGCCATTTCATTATCGCATCACTACAATATAAATCTCTATGCATGAGTGGATGAAGGTGTGAGGTGCGCTGAAGAAAAATTCCTACCACTAAAATACATAGCCCTGTTGTGCTCGCATACCCTTAATGACAATAAAAGTGTAAACATTTGGGGATTTCCTTGCTTTTGTACATTTAGTGTATATGAATTTTCATCTTAACCCTATTAAGGGCATATGATTTCAGTATACTGGCATTTCTCATAGAATGTCACTACTTTTGTAAAGGCTATGCCTCAAGACAATGCCTTCTCATAACTGATATAGTTGGTCGTTTGACTAATCAAGGTATATGGTAAACTGAAATTAAAATGCCATTAACTAGACACTAGAACCTCTATCTTTGGCAAAAATCATCTGAATCCATCAAATGGTCGATAAGATATAGATTAAAGTGTATGAATACTGGTCATTTTTAAGTTTTTTGGGAATTTTCTGGAAAAGTAAGGTATATGGTAAACTGAAATTAAAATGCCATCAACTAGACCCTAGAACCTCTATCTCTGCCAAAAATCAGCTGAATCCATTAAATAGTTGATGAGATACAGGGTGGCACATACGTACGTACATACGTACAGATAACATGATTTCATGATTGAACTTTCTGGATCTCTGGGTTGCCTTGACTAATGATGCTGAAATTCTACACACTTATAGAACCTATCAAATAAAAAATGTTGTGCAAAGTTTTAACTAATTTGGTTTATTGGTTTTTGAGTTATGATTGATCAAAGAAATGAGATTTCCAGCATAGGCCATTTGTGAAGTCTATTAAGGGATAGAGCGCTCTCGCGCCTCCCTTTATATATATATATATATATATATATATGATTATTTTAAAAAATAGTTATAGTCAATGCCCCTTTAAGATTTAATAGTCTTAATAGTAGAGCACTGCTTGAAATTACATGATTGTTATCATCCTATGATTAAGTAAAGTTCCGCTCAAGCGTTGAACACTATTGAAAACATGAGGATTGCCCCCGCTTAGGTAAGTGTACATTAATTTAAATTAATTTCTCACGGCCGTGTGGGCTTGGGCGTTAACCTCGTGATTCTAGGCTGAATTTACGAACTGCGTTCAAGCCCATGCAATCGCTTGCAACCGCCACTCCTGCACTGATGAGGGTAGAAAAACCCGAAACGACGTCGTTTGTAGGTATAAAACACTTTAATATTTCTAAAAATCTAATATATATATATATATACATACACATTACTTTTGTTTGTTATTGTTTTCAGCAATAGAGAAAAATGAATGAATTCAGATATCTGTGGTGAAGCATTTTCCTAAATGCTGGAGAGTTATTTCCATTACACTTGTCGTGTCTATATTTTTTATTCATTTATAAAAATGCTTCAATAATATAGTATTGTTCATCATCCAACTGATAACCCTTATCCTCGAGTGGCTTTGGTCTTCGTAAGTGATGACTCGTCAGTATAAAAGATTTTCTTTTAAAAAGCATCTCAAATTTATTTAAAACCGATTGGATAGTTCATAGATCCCACAATATATGCCGAGGAAGTGCAATTCAATTATCTGTTAACAGACAAACAGAGAAACACCACGGGACAAGACAGACTAAACAATTTAATATCAATGAGCATTGGGTATTAACTTTTCTTTGAAAATCATAAACGAGGTTATAAGTCTCATATTATGTCATTACTTTTTAGCTCTTAAAGTGTTCTTACGCTGTACCATTTGACTTAATGTGTAATTTAAAAAAATTTCTTTTTACTGAAGTTGTAACAAACCTCCAGCGAGTCTAATCTGACCCGAACTCATCAAGTATCTGTTGAAAGGACACTTATAGAATAAGGTGAGCTCGACTTATTTAAAATCCCCCAAAACTGGACTTGGAAATAGGAACAGATAAAATAATGAAAGAAGAAAGAAAGGAAACAATGACAAAAGAAAATCATGTGTAACAGGAATGACAGAAGTTTGTTTATTTATCATCTCTAAAAAGCAGATTTTTTTTTCAAAGCCGAAAAACAACTTGAAGATTAGGGTTAATGAGTGTAAAGTCGAACAGAATGAAGGAAGAAAGCGACCACGTGTTTGCGCGTGTTGTCTTACCTGCCGGGATGATCACAGGGAGGGCGGAAATTAGATTAATGGCGGCTGTGGTTTTTTGTACGATTATTGAGCAATGACGTCAGGCCTCACGTGACTGTTTTTCTGACCACCGATTGGCTGATGATGAACACTTGGACAATAAAAGGAGTATGTTCAGAAGATCAAGAGAGTGTGTATCAACTGCATCAGTGTGATTAGACGGCCGACGTGTGTGTGTTAATCAACTGCCGTAGTTGCGTAGTTGCGAAACGAATACAAGCTATTTCGGCGAAATGGGGGGAAAAAATTGACCTCAAATTAATACCAGAGTTTGATGGATCGAACCCGGTAATTGACTGGGTGGAAAAGGTGGAATTACATTGCCTTTTGTCTGGCGTAAAAAACCTCGAACATGTTGTTCCTCTGCGCTTGTCCGGCGGCGCCTTTGCGGTGTATCAACAGCTCAGCCATGAGGGCAAACAGGACTACGAGAAAATCAAGGTGGCACTGTTCAAGGCATTTGACCCCACCACTGCTTGGGAGCAACTTGAGGCAAGGACCTTACGTCCGGGCGAAACGGTCGACGTGTACTTGGCAGAGCTGACGAAGTTGACAGTGTTGTTTGGTGGACTGCCTGAGCGGGCCTTAGCATGCAAATTCCTAGCGGGACTCCCGACAGGAGCGAAGCAACTACTACGAGCTAGCTCAAGTGCAGATTCGCTGCTCCTTAATGACCTAGTAGATCGGGCCAGGACTGTAATGAAGAATTACTCCGAAATGAGGGAACCAGTAAGTGCTGCTGCTCAGTCCACACCGAATGATAAGAAACCGTATCAAGGACCCGGTCCACGTGGTGGAATCGTATGCTACAGATGCAATGGACAGGGCCACATCGCAAGGAACTGCCGGCAACAAGCAATGCCTGTTCGCTGCTACCGGTGTAGGGAAGCTGACCATATAGCTCAAGACTGTCCGGGAAACGGAACCGGGGACAAGGTGTCAGCGTCGACCTCTTCCCCACACAGAAATTAAATGAGACGCTGCCGATCATCCCGATATATATCAACGAAACACTGTGCTCAGCACTCCTCGATTCCAGGTGCTCCCGCACTATCGTATGTGCAGATCTCTGCCACATTTGGAGAAAGAAGAACGTCAGAGTGACTACCATCAGTGGAGAGACGCGCACATGTTGCGGCGTGGGCAATGTAACTATACGGACGAAAAATGGAAGCTCCGCTAACCTAGAGGCGCTGGTAGTGCTCGAAAAACCCCTGAGTTTTGACCTGCTCCTAGGATATGATGCCATCAGAGCCCTTGGTGGTGTCCATATAACGGTGACAGGGGCGGTACATTTTCAGGAGAAAGCCCCAGTGTGTGCTGCGCTAAGGATCGACCAACCAGACTTCAGCGTCGAATTTGACGAGCAAAAGAGGGTTTGGACTGCCTCATGGAAGTGGTCGAAGAACAGTGAACCAGCTAAACTGCAGAATGGAATAACTGAATACCATGTGCCCGACCACATGAGGCCCGCGTACGAAGAGGAACTTCGCAAATGGATCGAGGATGGCTGGCTGATTCCCTACCCATACAAAAAACTTGGACCTCCTAAGGGTCTGATCCCATTAATGGCGGTCGCTCAGCACAACAAAGCCAAAGTCAGGCCGGTAATGGACTACCGAGAACTGAACTCGCATGTCGATGCGTTTACAGCTGATGCTGACGTGTGTGCTAGCAAACTACGAGAGTGGCGCCAGCTGGGTTCTAATGTGTCCCTGTTGGATCTGAGAAGGGCATATCTGCAGGTCCGAGTTAACGAGACAATGTGGCCGTTTCAGACGGTAGTGTTTGCCGGTAGGAGGTATTGCCTCACAAGACTGGGCTTTGGGCTGAACGTTGCGCCCCAAATAATGAAGACGATTGTCAATGCTGCATTGTCACAGGATAAGACCGTAAAAGAAGGGACATCAGCATACCTTGACGACATATACGTGGATGAAGACATTGTGCCGTCATCACGTGTGAGGGCCAAGCTAGCCGAACTTGGACTGATGTGTAAGGATCCAGAACGCTTGGAGGATGGCGCTCGTGTCTTAGGGTTGAGCGTTCAACAGGAGCGAGGGACCTTGAAGTGGGGGCGCGGAACTGCATTTCCTGAAGTGCCCCATGTCCTTACGAGGCGGGCTATATTTTCCCTGTGTGGAAAACTGGTGGGACACCTACCAGTAGGTGGATGGACTCGGGCCGCGACAGCCATCATGAAGAGGAGGGCGAGTGCAGTTACTAAAGGTTGGGATGACGAAACGGTGGACAATTTGTTGCGGCGCATGGTGAAGGAGACCATCACAAGAGTCGAGCAGGAGGACCCCGCTAAAGGAGATTGGTGCGTCCAGGGAGACAGGCTAAATGTGTGGGTGGATGCGAGCTCCCTCGCGATCAGGGCGCTATTGGAGATGAACGGGTCCGTGATTGAGGACGCCTGCTGGTTGCGACCAATGGATGATGCTGCTCACATCAACCTGGCGGAGTTGGATGCGGTAACAAAAGGAATTAACTTGGCACTCCAGTGGAAAGTCAAAGAATTATGCATACACACAGATTCGCTGTGCGTATACCACTGGATACTTGACACACTAACAGGCAAAGCGAGAGTGCGCACCAAGGCGGCTACCGAAATGCTAATCAGACGAAGGTTGGAGACAATAAGGAAGTTGGTGGAAGAGTACGACCTATCGGTGAATGCGGTGCTTGTCACTTCAACCTGCAATCTTGCCGATAGACTTACCCGTGTGCCCCAGAGATGGTTCGACGCAATGAAGAAAGAAGCCGAACCAGGGTCTTTATGTGCTGCCTCTGTTGAGGAGACGGATAAAATCAAGAAGGTACACCATGACAGTGGACACCCCGGAGTGAGACGGACGTATTATTTCGTATGCTTAACCAACCCGTCAGTGTCCAAAAGCAAAGTAGAAGCAGTGGTCAAGGAATGCCAAATATGCCAGTCAATCGACCCTGCTCCCACCAAATGGCAGAAAGGTCGGCTGGAAGTCGACGAGAATTGGAACCGACTGGGCATGGACATAACCCATTATGGTGGTCAGCACTTCCTCACACTGATCGATTGCGGACCAACGAGGTTTGCGATCTGGCGATTATTAACAAGACAGGACTCGGCTAGCGTCATCCGTCAATTAGAGTCCATATTTTACGAGCGGGGTCCACCTGAAGAGATTCTCACTGACAACGACACAGCCTTTTGCGGCGGAGAATTCAGGCGTTTCGTAGACGAGTGGGGGATCCGGCTTAGACATAGGTGTGCATATGTACCGAGTGGCAACGGTATAGCGGAGCGGTGCCACCGAAGTGTGAAGAGGATAGCAGCAAGGAAGCAATGTACGATTGCAGAGGCAGTATATAGGTACAATACGACACCGAAGGATGACGCGACTGCTGAAAGTGCACCTGCTAATGCGATACATTGCTATCGAGTGCGTGTTAAGGGCATTGACGCCTGCCCGCCTAATCAGAAGAGGACGCAAGGACGGTACAAGTTGGGGGACACCGTTTGGGTAAGGCCTCCCAGTAACCGATGTACGACCAGTTTCAGAAGAGGACGGATCACCGGCATAATTAGTGAGCAGGCTGTGCTGGTTGATGGTACTCCACGGCATGTGAAGGATGTCCGGCCCGCCCTTGATACAAACCTAATATCGAACAGCGAAAGTGATGAATCATCCAATGATGAAATGTGGATCCGACCTATGCCCCATTGCCGTGATGACATGGCTGAGACCCTCAGCAGAGATGGCGATAGTTCCAGCGCCACTTCTGAAAGCCCCAATGACGATGGAGCCCAGCTTGATGGAAGGACTGCTGGCAACGTTAATGGCGACAGATCTGTTACCCCTCCTGAGAGCTCTGATGAAGATGAAGAAGTCCAGCTAATCCCCCTCCGTAGGAGTGCCCGTAACAAACGACCGCGGCCGCAATGCCGCATGTGTGATCTTGAGACCAGAGGGGAGTGTAAAGTCGAACAGAATGAAGGAAGAAAGCGACCACGTGTTTGCGCGTGTTGTCTTACCTGCCGGGATGATCACAGGGAGGGCGGAAATTAGATTAATGGCGGCTGTGGTTTTTTGTACGATTATTGAGCAATGACGTCAGGCCTCACGTGACTGTTTTTCTGACCACCGATTGGCTGATGATGAACACTTGGACAATAAAAGGAGTATGTTCAGAAGATCAAGAGAGTGTGTATCAACTGCATCAGTGTGATTAGACGGCCGACGTGTGTGTGTTAATCAACTGCCGTAGTTGCGTAGTTGCGAAACGAATACAATGAGATAGATGGATTGTCTGTTTAATGATGAAGAATATTATGAGAGTATTGAAAATGATGAATGGAATGAACGACATTTGATTACTTATGCGGATGGTTTATGACAAGTATTGGTTAACATTGGATTTGGAGAAGACCATGTTGTAGTCTGCAAGATGTAACCCTTAATAATAGAAAGCTCTAGAGCAAGACACCGAAAAAGAGCTAAGGCATAATAAATGGACACACGTGTTATGGGCATAACATTTCTCCCTCTCTCTCTCTCTTTCTTTCTCAATAAGAACCGACTTGTATGTAAATTTAGTTGAAAGGAATCAAAAATTAAACAGAGATGCACAAATGGAACCCGACAGATTAAATAATTTATGTATTTATTAATACATAAATACACCCTCTGTCAAAAATGAGGGAATAAAAAATTATGTTTCGCCAGTGTTTGCACTAATCCAATTTATCTTCCTCCCACAAGGTAAGATGTGACACAAGGTCGGGAAAGTGGGAAAGAACCAGCGCTCGAGAATTTGAGCACTCTGGTTTTTTAAAAATTGCCTGGGCAGCCCCATCGGCATTCCCCAGTAGGGGCGCCTCAGGCAGTAAGCAATAAACTTACTCCTCCCCAAAGAGGGGGAGGCAAAGCCTGAGAGGGTGCACCTCCCAGAACTGCACTAATATTCATATAAAATAACATCTAAAAGTGTGAGGTTAAAAAAAAAGAAAAGTCTTAAACTGAAATAGAAAGTAAACAAAAGAAAGAAAATGTCTCATTCTGGAAATATAGTGAAGGATTTTTTTCTGAATTCATTTTAGACGACAGTGGTTGGTCGGACTTAATATTTGTTTCTCCCTCCTTCTAAACACTTGAAATGGTTTTCTCGGGCAGTTTTTTTATTAATTTTTGCATAACGGGATGGATATTTATATAAATACAAATACTTACATTGGTCTATTATGGAGTGAAGGATTAGCCTTGAACATGAACGTTTGTGTGAAATTAATAGTCATAATATCATAAACACGTTCAACTATGCTTCTTCATCATCAGTCTTTTGATTATCAGGCAAGATTGGAGGCAATTTTCAGTGGATCACCCTGCTAAATCTAGAAATTTTTGCTTGTTAATCTTATGATAAATGTAATTTCTTTTTATCTTTTATTGTCTTTTAAAATGCACAAAGGCAAACATATGCACCATTTGAATAAATATGATAATTTTTAAAATTTCGTTTTCATATTGTTAAGACTAAAGTTGTCTTTTGGAAAATGGTCACTCTGAACTGTGCACCAGTTCTAATGCTAGTCTAATCTGGTCTCCATCCCAAGTTCTCATTGATCACTACAATTAAAACCCAGTTAATAAATATGCAAATTGTTTCAGATATGACTAGATTTCTCACTGACACAATAAATAAGTACAATTCAGCAGACCGAACATGATTTGAGATAAAAATATCAATACAATGATTCATGGTGCCGATATTCTAAGGCCATTTCAAGTATAATATGTAGTTTTGTAGTAGTTAACCAATTAAAGTATCATTATCGGCACGTTGATATCAGATATTGTGTCTTGCATTGTTCATAGAGCATTTCTATGAACAATAAAAATTTCGAGTGTTCTTTTTGTTTAGGTGGACATGACATTGATTTAAAATAAACATGATAAAATCGTGTTTTTGAGACCTTCTTCATGTTATTCATGTCTCTTCATAAGGATAAGTATTATGTACCATGCTATATATATATATATATATATATATATATATATATATATAAAATAAAGTATTATCTAATATGACTTACATCAACATACCATAGTGTCACTCTCTTCAGAACTAAAAGATATGAGGAGACCGTAATCCATATACAATAATACTTGATTATATCTACTCTAGTTACTATAGCATTTAGAATTTACTAAAAACGTCTAAATTTGGTAATATTCTTATATATAAATATATATATATAAATATATATATATATATAAATATATATATATATATATATATAAATATATATATATATATAAATATATATATATATATAAATATATATATATAAATATATATATATATATAAATATATATATATATAAATATATATATATATAAATATATATATATATAAATATATATATATATATATAAATATATATATATATATATATATAAATATATATATATATATATAAATATATATATATATATATATAAATATATATATATATATAAATATATATATATATATATATATAAATATATATATATATATAAATATATATATAAATATATATATATATATAAATATATATATATATATAAATATATATATATATATAAATATATATATATATATAAATATATATATATATATAAATATATATATATATATAAATATATATATATATATAAATATATATAAATATATATATATATATAAATATATATATATAAATATATATATATAAATATATATATATATATATATAAATATATATATATAAATATTTATAAATATATATATATATAAATATATATATATATATAAATATACATATATAAATATATAAATATATATATATAAATATATAAATATATATATATATATATATATATATATATATATAAATATATATATATATATATATATATATAAATATATAAATATATATATATATATAAATAAATATATATATATAAATATATATATATATAAATATATATATATAAATATATATATATAAATATATAATATAAAATTAAGTCGGTTGGATCTACAATGTTGAACCTAAATAGCAATACGTCTGACAAATCGATACTTTTTTCTGACTAACTTTATCCTTTTTTTTCTTCCACTATGTTATTAGCATAGATATAATTCCATTCACTTTAGTTTCTTTCTGATAATGACTACGTCAGATATGAACTTTGTCAGACTTAGAGCATTTTCTGTTTTAGTGCTGGCTACTTAAGAAATTGATAAAATAAATTTAAACATTTATATACTTATGTCGAACTTCAGAAAAAAAAACAATTTTATTTTTTTAAAATAGATATTAGCTTATTTATCTCTCAATGTTATTCATATGTCTCAACAGGAGGTACAATAATTTGTTTGCAAAAAAACTATTTAGTATGTTGCCTTCATGAAATGTTAAAAGGGGCTTCTGCCGACACTATGGGACTTTCTATGGCTGATTAGTAGATCGTTCTAATTTTAAATCAACTGTCTTCCATTTAAACACTATGCTGCTAATAATCTTTTAGAATAATGATAAACCTTTTCAAACAAAATAAATTGGTATTATCTTACTATCTTACAAATATTCACTTTTAATCAAGTTATGCTGATTATAAAGCTTCTTTTTTTCTAGAGCCTATTTGTAACATTAGCAGGCATCATCAACACAGCAGCAGCAGCTGATTATCGCTACCTTATTTATTAATTCTTATTTATTTTTTTCCTCTTTCTGTTTCTCTTTATTTTTTCTTTGTATTATGAATTTTTACTTAAACCAAACAATGTTTATTCATCAACTTAATCAGAATGCAAGCAAAACCAAAAATAATATTACAGTAGATTAAGATTTTTTTTTCAGCAACTTAACGTTTACTTTCTGATTTGTTTATTTTTGCAATGAGACAAGTTATACCAATTGAAATTGAGGAGTGCAAAGGAGGGTGAAACTCAAATCTAGGGATTCCAGTTTGCCGCTTTCATAGTTAGCATGTGCTGTGGTGTTATGTGTGATTGTGAAAAATAATTATATAATAGATCAAAAACAATTTAATATAAAAATATATTCATGACAAATAAGCTACACATAAATGTTTGTATTTCATTTCTGATGGAAATCATTAGGCCTTTCTCTATCTGACCTTGGGTGTCTATAAACACGAGACAGAAAGGTTTGTCATTTTTTAATGTATGATTGACTGAATTATAAAGTACTTGGCATTGTATGTGAGTAAAGAGTCATTTTAATTCTCAAAATTCAAAGGTTTGTGAACATTCGATCGATAGTCATATTTGTGCTAATTACTACAACTCCTTTGTAATCTAGACTTATGTCACATCACCTTTCAATTCAAAAGTTTTGAAAGCTTTCAACATTTTTGTAATCTGTTAATGAATTGAAAACAACTTCTCAATATCACTGTTCATTCTCTGCTGTCTTCCCAATACGTTCCTTCTTAAAGCAGTTACTCTCTTCATATGATAATGAATGCCACCTATAAAAAATATACCATGAACACAAGTTCTTTTTTCTTCTGAAAATGGAGTGCCCTCCATGCAAAACGGTTCACACCCTTCAAAGCTGGTAACTCTTCATTTTTTAAATTCTATTTTTACCGTAAGCAACATTTATTCCTTTGTATTGTATCTTAAATCACAATTTCGTTTCAACAACCTTCATTAGAAGGAAGTTTTTTATTTCCTGAAAATTTTACAAACATTGCAAGGATATCATCTAATCTATAAATTCTGCTGCTACGTTTAAGTTTAATTAATTTTGAACATAACTCCTCTGATGAATGTGAATTGAAAGAAGATCTACTGAGGGGCAGTTAAATGTAATATGACCTATTTTGTATTATTCGGGTTATTCTGACTACTGTTCTCATCTTGGGTGTTATTTTCTCAACGTTTCAGCCGATGTAACCTCCGACTTTCTTCAGGTGTGTCTTATAGAAATCGGTAATCTTTATGTCGAACTTATGAATTTTTAAGGAATTTATTTAATCCACGGTTGTTTTGTTCTGTCTGAAGACTGTCAGAGGTTACATCAGCCGAAACCTTGTAAGAATAACATCCAAGATGAGAATAGTAGTCCGAATAATCCACCCAAATAGTACAAATTAACAAACCATTATCTAAAAAATTCAGAAACATAGCCAGATTTTATTAGCTACGAAAGCAAGACTCGTTAGGTCAGTATTTGTCATATATATATATATATATATATATATATATATATGTTATTGAATATCTTTCACCCCCCCCCCTCTCTGCCTTTCTTCTGTTCGGATCGAGGGTCGTGTTCCGCCGATTATAAACGTGCAAAGTTGAATCAAGCAATGTTGCATGCAAAAGACAGAGTAATAATTAATAAACAAAATGAAGTAGTTCAAATAACGTTTATTGAACATGTGTGTACGTGGAATGGTGAAGTGTGTGATGTAAGCATGTGTGTCGATGGAAAAACAGTTCTTGAAAAGGTATAAGAAGAAATGAATCCGGCGTAGGAAAAGTCTTTGAAAGCCGTAACACAAAGAAAACGAGTTGTGAACTCTTACCGTTGTTTGCCCACGTGTGTTGGTAGTTGTTAGGCCGATTGAAGAGGAAAAACGTGAGACAAAACGCTAGTGTATTAGCGTCGTTCTGTCGACCAGAGAAGAGTGAAAGACGGGGCGCAGGTGCCAGCATACTTCTGTCGAGGCTGGGTAAGAAGAGAGAGAATTTCCGTTTGGCCCCGGCTTTTATAGTCCGAAGGGCAGATAACGCTGGTGTCGCTTTACAGTGCCACCTGTCAGTGAAAAAGCGACACCTACCGGCAAACCGGTGTAGTTATGTTTTGAAAGGAGGAGGTAACTGCTACAAGGACTCCCCCCCAGATTGAAAAATATTGAAGATATTATTCAATATGTACAGTTGTAGATGAGAAGCATTCTTTGTGGGTATGTCTGTTTTGCTGTTGATGATTAGAAAAAAGTAGTGTGCACGCTACTTATTTCTGTTTCTGTATTGAATGATTGATCGCAAGTGCATCTGCGGAATTGAGTGTTTGTAACGCATGTGGATCTGTGTGTTGTTTGCATGCAATTGGGTCTGCATCAAGTTTGAGCGCAAGTGAGTCTGCGGTCGAAAAATGCTGAGTGCAAGCGAATTTGCACTTGTTGGTGGCGTTGTTCATGTTGATTAGTCTGCGTGATGCAGAGCTGATGAACAAACGTTGAATTGTCAGTGAATGTTTGGTGCTTGGGTCTGCGCGGTTGTTGATGAGTGAGCACAAGTGAATCTGTGCGGTATTGATGAGTGAGCACAAGTGAGTCTGTGCAATTGTTGATGAGCGAGCACAAGTGAATCTGTGCAGTTGTTGATGAATGAGCACAAGTGAATCTGTGCAGTTGTTGATGAATGAGCACAAGTGAGTCTGTGCAGTTGTTGATGAATGAGCACAAGTGAGTCTGTGCAGTTGTTGATGAGTGAGCACAAGTGAGTCTGTGCAGTTGTTGATGAGTGAGCACAAGTGAGTCTGTGCAGGTGTTGATGAATGAGCACAAGTGAGTCTGTGCAGTTGTTGATGAATGAGCACAAGTGAGTCTGTGCAGTTGTTGATGTTGTTCATGTTAATTAGTCCGTGTTGTGGAGCTGATGAACAAACATCTAGTTGTTGAGATTGGTGGTACACTATGGTCAAAATCAGATGCACAAATGTCTGCAAGTGAGTTAGCAGGTCCAGGTACAAGTGGGTCTGTACTGGTGTTGGTGCGCGTCGTTCGAGTTGATGTGTCCCCAGTTGATCAACGAACGTCCAGTTGTTGAGTATTTAGTCGTGCTTGTGCAGTTGTACTCATTTTGAACTGGTGTGATTTCTTCCATAGTGTCGTCAGTGATGTCCGGAAATGTTTGATGAATGTCCGGGAAGAGTTGGTTGTTCAAGTTGATGTGTCCTCCTGTTTATCAATGAACGTCCAGTTGTTGAAGAGGGTTGGTAGCCCTTGAAGGGTGATGTTGGTGCTTGCTGAGCCTGACTTTTTACAACCAGTATTAAGTCTTGAGGCTTGGTGATGTTGTTCGTGTTTGACATCGTGTTGTCTGTTTTGTAGTTTTCTTTTCTTTTATGTATATATTTCCAACAACGTGGGTAGAAGGGAAAAAGAAAAAAAAATAGAGTCGTAATTTGTTTCACACGAGGAATGACGTTTTTTGTTTTCGTTTTAGTTTGTTTGAATGTTCGTTTCCACGTAGAGAAAGAATGGCGGCTTCTCTTTTCTTTGTTGTCGAAAAGAAAGAAAAAAAAATTCGTATTTTCTTTTTTTTTTGTTGTTTGAATTTTAATTTCCGCGTGGTCTGAGAGATAAAAATGGCGTTTTTTGTTTTGTTTTTTTAAATTTTTTTATCAACATGTGGTCACGAAAAAGATGGGCAGCGTGAGCGTTTGTTTTCTTTTGTTTTCTTTTTCTTTTTATTTTCTTTTTATCTCCACGTGTTCAAAACAAAGGAAGTGGCGTCTTGTAAGGTCCTTTTGTTCGTCAAAAAAGAAAAAAAAAGGATTGGCAAAAGTTTGTCTTTTTCTTTGTATATAATTTTCCGACACGTAGAGAAAGAGAAAAAATGAAATTGTAATTTGTTTTATACTCGGGGAAAGCCGAGAAATGTTTTTGTTTTTGTACGAAATTAATTACTCCGCCACATACAACAAAGCTTGCACGTCAGGTCACCAATGTTCGGATCGAGGGTCGTGTTCCGCCGATTATAAACGTGCAAAGTTGAATCAAGCAATGTTGCATGCAAAAGACAGAGTAATAATTAATAAACAAAATGAAGTAGTTCAAATAACGTTTATTGAACGTGTGTGTACGTGGAATGGTGAAGTGTGTGATGTAAGCATGTGTGTCGATGGAAAAACAGTTCTTGAAAAGGTATAAGAAGAAATGAATCCGGCGTAGGAAAAGTCTTTGAAAGCCGTAACACAAAGAAAACGAGTTGTGAACTCTTACCGTTGTTTGCCCACGTGTGTTGGTAGTTGTTAGGCCGATTGAAGAGGAAAAACGTGAGACGAAACGCTAGTGTATTAGCGTCGTTCTGTCGACCAGAGAAGAGTGAAAGACGGGGCGCAGGTGCCAGCATACTTCTGTCGAGGCTGGGTAAGAAGAGAGAGAATTTCCGTTTGGCCCCGGCTTTTATAGTCCGAAGGGCAGATAACGCTGGTGTCGCTTTACAGTGCCACCTGTCAGTGAAAAAGCGACACCTACCGGCAAACCGGTGTAGTTATGTTTTGAAAGGAGGAGGTAACTGCTACACTTCCTTCAAGACACAAGATTCGACCCTGAGAGATTCCCCCACAGTGCAGCAAAGAGAAAATTCCACCTTGACATATCCCCATAGCCATCTGCAGCAAAGAAAGGAGCAACCCTATGGCACATCTGCGAACAACCCTGAAAGACACCAACAGGCATCTGGACCAGAAAAAAATATAATCATGGCACATCAGCAAAAAAAAATAAATAAAGGAAGGCATAAAAAAAAACTGTTAATCTCAAAAAACGAGGCAAACTCCGATTTAAATGAATAAATGCAGCCATTTAATAGGCACATTAAACGACGAAAATGCCATTTTATTACAGACAAACGAAAATGTTATTTTAAATCAAAGCATTAAAAAAAAAATGATGAAAATACTAGTTCAAACTTAATCATGACAGACTGACGAAAATGCTATTTCAGACGTATGTATGACAGACTGACGAAAAGGCTATTTCAAGTTAAAGTATGACAGAGAGACAGACAGAAAGAACAACAGACAAAAAGTCTATTTCAAACTTATGTATGACAGATAAACAATAATGCTATTTCAAACTTACGCATGACAGACTGACGAAAGTGTAATTTCAAATTAAAGTATGGCAGACTGAAGAAAATTTAATTTAAATGTAATTGTGATAGAACTACAAAAATGGTATTTTAAACTTAAGCATTATAGACCGACGAAAATTTTATTTCAATTTTACGAGTTACGAACAAACAAAAATAGTATTTCATGCTTAAGCAGGCCAGAGCTATGAAAATGCTAGTTTAAACTTCATTGCTTCGCTTCATTCTTAGCGCAAATTGCTTGTTTTTATAAATTGTTCTGAGATAAATTATTGTTTAAACAGTCTTTTACTTTTGTAAACATGTCTAAACAAAATGTGTTTTATTTATTTTGAATTTAAATGCCCTTCATTAACCCCAACACTAACCTCAAGTCCGAGATGGTAAAATGAGTCTAAAATAGTTCTTGAAGAAAATCATTTTTTTTCTCCATTTTCTCTCAGCAGAAAAATAACTTATACTGGAGGGTTCCTCAGACAGTCAGTCCAAACAGAACATAAAAGAGAGTCGGTGACTGATCGAAAACAGGAATCAGTAAAAGACCAAGAAAAATTCTGGCCAATTCGACCTCCTTTAAGAGATAAGAGCAAAGTTCTCCAATAGTAGCACCGGTCAAATTCTTGAAGTTGTCTTTTCTCCCCAACGAGAACAACATAACTTTGCATTTTTATTATTATTGTTGTTACACACTTGTGTTCTAAGAAATATTTGTTATTGTTCACAGCGAGTTTTTTTGCTTGTCAACAAAACCGAACACTTACTGACGCAACTTGATCGGAAACTTCAGTATCAAAATTCTGCACATCTTTCAAACACAGCGTGGGTATAGAACGATGAACAGATAAACCAGTCAAAATGCATGTGGTCATCAGAGAATCCGCCCACAAAAATAAAATTAAGTAAGACGTCATATTTGTGGTTAAATGCCATTTGAGTTATACCCCCTTTGCAAATTGGCTGTTTGGAGTCTCTAACCACTAGATGGCTCTGGTGGGGAGTCAATTTGCATAGGGGTGTGGTTTAGTACTATTTAAGTTATCCCCCTTTGCAGATTGGCTGTTTGGAGTCTCTAACCACTAGATTGCTCTGGTGGGGAGTCAATTTGCATAGGGGTGTGGTTTAGTACTATTTGAGTTATCCCCCTTTGCAGATTGGCTGTTTGGAGTCTCTAACCACTAGATTGCTCTGGTGGGGAGTCAATTTGCATAGGGGTGTGGTTTAGTGCTATTTGAGGTATCCCCCTTTGCAGATTGGCTGTTTGGAGTCTCTAACCGCTGGATGGCTCTGGTGGGGAGTCAATTTGCATATGGGTGGATTTAACAGTATAAAAACTGTACTTTTGTGAAGAGTGTCAATGCTCAGTGAGCAAAGTGAAGTGGAGAGAGAAAGAGGGGCAGAAGGCAGAAGGTGGAGAATTCATAGATTTTTATTTTTCAAGAACTTTCCTTTTACGGATAGACCAGAGTATGGCTGTCAAACACAAACGAAGATATCAATATGTGTTAAAAAAACAAACTAATACATAATTAGCTATGGTATTCCTCATAACATTTTTATTGATAAAAAATGTTCAATCTTGTTATAGTTTTGTTTGCCAGAAAGACAGATGACACATTTTTATTATAGATTGTGTTTAAGTAAGTTCTCAGTAATGAACGGGCCACTTTTCGAGGTTAACACTTGATCTCTATATGAGATACATAGATATCCAAATGTTCACCTAAAGCTCTTCTTTACCTCTCAAACGTTGAGTCAGTAAAATAATGAAGAACATTAATTTTCCTCTCTCCAATTGACCAGTAAACTATGTTATAGTATATTTTTCTTGTGGTCTCTTGGTCTTTCTGGATTCCAAGCTAAGAGCTGTTACTTGTTGTAACATTACAAGAAGGTGCACCATTCCTCGTGTTAGCTATTGTATAGCCATGTGGAGATCTTATTTGGGCTTCGAATACTATGTTACTTTGAATATTTTGTCTGTTTTTACTTGTCAGGTTGACAAACCCTTATACGGAGAGACTGAACATACTCGAGAATGGTGTATAGTAGGTAATTCAAACTCTCCAGTAAGTAATATGCATATTTCTGTGCAAAGTAAAACGTCATCTTTGCTTGGTATGGCTGTCCAATGCAAACGTACATCTCAATGTGTTATGGTATCCTACCTATAACGGACTACTTGAACTCTTTCACTCACCGTCAATACTGGGAGCGCATGCTTCTCAGTGTTGGAACAACACCAGCCTGTGCAGCCTTTCTGTAATGTCAGTTGCTTAGAGACTTTGGACTAGTCAATACCAGTCGAGTATTAATAATCAACAATCAGTCCGGCAGGAACTGGGCCATTTTAGTGGCCTTTTATCTGTTGGGCTAAGGCATTAGTCCGAAGTAGTCCTAGGAGGTCTCCCCTCTTTGGGGAGGAGTAAGTTTGGTGCTTACTGCCTGCGGCGCCTTGACCGGAGAATGCTGACAGGGATGGCCAGGCAATTTTTTAGAGGCCAGAGTGCTCCTTCTTTAGGTGCGCTGGCTTGACACTCCCCACCTTCTGGCCTTGTGCCACAACTTTCTGCGGTGGGAAGGAAGTAAATACCTGGAACCACACCAGTCTACTCTGGCAGTCAAAACTAATGTACAACCACTGTTGTTGTATTATAATTTTCTTGTTTTCTCTAAACTCCAAGTCTGTGTTTTACTTCCGGCTCCTTTACAGGGTTACAACAACTGCCGACGAGGTACAATAAGGGATTCTTGAGAACCTTAAAATGGACGCAACAACTGGTGACAGAGTATACTAAGCATTATTTGAGAATCTTAAAAGAAGGGCAACCGTGGAGAAATCAACGGCAAATTCATCTGGCAAAGTCCTAGTTTTAAAAACTGGCTTTACCGGCGGACCAACAAGAAATAAAAAAACACATAAAAGACCAACTTATTTTCTCTCAAAGAAGAAAGGTCAGTGGTTTTTTTTCTTTTTTTACTATTCCGGCACTGTGTTAATTTTTAACAATGAAGGAATACACCATATGTTTTTTCTCTCCAAAAGAAAAAAGTCCTGCCGCCGAAAGAAAAAATTAAAACCTTATTTTTTTTCTATTGACAAAAATGCTGACTGTAAATTCTACAGTCACATGAAAAGTGTACTAAAAAAAGTGATTCTTTTTTGTTGGTCGAAAAATAAAAAAGGTTTTATACTCTTTCTTTTTTTACAACTAAAATAGCGTTAGCAGCGTAATATAAAATAAAGAATTTCTAAAATCCGTATTCTATAAGACACATTTTAACTATGGAAGATTTTAAAGTGAATATAACAGAACTCGTCAAGTATCAAATGCAACAGCAACTAGAACAAAGAAAGAGACCTAAATAAGACTTCTGGAACAAAAAAGGAGCCGCTGAAAGGTTACAAAAAGCTGAAGACAACTCAAAAATTAAGAAAAATTTTAAAAGCTACTACTGCAGCAACAACAAAAAGCCGACAAAAAACTACTGGAACAAAAAAGAGAAACCGATCAACAGACTGAAGTATTAATGCAAGCAATATCTCATAGGGGTCAAAATACTGAGAACGAACATGCTTTTTCTCAGAATGCTGTTTGGAGTGCAATTGACAATTACACTCATTCCCAAGACAAGGATAACACCATTGCTTTATATTTCAGATGGTATGAGGATCTATACAAAATAGATTGTGAAAATTGGGTAGACTCTCAAAAAGTTCGCCTACTGCTCTGAAAATTAGGCACCACCGAACATACTAAATTTGTGGACATTATTTTATCCCCCCAAATTATCAACTTGACTTTTTCTGAAACTGTTAATGCTGTTAAAGTATTATTTAGCCCTAAAACTTCTGTTCGACAAACGATGGAAGTGTTTAAATGCAATAAAAAAGATGGCTAAGACTATGCAACGTTCGAGTCAATTGTTAATAAACACTGTGACGATTTCAAATTAGTTTAACTTAGCACGGATAACTTTAAATGTTTAATTTTCATGTAAGGACTCATATCAGGAAAAGATGCAGAAATCAGACGTAGTGTTCTTAACAAGTTAGAAGGGAACCAAATTTAACATTACAGAAATTAGGCAAAGACTGCCAGAGATTTATAAGTGTTAAGCAAGATTCAAAAGACATTGAAGAGTCGGGAATTGTGCACATAAAAAGGTATGTCAGAAAACACATTTCAAATCTCTTTCAAAAACAACTCAAAACAAAAAGAGAGATTATTTTCACGCTCCTACAAAAATAAACCATCCCAATAAAAAACAAGATAAATTACCGCCGAACCCCTATTTTTGTTATGGAGCCCTTCATTGGGTAACGGATTGCCCATAACATTTTAAAACCTGTCAAACTTGTAATAAAGTCAGATACAAGAGTTCACATTCCAGATCTAATGAATGAATACAGCAAATAAAACTCGGATTAAATCCACAAAAATGAACGAACAGGACGGTAGAATTATAAGAAATAAGGTATAGGTAAAAATCCTGAATAAAAATGTAAAATTACAATTGGATTCTGGTTCAGACGTGTCGGTTATCTACATACATACATGGAGAAGGTTGGGAAAACCGACCATGCTAAGGACCAACAAAATAGCCAGAACCGTGACTGGTGAAAAATTAAATTTGAGGGTGAAATTATCACAGACATTACTTTAAACAGAATTAGCAAAAAGTAAAAATATTCACATTAAAAAATACCAACAATTTATTTAGCACAGACTTATTGCAGCTGTTCAACCAAAAAATAAAAAATCTGACGACCAAGTCAAAAAAACGAAAGAAGGAATTTGTTTCAACCTTTAAAAATCATATGAAATGAACTCAAAACAAATTGTCGGCAAAAAGTAAAGCACATAAGGACACAATTCATGCTGAAAATAGCTAACACTAAAACAATAGAAATTAAGTCAAATTCTTTGGATAACCAGTTGAAGGGTAAAGAGAGTGAACTTATGGTTCCAGAGCTGGAATCGCTAAAGTTGAAACTCAAACTTAAAGATGTGCTTCAAAATCAGAAGTCTAGAATGAAAAAGCTGGAGGATATCAAATCTGAATTTGATAGAGGCCCTCAGTTCTCTCATAGGAGACACCTAAATCAAATTAGGGAACAGCTTTCCCCAGGAAGATGTTATATAGTTACCAGCTACAACATTTTTGACACACAGCTACCTCAAGCAGCCTAAGAATAATGTCAATCCAAATAGGAAACGATTCTATGACCCCTGAGGAGGGTGTTATGGTACCTTACCTATACGCACTACTTGAACTCTTCTACTCACCATAAATACTGGGAGCACATGCTTCTCAGTGTTGGCACCACACCAGTCTATACTGGCAGCAGAGACTGATGTACAACACTCTTGTTCTCTGTTATATTATACTTTTCTTCAATATACTTATTTTCTCTAAACTCTGAGTTCGTGTTTTCCTTCCGGACCCTTTACAGGGTCACAACACAATGTATGTAAAAAAAAAACAACAACAATCTTATTCTATATAATAATATGCTAAGGTAATTTTATGTTCGTATATACGTTATCACTTGTCACTTTTTTTATTTACAGATAGGATCGCCCGATCAGCAAAGATTTACTTAAAGAATATTTAGCTGACAATTATTTTTATGGTAAGCAGGAAGAAAATATTTATTTTGAAACGATTTAAATTGTAACAATAAATAAATAAAATAATTAAAACTTTCGTTTATTTATTTAAAAGAAAATATTCAGCTGACAATTATTATTTACAGTAAGAACAAAGAATATTGTTTTTAAAAGATATACATTGTTACAATTTTCAATAAATAAAGAGACATATTCGTTTTCTTTATTTAAAGAATTTTTAACTGACAATGGCAATTATTTTATGTAAGAAGAAAGAGACAAATTTTGTTAAATATTATAAAACCGTACATACATTTCAAACAAAATATCATTAGCAATAAATTATACGGATAGATTTAGACAGCTAGCATTAAATTTCCATGGGTTCCCGCTTGTAATCAATATCACTATGAGATTCTCCATGAAAATTTAATTGTTTGATCTTGTTAGTTTTTGTTTCAATTGCCGGACAGACAGAGATACCACATTTATATTATAGATTGCGTATATATGCATATTTGTGTGCACACAGAGTAACATGTGCTTGTGTCTAAGTTATTTGATATTCAAAGATAATAGAGATGCAAATATATTCATAGTGTAACAATAAATAAGTCATGGTTTTCAATCTTTGCAACAGACGGCCATATTTTCGACGCCATTCCTCTCTCAGACTTTTACATATCACCTCCATTTTACCATTTACTGACGAAATCAGCGCCACCTGTTCATAGTGCACACCCAATTACTGTCCCATTACCAGAAACATGTCCTCTCTTGTCAAGCGGCATCTGCATGACAGCGATCAATTTGGTGATGCTGCCACAAGAAATTGGTACGCAGGTGCAGTCGGATGATTTGTGATCAACGCACCAACGCTACTTACATCAGGGATGCTGGTGTCCTTTGCAGTGGAAGAAAATGAAAAGACAGATGGAGGGATAGATATTAAATCTTTTTTGGAAGGCCGTGTGGAGAAATTAAAATTGCATCATATTAGCTGTTATGGTGCTGTGGTTATAAATTGCAGATGGAACCACCTGACACAGATGGAAAAGACACTTGTCAGTCTCAATAGAATAGCATAAAAATAATTGGTTCTATGTGAATCAGAAAAAAAAAATATATATATATATAAAGTTAGGTATGTTTATATAATTGTATGTACAGGATCCAGTCCTAAAACTAATGAATCGATCATTATGAACTTTGAAACACAGCAACTAGGCGTAAGGAGTCCATATATACTATATCTAGTTCAATTTATTTTTCATACAAAGGGGGCTAAAGAGAGGGTGGAAGCCCTTTGTGAAAATTCCGATACGTTTGATTTTTGTGAAATTTGAACAATAGGTATTAGACGTCAATTAATAAATATTCTCCAAATTTCAGTTTCTTTGGAGTATAATGTAGACACAATCTCCTATTTGTAATTAAAATATTTCAGATTTGCATTAAATTTGATCCATAGTCATTCGACAACAATTAAGCATGATTCCCTGAATTTCAATTTTTTCTTAAAACCCCTTAAGCTGAAGCCTTTAATTTAAGACATTTTCTAGAATCAAATTCATGTATTGGATTTTTATCAAAATTGTAATAAGAATTCTAGACATAAGGTTGAGGTAGCGTTATATCTTGAATTTAATCTTCATAAAGGGACATAGAAGTGGTGCAAAACTGTTCTGTTCAGAGAATAAATTTTACCCATCTTGGGCAGAGTATTCTTTTAGTGTATATATATATATATATACATATATATATATAAATGTTTTGAGGTACAAAATTTATAGATAACTTTAAAAAAATACGCGGAAATCTCTCCAAGGCCCTTTCGACTATCATCTCGTCAGGAGAAAATCGATAGTTTTAATTAATAATAACGTCGAAAGAAAGAGCAAAATGGGGAAATTGAGTGTGCCAAAATTATCGTTAAGCGATTAAAATTCAATTTAATGATTTCGATTATATATATATACATATATATACATATATACATATATATACATGTATATATATATACATATATATACATGTATATATATATACATATATATACATATATATACATGTATATATATATACATATATATACATATATACATATATATACATGTATATATATATACATATATATACATATATATACATGTATATATATATACATATATATACATATATATACATGTATATATATATACATATATATACATATATATACATGTATATACATATACATATATATACATATATATACATGTATATATATATACATATATATACATATATATACATGTATATATATATACATATATATACATATATACATATATATACATGTATATATATATACATATATATACATATATACATATATATACATGTATATATATATACATATATATATATATATATATATATATATACATATATATATATATATACATATATACATATATATACATGTATATATATATACATATATATATATATACATATATATACATGTATATATATATACATACATATATATATATATATACATATATACATATATATACATGTATATATATATACATATATATATATATACATATATATACATGTATATATATATATATATATATATATGTGTGTGTGTGTGTGTTAGTGTGTGTGTGTGTAGATATCAAATATCCACATATGCTCTTTAAAATCTCTAAAAATTTTATGACAATTTTGTATTATTATTCTAGAACTTCTTTGGAATTTAATTTTCCACTGGCCATACAATCTTTCAGTATTTAATATTTCATATGACACAGAGTTTAATCATTTTTAACATCGGAAGTGAACTGATATGGTAGAGAAAAATTAATATCTTTGTGGTTTAGCTGACATCTCTGGTAAATAATGTGGTCTGGACACTTTTCTCTGAGGCAAGCAGCTGGAACTCATGGATGAAGACAAAGACAATTCGTTCTAAAACTATATTATTAACTTATGATGTTTCGATTTCCTTACTTATGAGTTGCTTCTGGCTGAATCATACTAAGACGGGGTATGATCGCTCCTATCTAGCTGCACTTAAATTGGCTGTATGTTCTTGCTAGGTTTAATATTGGAACTGTCTTCATTACAATTCTCTCTGATCGAAGTCGGTAAAGTCTGAACACATACGATAATTGGATATTTACCAGTTGTCATACCATCATACCATTCTCTGAGTGCGGTATATTTTGGCTCGGTCCTAGAACATGTATTCTCCCAAGCCTTACCTCCGGGAGAGGCATTAGTTTATTGTAGATTGCTTGAAGCACCTCTACTGGAGAATGTTGACGGGCCTGTTCTTAGCTACTTTTGCACCTGATCAGAGTGCTCTCTCAGGTGAGCTGATTGTCCTCACCCTCAGGCCTGTAGAAAGCAAGTAAATCCTTCTTATTTTCTTTTACTTGTGCGTGTATAAACCCTTATACACCCGTGCCGTCGTTGAAACATGGGTCTTGCTTGTCTGTTAATACAAAAGCACTTTGATGCCGATGTTGATTTATATATAAAAAAGTTGATTTGAAAAAAGAATAGTCACAAAAAATATGAGGGACGAGTTATTTTCGTACATGAGAGGGAGAGAGAGATAGACAGACATATAGATAGACAAATAATTTGTCTTGCTACACCCATGTCACACTGTGTGTGCTACCCCCCCCCCCCCCATTGGGGACAGCACCCTAGATACGTCTTTCTTGTTTGAAGTATTTATCGCCAGACAAAAAGACAAGAAATTTCTACCCGGAAGTCATGTGGTTTCGTTAATGTATGTTCTGGGGGTCATCTTTGACCCTTAAGGTGTCACCCAAACTTTTCCATTCAAACAGCGGTATTTTTTATACAACATCCCAACCGTTTTTTTATTTTTATTCAGACTTTATGGACACACTGTATATGTGCATATTGATATTAAATATTCATATATGTTCCTTAAATTCTATAAAAATTGGATGACAAACATTTTTTTATATATACATGGAGTTTGGAAAAATTGTTTGCACACTGTGGGATTTTGAAATAAGTTCCCATGAACAGAGGTCGAGAAACGCTTGGTTTTTAAGTTATAAGTCATTGAAACAAATACTCGTCAACATTTTTTCATGTAAACATCTAACACTTACAATTGGTGTGATAGTTCACTGTGATTATTACATATGGGATAGATAAACTATCCCTGTGACAGGATCACAGGAAAAATAAGCCTGGGCCTGGTGTTGCCATATACACCTGTTGTGTTCTCAACCTTGTGTCATGCATGCAGCAACATTAAAGTTCACAAATTGTTATTCATACTTTAGATGCTTATCGTTCCTCCTGTATGTACTTCTGCAGTGATCTTTTTAGACTGAGGAAATGCCGTTCTGTAATTAAAGGTTCTTATTTATACTTAAAAAAAAACTAACTCGACTGAAATCTGATGGAGACAGCAGTCATTTATTCAATGTGATCTTTGTTCTAAATCACTGACGAGCAGAGGGGTAAGAGAGACTGAGAGAGAGAGAAATAGTGAAATCATTAATTAATTATATCTTGTCAGCCCATGTTATTAACACATCCGAACACCTCGTGTGCTTCCAAATGGACCGTCCTTTCCTATCACCCTCTCTCTTTAAACCATGTGACATATCCGTTTCTAGTACATTCCTACGTCCTAAGCAATTTTCAACGAGATCATCAAGTTGACCTTGGCTAACCTCTCAGCGGTTTTCCATTTTCTGTTATGTACAGCTAAGTTATATAAATAAACAAAAATAAAAGATGTAGGGCTCAAAAATGATCTAAATGTCATGATTCACAGAGGGTACCTTTGATAGCTAACATTGGGGACCCAGTCAGCATCCTGCGAAAGTCAAGCCTTCTTATTTCAGATAACAGAATACAACAAAAAAAATGCATGGTAAATAAATAGGATCAGTGAAAACAAAAGACCATGCAGAGGAAAAAATGGACCACAAAGGAAATTAGACTAGTAATTAAATTCTATTAGAAAAGCAACCCGCACACAAAGAGGTTCCACTATTACACATAGAGAACATAATCCCAAAGTTATGCCATCGATATTCCAAACACCTTGTATAGTTGACATGAAGTAACACAATAGTATGAATGCACATGCATAGTAAAATTGTTTGATTTTTTATGTCATTACTGTTAAAAACGTCGACATATGTTTTCCAACATCACTTTAAATAAGAGGACAAAACTATGATGGCCTCTATAAACAACCTCACACAGCAGACTCCATCCCTTTACGAATATCACCTGCAGGTGAGACGATTCGGAGGCGGGTAGTTTTAAGTCATGATATTGACTTACATGAGTTTTGAATTCTTTTTCTTCATGTTAATTTTCTTGCCTATCCAGCATGCGTATGTTGGTCAATATTGACCCAATATGGGCATTCTGACTAGAGGATGGACAGGAAAAAGTTATGCCAGATGAATATGACAGATCAGTGTTCGTTTAATCTCGAAAATCTTTACATCAAACTCGAGCATCTATACAGAATTTCGAATGGAAGCAGGAGTAGATTGTTCTCATTCCGTTAGTCATGACCGAGTAAAAATATTAATTTTTATTTTATTCATAGTTAGTATAGCCTGTAATGGGCATTAAACCCTAAACCTCTAGAAGACTGTCATTTAGAACTGCTTGTTACTCGACGCTATTATTCATTATTTAGTCTCATGAATTTCTTTATGATTGTTTTTTTTTCTATGTCAATTTACCCACTAGCAGACCATGTCTTTAAGAATATCTTTTGCATTTTTTACCACTATTGTATTAGTCAAATTCAGTTAATTTTTAATTTTTTAAATTTCATCCGCTGACATTGGTTGATGCTGAAATTACATTCTTTGGGCTCAAATATTTAAATAATATTTTCGTTCTTTTTTTAACATAATTAAACCCAAACAGGGGTAGCTGCCACTGTAGACATAAGGGGCTACTTAGAATTAGGGTGAAAGTTTTTTTTTTTTTGGGGGGGGGGGGTCATCATAAGTTGGGAGTTGTGCAGCAAGGTGCCTGTTCACATTAGTTTTAAATTTCTGCATGTCGGTACAGTCAGGGAAACAGGGAGCAGGAAGGGAGTTCCAAAAGCCAGCAGCACGAGAAAAGAAGCTATTAGAGTAAAAGGCTTCCAGCATTTTGGGACCTCCACAGTGAATGGATGGGATTTAGCTGATTGTCGGGTTGATCAAGTGTATTTACATCAAGGAGGCACCGGAGCAGCAAGTTTATCAGAGCACATTCCATTGAAGTACTTGTAAAATAAGCACAAGGATGCAATATTGCACCAATGGGACAGGGGCTGGTAGATAGTGAGGGACCTATTAAATTAGCAACTCTTTTTTGGACATTAAAGAGAGAGAGAGAGAGAGAGAGAGAGAGAGAGAGAGTCGAGGGAATAGTACACCAGCCCAGATGTGGCAACAATACTCCATGCATGGGCGGATGGTGGCTTTGTAGATATATAGGATACTGTCAGGTGTGAGAAATTTTCTAGCATGGTAGAGGGAGCCCACTTACTTTACAGCAGCCTAGGCAATGTCTTCAATGTATTTATTCCAATTCATGCTACCTGTGAATGTTAGGCCGAGGAGTTTGAACATTGGACTCTCAGGTAGAGTAATTTGTCATCGCCATTAGTGGGTGAAGGGGTTTCTTGTAGTTGTCGAAGGAAAGGAGCTTTGTCTTAGCAGCATTAAATGTTACCATCCATTTATGACCCCATTCCACTACAGACTAGAGGTCACTCTCTAAGGATTCAGCCATTGCCTTGGATATGTGCGTGTGCATGTCCGTTTTGCCCACATGATGAGAGTAGAGCGTGGTGTCATCAGCAAACATACCCATCTCAGACACAATGTCATCAGGGAGGTCGTTTATAAAAATCAGAAACAATAAAGGTCCAAGGATCGATCACTGGGGTACACCTGAATTCATGTCATGTTGTTTGGATGAACGCCCATCGAGGACAACCCGGATCTTTCTTTTGGTTAGGTAGGATCTGATTATGATATATCCGTCCAGTAATACCATATGAATAGATTTTTATGAGAAACCCTTCATGCCAGACCTTATCAAAGGCTTTGGATATATCAAGCGCTACTGCCATAGCTTCACCTGCCTTGTACAGTGTATGATATATGCATTCCGTTAGGATATTTGTTTACAAAAAGGTTGTTTATACATATGAAAATTAAAATCCATTATACTATGCAATTAATTATTAATATATGCTTTTTAAAATAATGAAAATTTGGCATAATGGTTAAAGTGTTCACTAATGGGCTGGAAGATCGGGGTTGAGTCATACAGAAGACTCAAAAAATGGTACTTGATGTCTCCTTGCTAAAACCTCATAATTATACGGTGAGGATCAAATGTAAGTGGAGCAATCCAGGGAAAGCTGTGTCACCCTTCTCTACATCTAGATGTAGTAGCCAACGAAAAGGGAGCCTTTGGGTTACCCTCGACTATGGTTGATCCATTTCATTAATACCATCCCATTTGGTAGAATGGTTAGGGTGTTCGCTAATGGGCTCAGAGATTATCGTGATTGTTATACCAAAGACTAAAAACAATGGTATTTGATATTTCTTTGCTAAAAACTCAGCATTATAAGGTGAGGATCAAGGTAAGTAGAGCAATCCAGAGAAATGTGTGGCACTCTGCCCTACATTTTGGTGTAGTATTCAATAAAAAGGGAGCATTCGGGTCACCCTTAACTATGGCTGATCCATTTATTTATTGTATTACACATCCCATTCACCTTGTTAAGAGCCACTTTGTCTCCGAAAATTCATTATTTTACTGTAATTGCTGAATTCATCCAGTTTATTCTTAAAAAACAGATTTTATTTTTGAAACGTCTTCCCAATAAATTACCAGCATAAGGAGAGATATTAATTAAAATAAAAAACTATTTTTCTATATTTAGAAATCCACTTATTTTGAAGATCTAAAATTGTTTATTTTTATCTTTTAATAAAATAATTTATTTCATAACAGAATTTAAAAAAGAAAAAAGAAAACACGAATAGGTTAAAACATGCTAGTCAATAATTTAAGAATAACAAATCATCAAGAAGAAAATGGTCACGATACATAATAAATTGACATAAAAGTTCAATTTTCTACAAGTTAAAAAGTTAATGCAAACATATACTTTGTTGTCCTATTCTAAATAATCTGTTTATAATTTTAAAAGCCTTTGTGGATCTATCAGAAACATTAAGAAGTTTTATCATATGTGCTGCTTGTTTGACAGACTGAGAGCAGGCTCGAAGTGATTGCTTCAATAATAGTGATAGAAAGGCATCCGAAGAAAAGGTCTCAAATAGATCGTCCCTAATTCTTCTATCTAATAAAATAATTAAACCTAAAGATTCTAATCTATTTTTATAATTTAGATCATTTTTTATTATTATTAGTTTAATCAATTTTCTTTGTACTTTGTGATTTTCTGATTTAACAATTATGGTTTTATTTGCATTATTCGAACTACTCTTCTTATCTTGGACGTTATTCTCAGGTGCATCTTGTCGACTTCGAGAACCTGTACAAAATTTCCAACTGAACCCTTTATTAAATCCACAAGAATAGTTTGCTCTTATTCCGTCATCCATGACCTGATAGAAGTCTTAAGTAATTTGTAATTGAATTCTTAGTATTGTCCGTGCTGATGATTTAACCTTTAACCTCCAGAAGACTGTCACTTATTATTACTACATACTTATATCTGTTACACTATGGATCCTTGTGGACAATTCTAATATGAATATTAGGAATCTTAAACCTATTCTTGTTTTAGAGTCTTAATACTTATTACTATATGGTTGATGGAACAGGAGCAAGCGACTTCCATGATTTTAGTAAAGCCGCCCTGAAGAAAGTCCAAGGTTACATGTGAGAATGACATTTCAGATAAGAACAGTAGTCCAAATAATACAAATTATCAACCCTGATCGAAAAAATTCCAAACCATAATACGGTATTATCATTATTCTTGATTAACTATTTGGATCGCTTTTTCCTGGATTGACGTTCTATGTTATACAGAATTTTAACATCATTTATTTATTGAGTAACTTTATAATCCTGTTAGTTTTGGCCCCCATCTGCAAATTATTTTATTAATCTTTTTGTCATAAAACGTCATACACTGACAAAATGTAGCAATATTGGACATGGGATCTGTTAGTTGACAGAGAAATAGGACATTTCCATGGGAAATTAAGGTTAGAAATTTAGCAAATGTGTTTAAGAAAGTGACGTCATGAACAGAAAGCCTGGAGTAAGACGTGGTGAAAAGAGCAATGTGGGTTTTCTCATTGTAAAACAACAGGTATGTTTTTTGGAGATCATATACCCCTAAGCAACTGGACAAAAATATGTAATATTACTGTATATATGTAAAGATAAATAATATTGTGTACTAGTAAGCCTCGTGGAAATTTCACAGATGTATACTTCATCTGTTATATATTGCTGTTGTGCATTCTATGGGTGTCCGTCGTGAACACAGACCCCACAATATTATTGTACCACTTTTGTTCAAACTGAAACATACTTACCTAAGTACGATGATTAATGCAGTTTCAGAATATATCTGGGGGTGGAGTCTATCTCCAAAAAGCTTATATAAGTTATTGACATATTTCCATTCTGTCGACGTCCAGTGCGAATGCAAACTCAACAATATTATTGCACCATCTTTGAATAGAACAGAAAATACTGTTTGATCCAAGAAAGTGTATTTTAGTTCGAGTTTCATGTTCGACACAACAGAGGCATCAGATGAAATTTTATGAATTAATTCTTTTGCATGGCATCTGCGGCAATCAGGCGATCCATCTTCCAAAAATGGCATAGAGGGTGATAGCGTACATATGAACATGAAATTGCCTTAGCGTATTATGTTTTGCATTATGATGCTAAGAGCAATTTAAAGAAAAAAATATAAACCCCAAAACGAATATGTACTGTTGTTATTACTATTAAAAAACAACTATTACAGCGCTGCTACGTAGAAGAGAAGCAGATGCACAACTGCTGTTACGAAGAAGGAAGAACACAACTGCACACATATCATGACTATGATACCTATAAAGAAAAAAAGACGTAACAATATTATTGTACCTTGATTAGACAGAACAGATACTACACTTAGATCGTAGTCCGAATGCCAAGAAAGTGTATTTTAGTTTGAGTTTCACGTTCGAGACAACAGCAGCATCAGATGAAATTTAAAAGATTACTTTTTTTGCATTGCATTTCAGCGATCAGGCGATCCCATCGTTTAAAAAAGGGATGGAGGATTATAACATACGCAGGAACATAAATTGCCTCAGCGTATTATTATTACTAGCAAATATATGCTCCCACCGGTCGCATACTTTTGCTAGGCTGCCACGTCAGAAATGACGCTAGTATGTAATTTGGGTAGTGATTTTTATCACAACAATTAATTTAAATAATATATTGCACATGATAAATAACAACATTAATAAAAAGAAAAATTAAGTTTGCATTGTTATCGTCTGCTCGCTTTTCTTTCAACCCAATCGTTTTGCGCCAAATCCACGAAAGAATTTAAAAAATAATAAATAATAATAGTTTTAGCTTTTCAAAGAGAAAAATGAAAAGTGTACCTAAAATAAAATTAACAATGAAAAAATACAGCGAATACGATTCTAAAAACAGTTATTTACTTGCCCAGTAAAAGGTGTCCCCCCCCAAGTTATCGTCTGCTCGCTTTTCTTTACACTCAATCGTTTTGCGCCAAATCCACGTCAGAATATAATAAGTAATATTTTATGTCTTTCAAAGCGGAAAAAAGGTGTACATAAATTAAAATCAATTAAAAAAAAGCAAAATACAGCGAACACTATTCTAAAATCAGTTATGTAGTTTTCCAGTACAATGTGTTGTTTTTTTTGTTGACAAAAAAACTAAATTCATCATGATGTGTGTGTGTTTTTTTAAATAGTAATTTTTAAATCAATTATTTTAATTAAACAATTTCATTCAATAAATTTGTTAAAATCAACAATTTAAAAAACTAAATACAGCGAACACTAATTTTCAAATCGGAAAAAAAGGTGTATCTGAAAATTATCAATAAAAAACTTGGTACTCTTTTACTGCAGGACCCGCGATAACTTTAAAAAAAAAAGTTTAGCTAAACTAAATTCTTTATAATGTGTGTGTGTTTATCAATTATTATTTTAATTAAACAATTTGATTCAATAAATTTGTGTTTTAAAACATAATGGCTAAAAAAATTAAGAAAATAAACAAACTCAGAACGTTTTAATAAAATAAATCAGTAAAGTATTAACACGCCTGTTCAGAGGGAGGTACGCTGTTTAATCAGTTGACGTAGAGGAAATAACTACGTAACTCATTTTATAAATAAATAATAAAAGAAATAATTATAATTTATAAGTAAGATTATTAGAGAGCAAAGTAGTGTAAATACATGTTGAAATCTGAAGAGAACAATCATGAGTGTATATTTGCGAATACTAATTTATTAGAAGTTCAAAAGCAATTGATTATGTAAATTGGGAAATGCACATAGTGTTTATGGCATTTTTTTTAATAGTATATAATGAAGCTGGCGGACTCAATAAATAGTCATAGTACTCTGATGGAGTTTCGGCTTCAGACAGACAGATACATAAACTCCATTATTAATAGATATAGATTTAAACAAATAAATATTAAACAATTGTTATATATTGTTGTTGTGCATTCTATGGGCGTCTGTTGTGAACGCAGACCTCACAATATTATTGTACCACTTTTGTTCAAACTGAAACATACTTACCTAAGCACGATGATTAATGCAGTTTCAGAATATATCTAGGGGTGGAATCTATTTCCAAAAAGTTTATATAAGTTATTGACATATTTCCATTCTATGGACGTCCAGTGCGAATGCAAACTCAACAATATTATTGCACCATCTTTGAAAAGAACAAAAAATACTGTTTGATTCGAGCCCAAAGGCAAAGAAAGTGTATTTTAGTTGAAGTTTCATGTTCGACACAACAGAGGCATCAGATGAAATTTTATAAATTAATTCTTTTGCATGGCATCTGCGGCAATCGGGCGATCCCATCTTCCAAAAATAGCATGGAGGGTGATAGCGTACATATGAACATGAAATTGCCTTAATGTATTATGTTTTGCATTATAATGCTAAGAGCAATTTACAGAAAAAAATATAAACCCCAAAACGAATATGTACTGTTGTTATTACTACAAAAAAACAACTATTACAGACGCTGCTATGTAGGAAGAGAAGCAGATGTACAACTGCTGTTACGAAGAAGGAAGAAAACAACTGCACACATATCATGACTATAATATCTATAAAGAAAAAAAGAAAAACAATAAAAATATTTTTAAAATAATTATATGAAATATATGCAAAAGGAAAAAATATCTGTAATAGAAAGAATGGTTATATTTATGGGGGAGAAACAAGACCGAAAATGTTATAACATAAATAAACCATAGTAAATACACGATATAAATATAAGATTTTGCATGTAGCTCTATCTGTGAATGTTTGTATATTTTGTAATATTCTTGCCAATATGAGTGTGTATGCATATATCCCAAAAATCATCAACTGAAATTTATTGACCAAATGGTCAAGTGGGGCCTGGTTTTAGCAGACAAGTCCATTGTTTATAATCAACAGAATTACTGTCAGTATTACTTTGCATTGCAACCCCCACCCACCCAATCTACCCCTTGCCCCCTAATTCCACCTGCCTTTCTATTCCATGGGTGGCCATTAATCTTGAGTGCCACTCTCGCTGTCATTGTTTCCTTTCTCTGATATTTCAAATATTATAGTGCGCCATCATTCGAGAACGGACTTAGCAAATAAAAATGCCTGAACAGAAACCAGCTGGCTCAGCAACTGAGAAGCCATCCAATATTGTCTGCATCAAATCCATACAGATATTTTCTTTTCTTCTTTTGTTCCCAATCTAATTACACGCATTCAGCTTCATCGGACGGCCATCTTGCTTCGTACCGGTCATGTTCTTTGCTGGCTTTGTTACAAGCAGTATGCATTCAACTACTGTTATAGGCCGAGATTTCTGAGAACAGCTTTTTGACACGGAATTAATTTCTGTCATTTTCATATCAGAGCATTTCGTGGCAACGAATGAAATAATTGATCAAGGAGGAATCAATGTTATGAGATTTTGCTTAGAAGATTTTAGGATTTGTATTATTTGTATTATTTGGACTACTGTTCTCATCTTGGATGTTATTCCCACAACGTTTCGGCTGATGTAACCTCCGACCTTCTTTAGGTGCATCTTGTCAGTGTCAGGAATATGTACGGAATTGCCAACGGAATCCTTTATTTAATCCACGGAGAGTAGCTTGCTCTCATTTCATCAGCTATGATAGGGTAGAAGTCTTAAGTAATTTGTAATTGTATTCTTAGTATCGCCCACAATGAAGATTGAACCTTCAACCTCCAGACGACTGTCACTGAGAACTGATTATTACTTAGCACTTATATTTGTCACGCCACAGGTCCTTGCGAACAAGCTCACCTCATGGATTAAATAAAGGGTTCCATTCGAAATTACATACAGATTCTCAAGTTTGACAAAGATTTCAGAGTTCAACAAGATGCACTTGAAAAAGGTTGGAGGTTACATTGGCAAAAACGTTGTGAGAACAACATCCAAGATGAGAACAGTAGTCCAAATAATACAAATTATCAATTTTCTTTCATAATTCATCTGTTAACCAAAGGAGATGCTTAGGTTCGTTTTTCGGGGGTGGGGTGGGGGTGCAAGCCTTGTAAGTAAATCAATTTCTTGTTGGGGGGGGGGATTTTTTTTTACATTTGTATTGTGCTGTGTGATGGGATTACCAAAAAATGACATTGCTATGTAGTGGCCCTTTCTTTTTGGCTTCATCAAAAAACGAGCCTGCTAATATTGGGTTGATGAAGTTGCAGTCTATTTCATTAGGAACAACTTAACCCGGTGGTGATATCTTGCTTGGGAGAAATTGGGACAAAATGAAATATTAACTCTTCCTCGTTTCTTTACTTCTGTATTATTATTATTATTATTATTATTAATAGACTTAATTTGCAATCTAATTTACATATATGTTTGTGGTGTGTACAGACATACATATGTAAATTGATGACCATACTGAAAAGAGAGCCACTGTTTTTCTAAATGTTCAGAGAGACATTGAAAAATATTAGAGTGGTTGAATCAACCGTCTGAGAGGCGGCAAGATAAACACATAAATAAAGAGTTGAGTGACTCCTTCGGTTAATAATAAATTACAACAATTCAAACAGAAATTTTTTTTCAAACATAGCTCAATCCCAGAACTAAAATATATTTTATCATTATTAAAAAAGCCTCAAGGAAACAAACGTTGATTAACTCACATCTCTATATAAAGTTAGGTATGTATATGTTTATTTATTTGTATTTACAGGATTTACTCTTAAACTAATTAACCGATCATTATGAATTTTCGAACACAGCTGCTAGGCGTAAGGGTGGCCTATATTTAGTTTAATTTACTTTTATGCAAAGGGATTTTTGTGAAATTTTAACATCAATATTCCGTTTCAAACATAGCTCAATGTCACGACTAAGGTATATTTTAACATGTATTTTGTATTGTTAAGGTATATGGAATTTTGAATTGAACCCTTTGTTCAATCCACATGGACTCATGACATAACAGTTTAAGACATTGATTAACAATCAGTTCTAAGTGATCGTCTTCTGGAGGTTGATGGTTCAATCCTCACAGCAAGTGATAATAACTAAAACAACATAAAAAAAATAACACTTCCATCCGGTCATGTCTGACAAAACGAGAACAATCTACCCCTGTGGATTAAATAAAGGGTGCATTTTGAATTTTTGTAAAGCTTCCCGAGTTCGAAAAGTTGCACCTGAAAAAAAAAATCGGAGGTTACATCGGCCCAAACCGTTATGAAAATAACAATCAAAATGAAAATACTAGTTTCTAATAATACAAATTATCGACCTTCATCTAAAAAATTCCGAAACATATTACATGCTTACACTACAAGTGCTCTTTATAAATCTCAGACTCAATCTCTAATTATTAATGGAATATAAACGTAATCAGTATTATTTCGATTAACTGTCACATGAGTTGAGAGTTGAAGTGACGTGAACCTATACGTTTTTATATTATGTAGAAAAGGAGATCCATATACATACATCAAGTTACAGAGGTTATATTAGAACTAAATCAGAGATGAATGCCAGTGTCCAATTTTTATCAGAAAAATTAATGTTAATATTTTTAATTATCTTTCATAAAACACATTTTCCAATAACAAATATTTATAGTTTATATCATTCGGATTATTAGGACTATTGTTCTCATCTTGGAGATTATTCTCATAACGTTTCGGCCAATATAACCCCCGGCCAATATAACCTCCGACCTTCTTCAGGTGTGTCTTGTCAAACTCGGGAATCTGTATGATGAACTTGGTAATCTGTACAAAATTTTAAACTTAACCTTTTATTTCATCCACGGGTTAGCTTGTTCTCGTTCTGTCAGCCATGACTGGGTAGAAATATTAAGCAATTCGCAATTGTATTCTTAGTATCACCTGTACTGAGAATTGAACCTTCAACCTCCAGAAGACTGTCACTTAAAACTGATTATCACTTAGTACTTTTATCCGTTGTGCCACGGGTCCTAGAGGTTGAAGGTTTAATTCACAGTACGGGCAATACTAAGAATACAATTAAGATACCCCTATGGATTAAATAAATGGTTCCATTCAAAATTCTGTACCGATTCCAGAGTTCGACAAGCTGCACCTAAAGAAGGTCGGAGGTTGCATCATCTGAAACGTCGTGGGAATAACATCTGAGGTGAAAATAGTAGTTCAAACAATCAAAATTATCAAATCTATACCTCAAAAATTCTTAAACATAATATTTATAGTTTAATATAGTCAGTACTGGGTTTAGAAAAAGTTAGGCCATCCAATCACCTGTTCTCACGACAAAAAAATTCTTCTCTTGTAGAAGAATTATCGGTTTCTTAATTGTTCTTACAAATATACAAAAGAGATAAATAAAAAAGAATGCAAAACCTTACTTATAAAAATATAACAGGATTTATTTTCACTCACAAGTAATACACCAAGAATATGTACACATGTCAAAGTTTCCTAATACATAGATATAATGAAAGACAGACTTATTACATATGTGTAGAGGCACTGGTCTGTTTAGTGAGGAGACTGACCATTAACTGATTTGGACTAAAAATAGGAGCAGGGGACAAACGATGATGTTGCTTTTATAATTAAAGCGAAAAGGAGAAAAGAGCTAGTGAACTTCTGACTCAAAACTTTTATATTAGTGACCATGTGGCTAAATTAGCCAATGATTAAAGCGCTCTGTTATTGCATTATTAGAGACTCCATGTATTAGAAAAAACAGCCCCAACACCTCAAACAAAATTGGTTGTCTAAAATTCCACATTTATTGCTAAATACTGTAGAGAGTGAAAATAACAATTCATAAACCCTAAATGCATCAAATTTTTATAGTTATGGATCCCTCCCTCTAAATTTTATAGCCCTAAGCTCCACCCTGCCACACCTATAGGTAAACTGTCACTAAGTATTGTATTTATTCATTGACAGCAAGTGACAATATACATACTACCCAGCATGATCATATGTTGATTGTATTAAGATGGCCCTGGTACAGACGAACTCAAATTGGTTCTACTAAAATGTCCTTAAAATAAATATCGTCTTGCTCTTCTTTAAATCTAGCCTTGTGCCATACTTAATCGTGCCTGTCAAACTCATTTATTGATATTCACCTGCAAATGAAAAATTGATATCATGCAGATATAAATATATTGAACTAAATAAGATGGTGGCCCAAAGGTAAATATATTTAGATTTGTAAACTTCCATCAGTAGATAAATATGCATTGCTTATTACATTTAGATGTAATAAGATGCTTTTCCTGTAATATTTTCTTTATGGCCTACCATAAGCAAAGAAAACAATGATTGCCAATGAAATCATCGAGACTTTCAAAGAAGACTGGAACTAAAATAATTGTCTCTAGGCAAAATGAAACGAAAACAATTTTCTTTCGGATTTGATGGAAATATTTTGATTTAATTCTTTCATGACCTATCTATCTACATATATATCTATCACATCCTGTATATCTCTTTCTCTCACATATATATATATAAATATATATATATACCATTCTTTTTATATTATATATATACACACACACACCATTTTCTTAATATACATATATATATATATATATCTCGAGTATCTATAGAAAATCAAATTCATGTACAGCGTTATTTGTAATAAAATATTCTGCTCTTAAATACGTAATTGAGCACCTTGGTCATTTCTTCTACACAAAAACACAGCATTATAGTAATATATATATATATATATATATATATATATATACATATATTTATTTGTATGTATGTACAGGATAATCTCCTAAACTTATGAACGGATCCTTATAAATTTTCAAATGTATATTCTAGGTAACCGTAACATGGGTACGAGTGTTGGGACAATTAATTGGAATCTGAAAATACCGAAACTTTTTGGGGTATCAGAATCGGAAAATTTTTTGCCTGATTTCCAATTCCAAAAGCGATTCTTTAAAAAAAAATTTTTTAACTTAATTTTCTATTGCTAATGATAAAATGATAAATATTTATTGATTTTAAACTACTAGTAAAACTAAAATCTATATATAATAACGAATTTAGGTAAAAATGATACCGGTAGAAATGGCATGATAAAATATAGATGAAAATCTCACAATGATTTTATCAAAATCTTGGATATAATACATTAAGTGAAAACATTAAGAAGTTTGTAAAATTGAAAAGAAAATTATATCTACACTTAAAAGTAGATGAAGACTCTCAGCTATATTACCCCAAATAAATGAAGTTCTACTTTTTTTTTAAACGATTATGTGTGAATAACCTGGAAAACCAGGGGGAAGAAAACCCAATTATTTTAGAATTTAGAATCAGTTTAGCATATAAATTTAATGTAAAATGATCACACATTTTTTTCCGGGTCAGTATCTAACTAAATAACATTTTAAAGGTATACCACCCAAATTTTTTTTTGTTAATGATATGAATATTGTTTTTCTTTGAAGGGAGAGGAATATAAAACAAAACTTTCTTACCCTACCACTAACCCTAAATCCGAGTAATCCCCTCACAAACAAACCCTTAATCCTACCACTAACCTTAAGTCCAAGTGACAACAGAATAACCTCCCCCACAAAAAAGAACAAAAACTTAGTTACATCTAAGATTCAACATAACAACAAAAAAAGTTTAATGTTGGGCTATATCCCCTACTTTAAACTATAAGGGAGGGAACCTAGCTTTCCATAACCTAGTCACATCAATGTTATTTGCTTCAACACAACAAAGTAAATACATATTTAAACAAAAGTTGGAGTGCCTACAACCTGAGCCAGGGCCGCCAACAAGACCCAAATAAAAGAGTCAACCATCTGCTCTTCATGGATGACCTCAAGCAGCTGTATACTAGTTCAGACGCTGACTAAAGCCGACTCCTGCAGGTTGCCCATACCTTCTCCAAAGTTATTGGAATGAAGTTTGACCTGGACAAATGTGATAAGTGCTCATTCAGAGCTGGGAAGAAGATTCAAATGGAAAAAAAAAGTTTGATGAAGATACCGACATCAAAGATCTTGAAGAGTACAAATACCTTGGCAAAGAAGAAAACGATTCAATTCAACATGCCAAGATGAGAGAAAAACTTGGCAGAGAATATGTACACCGTGTTAGAAAAACACAGCTCACACACAAAAACAAAGTAACTGCCATTAACCAACTAGCTATGCCAGTGATAATATACAACTTTGGCATTATTGATTGGCCACAAAAGGACATTAACAAACTAGACACTAAAAAGAGAAAAATGTTGACACTGTAAAGAGTAATGTACAGAAACAAGTGTCTATGAAGGCTGTATCTGCCAAGAGGTGCAGGAGGTATAGGTCGCTCAGAAATTGACCATCAACATCGAGCCACTATTGTGAGCACTGGTTGATATTTTATGAGCTCCCAGAACCCAAACCTTCTGATGGTATGCCAACACCAAAAAAACAGAGCAAGTAAAACAAAACTGGCCAAACATTTTGGACAGGACTGTCTTACAAATGAGGCAGAAACAGAAAACAAGCCTGCCTAGGAAATAGCCTGGAGGAGCCGCCAGAAATACACCAAGACCTTCCATTGCAGAAAACTGGAAGAATGGGCTAACCAACAATGTGCTCAATATTTTCTGGATGAACTATCCCAGGAATATATAGAAAAGAAAAGCTCTGTAGACTGGCTGAAAAGAGGATCGCTCAACTATGATCAGGAGAGAATCATAATGGCTGCCCAAGATCAAGGCTAGATGACCAATGCCTTTAAAAAGATAGGTGGTCTCAGCAACGACAACAAGTGCAGGTTCTGCCACACAGAAGTGGAGAGTGCGAGCCACCTGACATCCAGTTGTAAGGTTCTGCTGGGGGATGGCTACTATACAATGCGACACAAAAGAGTGTGCAATAACTTCACTGGACCATCTGTAAAAAGTTGAATATCCAGTGTAGCAACAAGTGCTGGGAGCATATACCAGAAAGAACAGTTGGAAATAAGTCATACTCCATCCACTATGACTATGCAATCCCTATAGCTACATATCTAGAAAACGGAGCTGTTAAACCTGACATCGTAATATGGGACAAAAGGGAGAAAGTAGCAACCCTAGTTGAAGTCAGTATCCTTAATGATGCTGGCTTAAACAGAGCGGAAAGGGAAAAGATTACAAAATACCACGAAATATGTACGACATGAAAAGAAATTGGAACCTCAGGAAGATCTACATCATTCCAGCAATTATAGGAGCAACTGGACTAATGAAAAAGAATTTTAAAAACTACCTGATGAATATACTTGGTGAATGAAGTGCAAGAGAGATACAAACAATTGCACTTGAAGCGACGGTTAGAATCTTAACAAGATCTCTCGGCTGGAATGTCTGAAATAGCGGGTGAATATCTGGCATCTAGTAGGATTCCCCATCCCCAGCAATAACAAAAAAGATAGGAAAATTAAAAAAAAAAAAGATTTTAAAATATTTATTTTAAAATATGGGACTTAGCCACTATTTACAACTACCAAAAAAACCCATAGAAATATCGATTATATTTCCATGAAAACAACAGAATGAATTTCAAAATATCTATTTTAAAATATTTGGGAATGGGGGCTTAGCCTGTATTTAAAACTACACACTTAGAGAAATCAATTTTATTTTCATGAAAACAGCAAAATAAATATTTGTATTGTTGTGATTATTCCGACTACTGTTCTCATCTTGGATTTTACTCTTACAACATTTCGGCCGATGTAACTTCCAACCTTCTTCAGGTGCGTCTTATCGAATTCGGGAATCTTTATGTTAAATTTTTATCCTATTTATTCACTTGTGACAATTTTATCTGTGCCATTTATTCCGGGGTCATTTATACCTGTTAAACTTTTACTATGCATTGCTATAAAATACGATGTAAATTTATTTTATTTCTGTAAAAATGAAACTTAGAATAAATTTACTAGATGACCTTTAAAAAATACAGTTGCATTTACAAGGTTCCGAAAATATTTTTTTAAATTGAATAAAACAATACTGACAGATATATTTGATAATTGAACCATGAAAAAATTAAATATAAAAAATATGAAAAAATTTTTTAAATCTTTTTTAATTGATTTTTTAAAACTTTTGTTCGTTTTTTAATCATATGGTGAGCTTTTGTCCACACCCTCCCCCACTTCAGTATTAGCAAACCTTAGAAGAGATGGGGAAAAAGGTGTGAACATTTTGAAAGGCTCGGTGGGATATATCATTAAGTATAAACTAATCAGTGAATTTAAAGATTCTCACATCTATGTGTGAGAAATCCACACTTTGGCATTAGTTTTTCTTTTGTTTTGAGTTTTCGTCTCTGAACTGGTTGGGAAAAGAAATTTCAAAAGATATAAAACATTTCTTGAACACTTTTATTACATGCAGAGAATTTGTTTGCACATAAAATAAACTTTGAACATTCTTTTTATACAAAGAGAAACAAGTTTTAACGGAAGTTCTAGTCCTTGTTTACTTGCCACCAACAACACAGAAAATCCAGCTCTCCAAAAAGGGGCATTCTGGATTTGGACAAAAATTAAAATTCTAAAAGTCGACAAGCATTTCTCAATAACAAAGTGTTGATCGTGTTGATGGGTAGGCATAAAAGTTCAATTTTATATATGCTAAAAAATAAATTAGAATTTTGTATTATTGCACAACAAAACATTGTATGTTATGTATACTTGTTATTGTGTAAAAACAATATTTAAAATTTTAGAGAAACAAGCAAGTATTTGTTTTTACTTTAAGATTTTCCTAGACAGATTTTGGCATCTATTTTGAATTTTAGCCGAAATCAGTTTTATATAATTTTACCTTCAAATCACTAGCAAACTTCCACCTTGAAAACTACCTGAACAAAACTATGAGTGTCCTTTTTTTTTAAATACGAAACAATTATTCGGTCAAAGATGAAAGGGGTCGGATCACTATGTAAGTAAATTGATCTATATGTGGTATGAGGTGACATTCTGTTGTGTAGGTGGTCAATTTATGTTAAACTTACATAGTGAACTGGACACACCCTGTGACACCTAAAAATTGAACGGGTAAGTTTTTCAAAAAAGCTTTTATTATCTTAAAAGTTATTGCTTAATCGAGTGCACTGTAAAATAAAATATATAATAATGTGCGCATCTGTGGAATATGTGTAGGTGACTTTCAGCATAAAAATTTGTAAAAGAAAAAGCGTCTACCCATGTAAAATTCACACTTAAATATTTCAGAATTGCCAGATGGAAGAAAGTGGTTTTCATTTTAGTTGTATTTAGCATAATTTTACTTAACCCAGTAAATGTAAAAGTTCACTTTAATTTTGTGAGACATACGTTTCAATATTTTCTAACAAGGCATGACACCGGATGTGGGGGATAGATGTGTCGTTTATGTGGACAACACATCATCTCAACAAGTTGTTTGTTAGAAATTAACACCAAAGCGGTAGACTTTGTAATATTCAAAGAAAAAAGAAAGAAAAAGGAGAATGGTTTTCTGTCCTTTTTTCTTTTCTCGTTGCAGTATTTTCATTAAAATAAGTTACTTACTAGTGTATTTTTTAAATTTGTTTTTTTTTTTACTCAAAAACGTCCTGGGATGACTATATTTAATTGTCAGTTAAAAAACGCAAATGGCATTTTGCCAACTACTGAAAAGCAGCTTTGTTTTAAACAAGAAATAAATCTTTAGTTGCTTCACTATTTTCAATCAATTACAGGGAAAACATTTGAGAACAAAATAGAAAAATTTACTCGTGTAATGTATGCCTCCCCCCACTTCTCATTTCTTCTTGGAACGTAGTCTTTCTCTCTTCTAATTGTTTTATATTATTTAAGGTCAGAAAGCCCAATTCACATAAATAAGTAGAGAATTGTAAAAGGGCCTTTTAAGATGATGCAAAAGCTGTCTCTTCCCCCGGTCAACCCCTCATTCCCACCCCTACCATGGTCACCCCCACCCCCCTCTTTCTTGCCCCACTGTCTTCCCTCTGACCCCCTTTAACCGATGTCCGGGGGAAAAAGTGTAACTGTCTTCCTTGGTCGTCTCCTTCACCATCTTCGATATATATTTAGGTCACCGTTAAAAATAAAAATTCTTGGAGTCGGTGGGGATCGAACCATCGACATCTAGGTCTCGGTCCTTTGTCATTACCCAATGTGCCAAATGAAGAGAGTATAAAAACTGATAGGTCACTTAAACGCCGTTTGAATTCGGGCTCTGTCTGGCACGTTGCGCATGCACAAACCGTACGATCTGCCAAAAGGTGAACAAATTTAGGGACCCCCGTCACACGTTTAGGGTCCGTTCGATATTAAGAAATCAATGTTTTTTTTCTAATTTTTCGATATTTCTCATCTGAAAGATTGACAGTTCCGAAAACGTAAATTTTATGGAAGCCCTTTTGCAGCGATACACACACTTCCCCGGTTGATTGTCTGCCACTGTCTTGAATGTAACTCTTCAAAATTGAAAACCAATAAATTCTGCTTCACGACTCAATTAAAGAAGTACCACACTTTAAACTCGACAGATTTGCGAAGTCTGTTCTAACAAAATTTCTTAATCAAATACACCTAGTTGTCTGCATCTCTTTACTATTAATTGTTTAAGAATGAGAGTAATTTAAAACACAGCAGAAGTTAATTCGGCAACCGGCACTACGCGCGCACAAACACGACCAAGGGGGAACAACACCACACACACAACACATCACACTGCGCCTCATGGGAAATTGATCGACCTTGAGCGAAAGGTGCAAAGGTTGGTGAGCGCAACTGATCGGTGGACTTTGGATGTGTGCATATTTATTGGAGAAAGGAAATTCTTTCTTTCAAAACATATTAGTAGAACATGAAACCGAGGTTTATGCACATTGTCCGTGTTTTCAGGTGTTTGTCACAAAGTTTCACGACACACGGTTGAGAATCACTGGCTTAAGGAATAAGATTCGAGTCTCATGTGTACATTAGATGGTGATGAGAGAAGTATTACAGCGCTTTCGATGCACTTGCGGTGTGAGTGAGAGTATTTGGTCTTGAGAAGGGTGCAGTTTGTAAAGTGAAAATTGTGGGTAAAAGGGTTTCTGTGTATGACTTATGCTTTAGTGGGATTGTTGTGTTTGAGGTGGTTTGGGTCCGTAAATGCGGGATTTTATATTTCTGACCGTTTCATCGATATAAAACATCGGACATGAGGCAAATCTTATTTTGTAAATGCCGGCTAGAGAAGTGTCCTTAGGGGGGTAGGTGGGAACAGGGTTTGGTGTTTAGTTAATCCTTAATTGTTTTACAGATTGATGTTACGATTTTTATGTCAGATTTGTATTGTGTTTGTAAGGAAATAAATATGGCATTATAAATTCCATACAAGAACAATTCACAGCATTTTATTTTATGATATATCGTGCATTTTATCCTCATATATATATATATATATATATATATATATATATATAAAAGTCAGTTGGATTTTCAAAGTCAGACCAATATACCAGTATCGCTATTTGATTCAGGCTAGCATTATGTTATTGGCACAAATATAATTCATTTAGATTCGATTTTTTCCTGATGATACTCTCACCGGGTAGGAGTAATGTTAAAGTTGATACTTTTTCCATTACTGACCGAAACAAAGAATAAACGTTTTAATTTACATATGTTTAAAATAAACTTTGAAATGGTAACATATTTTTCTTTCTAATTTTCACTTACACGGTCGTTATTATTGGAAGCTATAAAAGGTAAATTATACTGAATGCCATATTTTTAAGGATATAAGAGGCCTTCAAATTTCGCTTCATGGCCGCCATCTTGAAATACAGAAATTTCGATTTGTTTGTTTCCATGTAAATTATAAAAACCTATTCTTTTCGATACCTTTCTGAAGGAATTATTATTAACAGCATCCTAGGAAAATTGTTATTTTAAATCCCCCCTGATTCAAATTAATAATTATCCTAGAATATAATAATTCTTTCATTTTTAACATTTTCATGTTCATCTCCCAAGCATGGGGCCTTAAGTAGAATTTCAGCAATACATGTTTTCTTCTGTAAGCATATTCTTCCCCCATAAAAGAGATAAAACGTTTTCTTTTTCTAGGTTTAACAAAGATGGGAGGGCTTTTAGCAACATTAGCATTCCGAAAATACTGACTACAAATCTAGGGGGGGGGGGACAGAGATTACTTAAACAAAAATAATATTAATAAATTACTACTACTACTTCATTAATTATGAACGAAATGTAATAAAAATTAAGGAAAGCAAACTCTTATTAAAAGAATAAGAGTTATCACCCTTGGATTATATTTGTTCATTTTTAAATATAGCTATTTTCACAAAAACTTGATAGAAAAAAAATAGAGGTTTGAGTTAGGTACGCTTACAGGATCTACATTGACAATTACCAATATTAATTAATTCTAATTAAAACGATTTCCTGTCGTCGTAGTGGTGAGTCTATCATGGTGAGGCTACTGTGTCTCAGCACAGGCACGTCCTTTCACCTGCACCTCTTCTCTAGGGCAGCCAAGCAACTTTCTTCAAAAGTTTTTGCTCCCTCGGCCACGACCCCTCTCCAAGTGGCTCTGTTCTTGCCATGCGACCTCGACAAGTTAGAGTTGACACCGCACTTCTTGAAGTTGGCCTCTAGGAGATCTTTATAGAGCTTTTTCTGGCCACCCTAAGTTGGTCATAGAAAATCTACTTTGGCAGTATGGAGTCTGACATACTGACAACGTGGCCACTCCATTTCAGTTGGCTTTTGATGATGAACGCTTCAATGCTAGTGGTCTCGGCCTCCTGAAGATGCTGATGCTGTAGTCCCACCACTAGATTCACAAAATGCTCCAAAGGCAACGTTGACGGAACTTGTCCAGAGCCATTAGGTGGCGACGATATATCGTCCAGGTCTCTGAGGCATAGAGAAGCGTCGGAAGCGAACGGCTTTGTATACTGTCATCTTAGTGCTCGTCTGAATATATCCATCCTGGAGGACACGTGTTCAAAGGGGGACGTATGTGGCCCTGGCACATTTTAGATAGTATTGAATCTCATCTTGGATGTTAGCACCTGATGAAAGATGACTTCTAAGGCATGCGAAATTGCTGACATTTTCCAGTTTCTCCTCGGATGTTGAGAGCGAGCACGTCTGGCCTAACACTGGGTCTAGGTTGATGCAGAATCTGGGTTTTCTGGTGTTGATAACGAGATCAGGGCAGGTCTAGGCACATCGAAAACGTCTAAGATTTGTTGCAGGTGGTTTTCAGATGTTGACACCGTGAAATTGTTGGCAGCATATTGAAATTCCATGAATGACGTTGTCAGAGTTTTATCTCCAACCTTAAGCGAGCCAGATTGAAAATACCGCCGTTTGTTCTGTAGACAATGTCAACACCTTGATCATACGTGTGATAGCTCCCACAAACATGGTGAAGAATGTCTGGGCAATAACACAGCCTTGCTTGACACCCTAATTTGACCTGGAAACGCACACCTTCACTGCCCAGGGAACGGACTGTGGCATACATGCCATCGTGAAGGTTCTTGCTAATCCTGATGAACTTATCGGGACACAAAAAGCTTTGATCAGATCAATAAAAGCCATGTACAGAGGTTGGTGTTGCTCTCTGCACTTATGTCTGTAGTCCCACAAGATGATTAAAAACCAGCTTGCATCTCTGGGAGGACGGTTGCAGTGAGTGAGGAGAGGCGATTGTTCAAAAAAACCTTTTCATCCATAGCCAGAAAAGAGATACCATTATAGTATCCACATTCTGATTGATCGCCTTTCCTTTTGTAGATTTTGACTATGACAGTGTCTCTAAAATCGAATGGAACTCATCGATCCTCCCAGATTTTAATGAAGAGCCGATGCAGATGAGTCAGCAAAAGGTCCCCTTCGACTTTGTAGATCTCAACAGTGATACAATCAAGACCTGGGGCTTTGTTGTTCTTTAAGGATTTGACAGCTTCCCTTACTTCAAAAGGGCTTGGAATTCTGTCAAAGGGATTCGTCAACAGGTGCCTGAGGGATGTTGTTTAAGGCTTTGTTATCAAACGGATTGATTTGGTTGAGCAAGCCTTTAAAATGCTCTCACCATCTGGAATTTATGACAGTTGTTCTCTTTTCAACATTGTTCTGTCTTTACTCCTGAGAGGGTCTTGTCCCTGCGTTAAAGGTCTGTAGATGAACTTGGTGGCGTTGAAGAAACCACGGGTGTCATGTTGGTCAGCTAGTTGTTGAATTTCATCAACTCTGACAGGTATCTCCTTTAATTTTGGAAGATCATTTTTTATTGCAAAGCCAACTTCATGGATTCATGGCTGTTTTGCGTCCAGACCCTTCCAGAAGAAGGTAAACTGTCCCTGTTCTTCTCTCAATGGCCCTCCCCCTGCATGCCGCATTTCACTCAAACCTAAAAATTCAACTTTGATTTCCTTATATTAACGATCTGCTTTATGGCATGTTCTCATGGTACATAGTTTGCGCCTTTATTATAAGGTGGATCGTATATACTTGAATGTTATATACGAATAAGGAAATAAAACATACATAATTCAAAATCTATTAACCTACACGTTATGTGCTCATGTTTCGAAGGGATTAAAGTTATGTTTTAATAAAGGTCAGTTTTCGCAAAAACAATGCCAAGTCTACAGAACATTCAGATTATTTAGTTTGGAGTTTATAACTGAGTCAGCCCCTCATTTCTGTACTTAAAATACATTGTTAATTTGGCAATTATTCAATTTATTACTTAATCTATGTAATAAACACACAATTTTACGAATTGACATATTTACTTGCCTCTTCACAAAATTTTCAAATGAAATCGTCATAAAACATAGCACAAAATATTGTGACCATACTTACTTGCCTCAAAATACAAGGTCAATTCTAATACTAAAATATACAAAAGGGGTTCATTTTCGTTTGGCGTTTTATTTTTTTGCTATCAAAATGTAATATAATGCACACTTACACAAGGTCATTTCTGAAAGTAGGGAAAATCCAGTGGACTCCAAAATAGGGACATGTTAGATATTAGATCAGTTTTTTATTATTTTTAAATAACGAATTAACAACAAAAAAACATTTATGAGATTTTAAAACTGTAAATATTGTCTTACATATATTAGCTCATAGAAAAGAAAAATTGAGAGAGAGAGAGGGAGGGGGGAGACTTAAGCAAAAATGAAAGTAAAAGATCACTACCTTCAATAATCAGCTTTAAAAATATTATCTAAATGAATAAATTCAAAAGTTTTTTTTTTCATTTATCTCTCCAATAACAGCTTAATTTTATTTAAATCAATAACATACTTTGAAATACTGTATATATAGTCCAGGCAAAAGACCTAAAGACATCTATTTGAATGTCTAATTTGCAAAACTATTTTTAAACAGTTCATAATAAATTAATGTTTGGTGTTATTCATTTGTTATTCTATTGTCCTAGTTTTGCTATATATATGCAATAGTTTTATCGATATTAATTGTAATTAATTAAACTGATTTAATGAAAAAAAAAGGATAAATAAAGCCTTTTAAATTACCTTCCTTTTAAGGAAGGTAATTTAAATTAAACTAACATCGCACTAGAAAGAAAGATGTACTGATGAAGCATAAGCAAGAAAAGTTCATCGAGAAAGAGAGAGAGTGACTGACTGCTTGCTTGCTCTCGTGCTCTGAAAAAGAAAATATAATGTCGCTAACAGGATGTTAGCGACATTATATTTTCTTTTTCATTATTTTAAAATTCACTGATTGTTCTGATCCTGTGGACAAACGTTTCGCATTTGTGTTTAAATGTGCCTTTCCGGCCGTTTCTAGATTGTAAGTTTAAAAAGAAGACGCCTCCACACACCATCGCTCAAGCGAATTTATTTCTTCTTTCTTTTCATTTTTTACGGTCATATTAAAAAATTAAATAAATTTGCATCAAAATTACAAAACTGTTAATATTTATCTAGTTATATCATGAAATGTTGATGTTTATTTATTTATATAAATAAATGTGAAAATTTGTTGCTTTTATTATTTAAAATTTAGATTTCAAGTCGCGAACTTGGCAAAGCCAGCTAGTTATTTTTATATTTAATAGTTAAAATATAATTCTGCAAAAACGATTTCATTGGGAAATAAAAATGCAAGTAAAAATACTACCAGGCAACGCCGAGTCGGAACAGCTAGTATATATATATATATACTAGCTGTTCCACATATATTAATAAATATATCTAAATGAATAAATGCAAAAGTTTTTCCATCTATCCTACCTATATTAACATCAAAACACGTTTGACTTATTTAATTCTAATGATATAAGAATATATCGAAATACCCTATATATATATATAGACATCTTCAACTCATTCAAACAAATCTCGATTTTGCTCATTTGCATATTTATTTATTTTTAAGTTTTAAATAAATTAATATTCTGTAATATCTCTTTCTACTTTGTATTGTAAAATTTTCTTGTACATACGCAATCGTTTTATCGATGGTACTATTATTATAATTATAAATAAAATAAGACAGAGCTTTTCTAAAAAAAATTATAGCATTTAAAAACTTATTTAAGAATTTAATTTTCAAGGGTGATAAATTACTTCCGGCTTTAGTAAAGTGTCAAATATCGTGGAGATGTCGAGAACAGATACAACACTTTGATCTTAGCCAAAAACCAAGAAACCATAAAAAAATATTTTTTTGTGACTAGACATTTTTAAATTAAAAAAAAAAACAAACAAAAAAATTGATTAAATTGGAATATTTTTTAATGAGCGGTGTAGTATCGGTTCTGTTGCCGTAAGACTGTCTTCCCAGGAATTACCTCTTCCGTTTTAAGGGTGTGTGTGTTTGGGGGGGGGGGGGGGTCCTCCCAGAATGAAAAACAAAACCAAAGACTCGATTTAGTCAGAATATCTTTTAAGGGGGGGGGGGAGTAGTGTAGTATCGGTTCTGTTCTCATAAGACCGTCCACACAAGAATGACATCCTTCTTTTTGGGTGGAAGGAAGTAGTGTTCGTTCATCATTATATTATCCTATGTCACGAGTGTGGGGCAGTGTAGCATATGTTCGTTCATCATAATACTAGCTAAGGAAGAACAAATAACTCAAGTTTATAATGAACATGTCTTTTTTAACTAGAAAATTATGAAAGTTATCGTTCTTCCTTAGCTAGCATATTTATCTTTGTTTATAAAGATGGCGACAATATTTTCCAGACAATAGTCATTCAGACGTTTCAATGAAACTTGCCATGTTTTTAATGTTATCGGAATAAATAAATGCAAAAGTTTTTCCCACATATTCTAACTATATTGACATTAAAACGGTTTATTTAATTCTCTGTAGTATACTTTCATTCGTCATGATACATTCCTCCCAGGCATTACCTCACAATACCATTTCCCCAATATTACCAGTTTTGTGTGTGGGGGGAGGGATAGTGTACTATCTATTCTATTGTCATGATATCATCATCCCAGGTATTAACTCCTCCTTGGGGGGGGGCAGTGTATGTATTTCGTTCATCATGATATCATTCTCTCAGCCTCTCATTTGCATATTTATTTATTTTTAAGTTTCTAATGAATTAATATTTTCTAATCTGTTAATAATTAAATACATGCGTTTATTATTTTTTAAAATAAATTTGTTGCTGTTGCTGTTCATATTTACTTTCCCCCACAAGAGAAGTGTTAGGCACAATGTCAATATTTAATGTGGGAAGAATGCAGCTCCCCAAAAATTGGCACTCTGAATTGGAATAAAGTAATATAAAATCGTTTTCTTTGACAAATCGATGTTCCACCCTTATGTTTATTCATTCCATTATATAACCAGTTTTAATGAGGAATTCATTTTCATTTTTATGCTGAAACCAAATAAAATTTATCGACATTGAATATCTTAAAGATCATATCAATAAACTTTTTTGTTGTTTTATCCTAAAAGCAAATTTTGACGATGTTCATGCACAGTATATTTCCTCCACATTGGAATATATCAAATAACACTATGACACTCATCATGTGTTAAAATTTCCTCTAAATTACCAAATGTTAAATAAAAATGACTTATTTGGTTTCTGTAAAGACTACAGCGTCAGTAATTGCCGCCCGGAGTGCAAGTAGTTTTTGCTAGTATATGAATAAATGCAAAAGTTGGGCCCATTTCTCTAACGGACAGTAAAGTAAAAAGTGTCTACTTCCAGTTAATTCAACTTATTCAATAAGCACACCATTTTTTTTATATACTGTTTATGTAGATGCGATATCAGATTTGCAAAGTTAACTAATTGGTATATTGGTTTTGAAAAAGTTAATCTCATTAATTAACTCTTATTTGTTATTGTTCTTTAATTCAATGTTTTTCATTATAATGTAACAAATAGTTTTGTTTCGCAATATTGTTTTATATTCTGGACAAATATTTAGCATTTGCGTTACTTCTGCTGTTTCACAATGACATTAAAATATTTAAAGAAATGTATAAACTTTGTTATGTACTTAAGTGTTAGCTGAAAATAAGATTGTATGGATAAAAATTACGCATATTCATCCAGTATTTATTAAATTATAAGAAAAAGAAGAAAAAAACGATCTCATGTACCATAGACATTTCAGCTTACTAAGTAGGCAAGGGAGATAACTTTCGGAAAAAAGTAAAAATATTTTTTTAAATGGTGACATATAGATAAAATCGTTTTTTATTTTATAAATACTGGATGAATTTGTGTATTTTTTGGTGTACAGTCTTCTTTCCAGCTACCACGTAAGTACATAACAAAGTTTATACATTTTTTTAGCTATTATTTTTTAAAGAGAAGCCTAACATGTAATTGTGAAACAGCAGAAGCACCCAAACATTCCTTTCTAAATTGCCAGTGAAAAGGCAAATTTGTTTCTTGTTACTTATTTATTTCTTTAGGTCACATTTATAAGATAAATAAATCCATTTCGAAATTACCAAAAACGTTAATGTTTCGCGTTTGAAAAGTTTATTTTAAACTAGCAGGGCTACCCAGTATTGCTCGGGAGAATAGTAATTCATTTTTTATCAATAACAATTGATTTCCATACTGTTGTCACACGCAATGTAAATCATACTGTAAAAACTGAAATAACTAATCGAAGTGAAATTTGCAAAAAAATAAATGAATAAACAAATAAGCAAGTTAAATCGTACTTTAAAAAAAAAAATGTTTTACTAAAATAAACTAAACCCTTCCCTCTCTTTCTCTCATTGGCTGGCTGCCTGGCGGTCTGTCTCTCTTTTTCCCTCTACCCCCCCCCCTCTTCAGTTAACGACACCGTATTATTTTGTTATTGAATGTAAATTTAATGGTTGTTTGAAGCCATAGTTTCTGTCGATAGAGAACACATACTGCACTTTCAATTATAAAAATTTACATTCAAAACAAATTAGGAACAAGGCTATCAAAAGTGTGATGAAAATGGAGATTTTTGATCATCCTTGGTTAAAAGTAATAAAAATGTCTATCCTACTCTTAACTAGAATTATCTATCACCACAATACCGCATTTACTCTCGGAGCTATCCTACTTAAAATATCCCCAAATTGTTGAAAAAAAAATTTTTTTTTTCATAAATACATTTATTTACAGAAATTCATTTGATTAAAAAAGGGAGGGGGATCTTATCCAAAAGGCCAAGAAACTATTTTAAAAAATGTTTTTATGACAAGGCATTTATAAATTATTGAGCCCCCCCCCCCCCCAAAAAAAAACTGATTTAATCTATTATTGTATTATCTTTAAATGAGGATAGGGTAGTGTAGTATCGGTTCTGTCGTCATAAGACCGTTCTCACAAGAATTACCTCCTCCTTTTTTAAGGGGCTGGGGGTAATCATCCTCCTGTTAATGTAGTATCTGTTCTTTTGTCATATGACCATCTTCCCAGGGACTATCTTCTCCTTTTTTTTGGGGGGGGAGTTATGTAGTATCTTTTCTGTTGCCATGATACCTTACTCGCAGGAATTACCTTCTGCTTTTATGGGGAGATCTTCCCAGGTATTACCTCCTATATTTTGGAAGTAGCATATATTTTCTAGTATTTGTGTATATATATAATATATATATATATATATATATATATATATATATAAAAGAGAGAGAGAGAGAAATGTAAAGTGTTGGATCATCCATTGAGCTTGGGTTAAATTGTTTGAAACAGAAAAAAAAGCGACCAACAATAAACCAACCCTCTCCCGAAAGAGAAGGTAATGCCTGGAACGATGCTTTCCTACCCCCAAACAAAACCATACTTAATTCAGACAGATTTTGTTGGATACCCCTGCTAATCAGGCAAACGACAATAAACCAGCCCCTTCTCGAAGGAGGGGGTACTGCCTGAGAGGATGGCCTCAAATCGAATCATACCTCATTCAAGACAATCAGTTGTCAGCATGATATCGAGTATCCCCTCCTGGCTGGAATGAAAAAAAAAGTTTGCAAAGCTAGTTAACTATTAAAAAAAAAAAAGATGAGGCCCTACCATAGACAGTTGCGTCGTCTCTGAAGATGTTAACAACATATCTCAAAATATGATTTGGAAGATCATTAATGAACATCAGGAAATGGTTTGGGTCCAGAATAGATCCATGAGGCACACCGGCATTGATATTAAGCGCAATATTCTGCAATCAACAAATACTTTTATAATCTTAACAGATTCGATGGTTGTGAAGACATAGCCAGATATTCCATAGCTAGAAAGGTTGTGAAGCAACCCTTTGTGCCAGACCCTAGGCTTTTGATATGTTGAGAGCTTTTCCCCAGAAATATAGCCCCCATCAAGAGATTCACTGATTTTAATGCAATATTAAAGTCAGCACATCAGCAGTTGATCTTGCAAATGTAATCCATATTGCTTGCCACTAAGTAGATTGTTTTTTCTAATGTGGTTGACAACTTTTTGATTAATGGCAGATTCAAACAACTTATTCGTGGTACATAGGAGACTGGTCTGTACTAAGATGCAGAAAACTGATCACCAGTATTTTTAAATACTGGACAGACCAATAAAATTTTCCAATGACATGGAAAGCATTTCTTTCGTTAAGCAAAGATTGAATCACTTTGTAAGGATAGGAACAAATTCTGGCAGCAGAGTTTTTAGTACAATAACTGGAATGTTGTCAGAACCAGTTGCATTGCAGACATTAAGTTTATTGATAAGTTTGGCAACATCCTGAATAGATACATATATACATATATATATATATATATATATATATATATATATATATATATATATCACTTAGGACACGTTTCAAGACTCCAAGCATAGTTTTGGGACACAATTGCCATTTTAGGTCAATTTTCAAAACAGATAATGTATAAGTGTTATACCATTTTTCTAAACCAAAATTTCACGAGGAATCCAATAAAACAAAAACGAATACAAAATTTTGATGGGAAACCATGTTTTCAAGCAATTCTTTCATGACGGCCGGAATCGCACAACTTCCTTCATGTTAAGGGGAGGATTTTTCACACCTGCTCCACGTGAAAACCTTCTTTTCAGTTCACCCATAACACTTGAATAATTCATGAGGGTATTCCTTGACTTCAAACAATACGATGGAGCTGTGAAGTGTTACTTCTATACATCCAACCTATACTGCCTACCATGACATATAAATCCTTCACAAGGGAAACCCTCAAAGCAAAAATGAAGGGTGAGTCACTTAGTTTTCAACCCTGTTGGAGGGAATAGTTGTGGAAACCTATCAGAAGTGATATGACCACTTTGTTAGCACATAATTTGGTATCAACTGTGAAAAATACTGCTGGGGGACAAATTTGGAGAAAAAAAATATTACTGTAAAAAAAAATGTACGTCTTCAATTTGGCCAAAATCAAAAATTCCTGATATACAAGTTGTTCAGATTGATATTTGTGACAAGTTGTATAGAAGGGATTTTTGATTTTTCGAAAATTGAAGGCAGGTTTGTTTTTTTACAGAAAAAATTATTTTCGGCTTCACTTTTCACCCGGTCAAACAAAACGTGCAATATTTTGGGAACCGCTAGCCGGTTGCTGCTGTTCTAAAGCTTAAATGAAAGCTAACTGATCAAGGTTACTGAGAAATGACCATAGGGACAGTGTTTGCTTCGTTTGTCATCATTTTAGAGGGATCTTTGCCAAAAAGACGCATTTTTTGACCAAAATCGGGAAAAAATTGTCACAGCCTGTAATTGAGGAGAATGGGTAAAATTCGAAGAGAGTTCTATGAGCAGCGTTTTTTTTTTGCACAAATGCAATTTTATACTATTGTTGAACGAAAATGATTATTTACTTCCCTTAGTTTCATGTCTAAAAGTGATTTTTGGCTCTTCTTTGTGGTGAGGTAACAAAAATTGTCACTAAAATATCTCCATTTTAGGCCTTTTTTTCAGTTATATCGTTTTTTTCCGGTTGAAAACAGGTATATTAACCATATAAACCTATGATTTTCTGAAAGACAATTTAGTTTTGCCTCACATATCACAAGAATAGCTTTGTAGATCATTGTGTGACTGATCAGTGATTTTTGACTTCAATTGTCCCAAAACTATGCTTGGAGACTTAAAACGGGTCTTAGAGTGTTTTCAGTGATAGGAGGAAATACTGGAAGGAGATGGCCCTGTTTCTTTTTATTTCAAATATAAAGTTTATTGGTTAAATATAATCGATTTATGACTTTATTTGTTAAAAACTATTAAATGTATGTATTTGTTTAAGTAACGATTGAATAACTTTGTATAACTTGACTAAAAATCCATAGCCAAGATTTTAGGTTACTTTGCAGTGAAATATCAGCACATTTTTTATGAAAGTTTTAGTCAAATTTAAGAAAGTCATGAAAATAAGCAAAGATTTGTAGATCAAACTTTAGTAACAAAAAAGTTTGTGTCATTTAAAAATGTGTTATCTTTTTATAAGCACATCTAAAATCTACGTTGATTTTTAGCAAATACTGATCTTAAGAAAAAACAAAAAACAAAACAAATGCAGAGCAAATGCAAATGACAACATCTTTTTTTTAAATGTGTCTACACATTTCAATGAGAGGCACTGCCCATTAGCCGGTACGTCTGTTACACTTCAGTTTAAAATGGCATTTTGAATAGGTGTATCTTATTTTAGATGCATTCAAGCATCTCTATCAGAAACTGTCATATTTAAGTTTTAAATAGCACTTCCATTGGTCTGTCACACTTTAGTTTGAAATAGCATTTGTGTATGTCTATACCACATAAGTATAAAGTAGCATTTACGTTGGTCAATCATATGTAAGTTTGAAATAGAATTTTTGTTGGTCTTTCATGCTTATGTTTAAAATAACATTTTCGTGGGTGTGAAACGCTTAAGTTTGAAATTGCATTTTCATCACTCAGCGCACAGGTCGAATGGAAGAATCTCAAGAATGGATACATTCTGTTTTCTGTCCTTTTAATTCATTTTGGTTTAATAATTTGGTACCGATGTTTTATAAGCACATATAAATGTGGGTCAGTTTTTAGCGGCAATTAGGCTTCATATAAAAAAAATAACAGCTTTTGCCACTTGGCATCCAACTTTTTTGTGGCTTTCTGAAAGACCTGTAGAAATGACATAATTTCTGAAAGCGTGGCATTTAATGACACATTATAAGCAAAAGATGCATCATGGGAATACAAATAACAAAAGGCTGATTTTGGCATATTTTTATGTTCACTACTTTTATTGCTGGTGCCAAAATGGAATTGGTTCTTGAAGAATCCATTTCCAAGCATAATGGACAGAGAAAGTGCTTGAATAGAGCTGTTCATTCTTTCCTTTTTTTTTCAATGTGTTAAATCCATTATTGGTTTTAGTGGAAAATGCAGTTGACTTCCTATTGACCTTGAAAAGAATGCAGAATATATTCATCACTGATTTGTAATAGTTTTCCAGTTCACAAATAACTGTCAAAATTGACATGGACTTCTTGTTGAGTGGTTTATTGATAACAAGAGAAAAAAAATAAAACAAAACCCCCCACAATTTCAGATGTAAATAGTTTTAATTGAAATGTTCTCTCTAAGTTACTTGACTTACATGGACAATACCAACATTTCAACCTATGTAATATATTTGCTCTACTAATAATTTTGGATTGAGTACTATATATTTATATATATATATATATATATATATATATATATATATATATATATAACTTCTTTGTAATATAGCAGGAAAAATCCCAGCAGAATGCTCGATTAATTAAGAATTAAAGTTAAAAAATTAAAAATTAAGAGCGTAATATTTATTTATTTTGGTACAGAAAAATTAGTACAACATTCATACCGTCAGTTTCAAACACGGAAGGACTTAGCCATCCGGTTCTCTTCAGCTTCTGATGACAACAGAAGCTGAAGAGAACCGGATATATATATATATGTATATATATACCAACTTTATTACTAACAAATTTGTATTTATCTTTCCTATATATATACACTAGCAAATATATACTCCTCTAGTTGCATATTTTTCCTTGCCTGGGAGGATGATATGGTGAAGAAACATATACTACAATGACCCCCCAAAAGGAGGTAATGACTGAGAGGATGATATGGCAACAGAACAGATAGTACACTACCTCACCCCTCCCAAACGAAAAAGATAATCATGGAAGGATGGTATCATGAGGAACGATTATATACTATACTGCCCCCCAAAAGATGAGGTAATACCTCAGAGGATCGCCCTAAAAAAGGAGATGGTAATGCCTGTGAATATGGTATCCTGGCAACAGAACAGATACTACAGTACCCCCCCCCCTCCAAAAAAAAAAAATAAATAAAAGGAGAAGGTAGTCTTTGGGGAGATGGTTTCATGACAACAGAACAGATAATACACAACCCCCTCCCCCAAAGGAGGATGTAATACCTGGGAGGATTACGCCCCCTCCTTAAAAAAGGAGGAGTTGATTCCTGTGATGACGGTCTTATGACAACCGAACCGATACTACACTACTCACTCGCATTGAAAACTAATACAATAATAGATTAAATATTTTTTTCATTCATTTTAAAATTCCTAGTAACAAAAACATTTGTATGGTTCCTTAACCTTTTGGCAAAGATCAAAGTGCAGTATCTTTTCTCAGCATTCAGCAATATCAAACGGTTTACTATCGACGAAAATATTGCATATATATAAGAAAATATGACAATGCAAAATTACAATTGTATAATTACAAAATATTAATTTATCAGAAGTTGTTTATAAAATAAATATCCAAATTAAAAAAAAAAAACTGTTTGTGAGTATTTGCAGTCTACTATACGAGGCCTGTCTAAAACGTATCCGACCTTAAGCCAGAAAAAATATTTCAAATACCTGACAGGATTAGGACCCTAATCCCCTTCAAAGTAGGCCCCTTGTGTTTGCACACACTTAGCCCACCGATCCATCCACTGTCAGAAACACCTCTGGAAGTCTTCTTTTGGAATGGTGTTTCTCTCTGCTGTCGCGTTCCACATCTCTTTTTTCGCACACTCTTAACAACAGCTGCATTCCGAGCAGTTTGGTGCCTGCCATAACGTTGGTCACTTTTGATGATGTGCGACCATTTTTGAATCGGTTGAACCACTCCTTAGTTTGTGTTACACTCATCGCATCTTCTCCAAACACCTGCTGAATCTTTGAAGGGGGGTTAGGGTCCCAACCCCATCACGTATTTGAAATACTTTTTCTGGTCTAAAGGCAGATACTTTTTAGACAGGCCTTGTATATACAATATTAAAAAATCCTATGTTGTATCATTGAATTGAACCTGTTTTAGTGCTAATATAGTTAGGATAGATGAAAAAACTTATTGCATGCATCATGCATTGGCATCCGTCAGTCGCAACAACTATGGAGCAGCATCATCTTGGGATGTTGTTCGTGAGCATCTTCTTTTGTGACTGTAGAGATTAATTCTGGATTTACATAGTCTACTACAGCTGTTGAATGTTGTGTTACTTCAGCTGGTTGGTTTGCCTGTTGGCTCGCTTTTCTCTTAGCTCTAATCGCAGCATTTTCATTGTGAAGGGTTTTTTCACTAATGATCATTCCAGGCATATATTTTTCTTCCAGGTAGGTCTGTGAGCTGCAGAGGCTTCCCATGAATTGATGTCTATTGAGCAAGCCTTCATATCTCACTTGCAGACATCCTTAGAGCGAATATGAGGATGACCGCTTTTTCTTGAACCTGAGGCAAGCTCGCCGTAGAGATCTTTAGGGATGCGCCCATCATCCATCCTGCGCACATGGCCTAGCCAGTGAAGACATCGCTCATGCAGTAGGGAGTAAATGGATGGGATGCATGCTCTTTGCAGAACATCATTGTTATTAACTGTCCTGCCATGTGATACCAAGTATCCTACATAGACACCTCTTATGGAAGACCTGGAGTTTCCTCTCCTGGGTTGAGTATGTGGTCCAGGACTCACTCTCATAGAATAGAATACTGAGAACGCATGCTCTGTAGATGGTCATCTTGGTAGAAGTGGTAAGGTGGCTATTTTCCCGAACTCTTTTAGTTAGTTTAAAGAGGGTTGTGGATGCCTTACCAATCCTTTTGTTGAGCTCTACGTCCATTGAGAGGGTGTCTGAAGCAGTGGAACCTGGGTACTGGAACTGGTGAACAACCTGTAGTGGTGTGTCTTGAATTGAAATGCTGGGTGGGCAGACGGTTGCTTGTCCCATAACTTGAGTTTTCTTGTGGCTGATGGTGAAGCCGAACAGGCTGCAATCATCAGCAAACCTGTCCATCTTCCTGATGCGATGCTATGGCTGCATCATCAGCAAACAGCATGTTTCTGATCTGGACTGACATGGCCTGGGTCTTGGTATCGGAGTGGAGCCTAGCGATTGATTGATTGATTAGTTTGATTTACGGCATATCAACCTGTTATGGGTCATTTAATGCCAAAATATTAGTTGTAGCATGTTACAAACGTTTCAGAGGAACATTTCGACTATATCTTGTTTTATAGCTTCGTTGCTATTAGAAATTTAGAAATGTTATTCGGGTCAACCTTGTTAAAGATTTCCTTCAGGTTATTTTCTTGGTAGTGTCTCAGTCGGATCTGTTTAAAGTCTATACAGCTTACCAGTATATGATGCACTGTGTAGGGGTCTTGGCACGATATGCAGATTGGGGCTTCTTCTCTTTCCAGCAAGTACAGGTGGGTGGCATAGGTGTGTCCTATTCTGAGTCTAGCTATTGTCACCTCTTCTCTTTTCGACATCCTTGTATTGGTGTCTCTTATTCCGATAGTCTGTGTCACTTGGTATAATTTATTTTCTATACAGGAGTTCCATGATTCCTGCCACTTTTTGGAAATATATGTATTTGTTTTTGGTTTTAAGTCTGTATAAGGGATTTTTTTCTGTTGTGGGGTTTAGTTGTAATGACTCTTTTGCAGCTTTATCAGCTTTTTCATTCATGTGGATACCAATATGGCTTGGAATCCAGCAGCAGATTATTTCTTTATTTACTGTTAGATCATTTATTCTATTTATCAGTTTTGTAATCAAGGGGTTTGTCATTTTTTTTCCCTTTGATATGAGCACTGATAAAGAGTCTGTAAGTATGAGGTATTTTTTGTGTTCTTGGGATGCTATGATATTTAGTGCCAAGTCGATGGCAGATACTTCTGCACTATACACGGAGGCCCCATCCGGGAGTCTTTTCTTTAATTTTATTTTTTTATGGATGGCCGCATATCCTACCCTGTCTCCATCTTTTGATCCATCAGTATATATTTGTAGGTGTTCTTCGTATGTATTTTGAATGTTGAGCAGTTCTTCATGGAAAGTTGAAGGATGGGTTTTGGTTTTAGAGTGCTTACTTAGTTTTAATATTATGGATGGTTGTTTAATCATCCAAGGTGGAGATTTTGATTTGATTTGATGGATTCATGGATTTTTGTTGTGTCTATTTGGGCTTCTGTGAGGGTTTATTTAATGCGAAGGCTGTATGGTTTGGTAGTATTTTCTCTTTCGTTGAATAATTTTGTGTATTGTGGATCGAAAACACATTGGTATGCAGGATTTGATGGGCATGATGAGAGCTTTAAGTAGTAATGTAGTGCTAGTTTTTTTTGTCTTAATGGCAATGGTAGTTCGTTAGCCTTTGTATACAGGCTTTCCACCGGGGAGGTTTTGAAGGCTCCTAAAGCCAATCTTAATCCTTGGTGGTGTACTGCATTTAGTTCTTTTATATAAGACTTTCTGGCTACTCCATATATATAACATCCATAGTCGAGCTTGGATCTAACTAAGGATCGGTAGAGTCTTAGTAGTGTAGTTTTGTCAGCACCCCAGTCGGTGTGTGCCAGAACTTTGATTAATTGCATGGCCTTGTGGCATTTTCTTTTTAGATATTTTATGTGGGGTATAAAGGACAATTTTTTATCATATATGATGCCCGGGTACTTGGGCTGATCAACAACTGGGATATTATTGTGGTCCAGTTTCAGTATTGGGTCATGATGGATCTTTCAGAGTTTACAGAAATGTATACATTTTGTTTTGTCCTTTGAGAATTTAAAACCGTTTTCCATGGCCCATTTGTTTATTTTATTTAGACAGAGTTGGAGTTTGCGTTCGCCTGTGGGTATGTATTTTGATCGATAGCATATAAATAAATCATCTATGTATAGAGCGCAATCGATCCCAGTATTTACGTTTTTAATGATGTTATTAATCTTTATATTGAAAAGGGTGAAAAACAGGATGCTTCATTGGGGTACACCCATTTTTTGTTCTTTTGGGACTGAAAGTATGTTGCCCATCCGCACTTGGAAATGTCTATCATTTAAAAAGTTGCAGATGAACTCTGGCATTCTGCCTTTAAGTCCAAGTTCATGTACGTCTCTTTTAATGCCGTATTTCCACGTAGTGTCGTATGCCTTTTCAATGTCGAAGAAGATTGCTATCAGGTGCTCCTTCCTGACAAATGCTTCCCTTACAAGTGTTTCTAGTCTAATTAAGTGGTCAATAGGGCTTCTACTTTTCCTAAAGCCTGACTGATATTCTGTAATCAGGTTTTTGGTTTCCAAATACCATAATAGTCTCTCATTAACCATTCTTTCGAAGGTCTTACACAGGCAACTAGTGAGGGTAATTGGTCGATAATTTATTGGATCTGTATGATCTTTTTGGGGTTTGGGTATTGGGATCATTATAGCTGGTTTCCAGTTTTTTGGAATGCTGTTATTTCTCCATATTTCTTTATATATTTGTAATAGGTAGTTTAAGGATGGTTTTTGTAGATTTTTAAGAAACTGATAATGGATTTCGTCAGGGCCAACAGCTGTATCATGAGATTTATGTATTGTTTCTTTTAATTCTGTTCTGTTGAATGGTTGGTTGTACTTTTCTTCATTTTTTGACTTGAAGTTAATTTTTTTCTTTTCTTCATTTTGTTTTATTATTTGAAATTTTTGGTTTTGGTTTTTTTCATGAGGAATTTGTTGAAAATTGTTCAGCTAATTTTTTTGCAATGTTTTCCTTGTTGGTGATCTTTATGTTGTTGCAGATAAGATGTTTGATCGGGCCCTTATTGTTCTTCCCTGATATTTTCTTGACCATCTCCCATACTTTTTTGGTTTTGGTGTTCACATTTATTTTTGATACATAGTTTTTCCATGTGTTCCGTTTTGATTCTTTGATAATTTTTTGTGCTTTTGCTCTGCTGTTTTTGTATATGTCCAAGTTTTCCTTTGTTGGGTTCTTTTTAAATTTTCTTGGGTTAGCTCGCCGTTTTCTTACGGCTTTTTGGCATTTTTTGTTAAACCATAATTTGTTAAATTTTGAGTAAGTGGAGCTTTTTGATATGTTCTCCTTTGCAATGGCAAGGAGAGTATTGGTGAAATATGCAAAATGTTCTTCAGTGTTGATGTTAGCTTCTGGTATTAATCTATATTGGCATGAGTTTGGGAATTTTTTCCAGTTTGCTTTTCGAAGGTTCCAACAGGGTATTTTGTCATCTAGTTTTGGATTCTCGTTTTCCAGTATAATAGGGAAGTGGTCGCTTCCGCATGTGTCGTCATGGGTTCTCCAGCTATAATCCATGTAAACGATTAGGTCGCATATTGTTAAGTCTATTACTGAGAGAGTACCTGTTGCTGGATGTAGGTATGTGTTCTCTTTATTATTGAGCAAACATAAGTGGTTTTGATTTAGTATTGTTTCAATAATTCTGCTTCTTTTGTTGTTTTTTTTTTTTATTACCCGATAACTCGTTATGACTGTTAAAATCTCTTATTAGTATGAAAAGTTTTGGTAGTTGTTGAATTAAAGCATTTAGTTCTGTTTCATCCATTGTTTCATTTGGTGATATAGTGAACAAAAGGTTATTTCTTTGTGTAGTGTTGCAGTTATTGCAACTGCTTGCATATTTGTTTTCAAGTTTATTTTGCTGTGTGGAATATTTTTATTGATATATAATGATGATCCACCAGTGGCTGTGTTTGATTTTTTGTTTATGTAGTTGTATGATGAATAAAGTTTTATATTGATTGTGTCATTCTCTTTTAGGTGAGTTTCTTGTAGTCAGATTATAGCAGAGCAGAAAGTTTTGATGAGGAGTATTATTTCTTCAAAATTTATTTTTGTACCTCTTATGTTCCATTGTAATATTTTATATGAGGTTTTTATTTTTTTTATTTTTGTTTATTTTGTTTAAGAGTTTCTGGGCTTTCTTCTTTATCTTTCATCTATCTCCATCTCTGAGGAGTTTGTAGTTTTGTGTCTTGTTGGAGTTTGGGTTCTTGTTTGAGAGTGATTGAGTTGTGGTTGTACTGTTGTTAGTTTGGAGTCTTCTCTTCTTTTTTTTGTCTTGTTTATTTGCTTTTGTTTTCTTGATTGTAGTTTCATTGGTCTGAGCTGTGGTATTTTCAGTTTCCGCCTTTTCAAGGGTTTGGAATCTGTTTTGCGTAGTTATTGGTTTGGTTAAGTTTCTTGTTTTTCAGCAGGTTCTTTGTTTGATGTTTTTTCTTTGGTTGCTTTTTTCGTATCTTCTTGTACTTGAATTGGCGCTATTTTCTTTTTTATTTCTGTTTCAGGCATGTTTTTTCCTTTTATATTTGGTTTTGCTGTTTGTTTTGATTTATTATTCATATTTGAATATAGTTCTTTTAGATTTTCTTGGAATTTTGGCCATTCGTTTTGGTCTAGTTTGACTAGTTTTTCGATAAGTTTTTGATATTGGTCATTTGATCATTTTGTTGCCTTGATGGGTTTGTTTTTTGGGTTGCTTCTTCATATGTGTTCCTTTTCATTTATGATTCAACAATCTTCCTTGCTTCTGGGTATGATATATTTCTTTTATGTTTTACCTCTGTGATTTCTTTTACTTTTTGGTAAATTTTACAAGTTTTGGAGTAGGCTGGGTGGTTTTCATTACAGTTTGGACATTTTCGTTGTTCTGGCATTCATCTTCTGTATGGTTGTGGCCTTTTTCATTACATATCCCACATATTTTAATTCCCCTACATACATCCTGGTGGTGCCTATATTTATGGCATTTGTGGCATCTTAGGGGTGTTGGGATGTATTGCTCTACTTTTTCAATGGGGTAGCCACTTTTCAGTTCTTTCGAATTGTAGAGGTGTCAAAAGTCAATATATAGATATTAGTTTGGATGGTTTGACCATTTCTTTTTATGGTTATGCGTTTGTGGTCAATTACACCTGGTTCTTTTTAAAGCCGTTCTTATTTCATCTGTCGTCGCCAAGGATAATTCTTGGTTTCTTATAACTCCTTTATAGGTGTTTAGTTTTCCATGTGGAAAAACATTGCATTTATAATTGTAGAAATTATACATTTTCAATAAGTTTTGTGCATCTTTATTGCTATTTACTTCGACAAGAAGATTTCGATTTCTAAGTTTTTTAATAGCCTTTGGGTTGCTCTTACTCGTGAGTACTTTTTCAATTAAAAATGGCGATAATTGGTTCTTTTTTTTTTCTTTCTAGTAGTTCTATTACTAGAAATCTTGGGTAATTTGTGGGAAAGCTGTTTTTTGGAGGGTTGTATATTTTTTCGTCCTCGAAGCTTGAGATGTCCGAGACATCGGAGTGGTATCTTTTTAGGGTTTTAGGAGAAAAAGGATCCATGTGTTTTTTTATTTTATTTTCATCACCGTTGCTCCCCACTTGCCTCAGAGCCCTTTGTGGAAGTGCCAGGGGAGGGGGGGGGGACCCATTCGCCCTGGCACCACAGAGATACAGGGATGATATACTTGATTTTGGTGAAACAATGCGCACCTGTCTTCCTTTTATTTTGCTTTTGGGGTTTCTAAGAAAAATAGCAGGGATGTCGCAGCCATGTTAATGTTTTATTCGCCATAACCAATTGACCCTCACCCACCGCTTTCCACCATATTTTGGGGTTATTTATTAGTGGTTGTTAGTGGGGGTTGGAATAGGAATGTTGATTGTAGTGAGTAGATTGGTGTGGGTTTTATATGGTGGGGCTTGACGTAACCAGTTGATTGATTGGATCGGGTCTCTCCAACCACCCATCTAGCCCAGGTAAGGGGCAAAGTGAAGTGTTGCAATGTACAAATCCACTACTTTCCCGGGTTATGGACTGCTCAGCCACCAGGATCCCGTCCTTAAGTATCACGGGTTGCCACATGGTGGCCCAGTTAGGGGGTATAAAAAAAAGATAGAGTGAGAGAGAAAGGAGGTGAATTGTTTTTGGTTTTTGCTTTGCAGAACATGATTGAGTTTTGCAAAGACAAGGGAGAAAAACAAAAAAACTTCAATGTTAGGTGCATTTTTGGTCAGGAAGAACTTCAGACAGCCTGATTTGGTAGAACCAGAGGAGCCTAGCAATGTTGAAGAGACTACCGTCAGATCTGGAGTGCAGGTAGATGCCATCAGTTGTGTTCTTGAAGGCATGCTTCAAGAGTAGAGCAAAGAAGATGCCCAAGAATGTCAGGGTCAACACGCAGTCTTGTTTGACACCATTCTTCATCTAAAACTCTGCAGACATGTCACTGTTAAACTGTATAATGCTCATCATGCCATCGTGGAAGGATCTTATGATGCTGAGGAGTTTTGGTGGGCATCCGATTAGTGAAAGCATCTTGAATAGACCGTCTCTGCTCATGGGATCTATCGCCTTGGTCAGGTCTATGAAGGCGAGATACAGAACTGGTTTTGTTCTCTGCATTTCTCTTGCAGCTGGCGTAAGAAGATCACATCAATGGTTGATTTCTCTGAACGAAAACTGCATTAAGATTCCGGGTAAATTCGGGCGGCAAGAACTTGCAGTCGCTGTAGTACTATGTATGCGAATAGCTTGCCAATGAAATTTAGCTGTGAGATACTGCAGTAATTGTTAAAGTCAGTACAGCTCCCTTTGTGTTTGTAGAGTGTGATGATGTTTGTGTCTCTCATGTCCTGTTCTCTCCAGTACTGTATCAAAAGACTGTGAAGGGGCTTAAGCAGGCTAGCTTTTCCACTTTTTAAGACCTGTCTGAATTTTCACAAAAGTCTTTCACCCCCTCTTGCATAAAATTAAATTAAATATAGTCCACATTACCCACATTTATGCCTAGCAGCTGTGTTCTAAAATTCATACTGATCAGTTCATTAGTTTAGTAGTTAATCCTATACATCGAAATATATAAACATATACACATACCTAACTTATATATATATATATATATATAAGTTATTTGACATGCATTGAAAATGCCAACATTTCAACCTAGCTAATATGTTTGCTCTACTAATAACTTTGTACCGAGCATTATCAGGTCAGATATACAAACTTTACTACTGAGTAATCACTTTGAATTCATCACATACACACACACATATATATTGCCTCTAACAACAACACTAAGCTGGATACTCCACCAGACTAGATGAATTCTTGTCCTGGAATCCGGTAAGACAAAGAAGTCACAAGAAAGATATACAATAACATAGTTAACTGGTCAATTAGGGAGAGGAAAATTAATGCTCGTAACTAAACACCATCATCGATTGTCTTCTGTCTCTCGTTACAAGGGTTTGTCAGGACAACCTGACACAATGACACTTCACTCTTCAAGTAAACCCTGACTAACTATTAAAAATAACATAGTATTCGAAGCACAAATAGGATCCCCTCGACATGGCTATACACTGGCTCATACGAGGAATGGTGCACCTTCGCCTAGTGATATTACCTAAAGTAACAGCACTTAGCTGGATACTCCACCAGACTAGATAAATTCTTGCCCCGAACCCCAGCAAAATAAAAACAAGACGCTACTTGAGACAGGATCCATGTGAAATTTACACATATTTTGAAGAGGTTGACCACACAAAATTGTTAGGAAGAGCACACGTATCTTTCAGTAATATTCTAAGTAGTTTAGGGGAGACATTAAGAAAAAGACATAAAAGAGCTTTATTTCTTAATTGGACACAAGCATGTTCTTGAAAATAATGAATTACAGATAGGTATTTATTTTTGAAATTTTGATGGGAATAAGCACCAAGTTATTTTTTGCCTGTTAGCGAACAAAATAGGCTAAGGAATGGCAACATTCTAATTTAAAAATGTGATTTCAATCCCTATCAAGGTGCAATATGCTTTTGACTGGAAAAGAGCAGTAATGGCCAGCCCAGCATGCGATATTGTCAGCTGTATTTTTGGTCAAGGCAGTTAAGGTGCAATGCCAGCAGGCTGAAGTTGCATGCTTAATAGATAGCAGTTTTACATCTGGCATTGGTTAGTGAAACCTGAAATAAGAGGTTAAGTTGGACGGAGATCTCTGACATTTTGCCCCAAAACTAAGTACACTTTGTCTTTCCATGGCTTCCGTTTAAAAATGTTTATTTTAAAGGTCAAGGGATTTCTGACTGATCAAGGATCATATCTGCATGCTTAATTAAAAAGTTAATTCATTTTCTTAGGTTTGGTTTGGAAGATATGGTTGCTTTTTATTCCAGCACATCAGATTTTAAAAAATAGATCCATAAACCTATTGTTTTGCTTTTTTTGCAAATAGAGTAAGATATTTTTTAAATAACTTACCATATCAGACGAAAACAAGCAACAGAGTAGAACATTTTTAGATGGAATTAGATGAATTCAGAAATAAGGGTAAAAAAAAGAATAAAGGAGGTATTTTGGGGTGCTATTGGGTGAAATATTTAACAGAATTTCACCAGTATGTTGATGTAAATAGTGTAAATGTTTATTTTTAAAGGTGGAATTGAAAAGATAGTTAAAAATGGAGATCCCCAAAGAGGCATGACAAATGAATATACTTTAAAAAATATCACTATCATCCAAGTGTTTGTGAGCTCTGATTTTGCCACAACTGAAGTTATGGGTAACTATAAATAAATGTTTGTTTTTTTTTCACTTTCAATATCTAGCGTTGTATTTCAATGAATAGGAAGTGTAAGAACCATTCCTCAATCCTTTGATGGTACTATTTCATCATCTAACTGAATATCTCACTAACCCTTGTCCTCGAGTAGCTTTTGGCCTAAATAAGTGGTGAACCATTAGTATAAAAAAAGTTTCATCTGTGGAAATGTAGTTGTTCATCATAGATTTTGTGAGGAAGTGGTATCATGTTTATTTTGGAGTCAAACATCCACGAGCAGTTTCTTTTCTGTGGTCTACAGTACTTCATATCTATCAAAAATATTTTGTAAACCTTATGTGAATAAACCAGTCCAAAATGTGATATGTGCTTCGCTAACCTATAAATAGTTTGGAATATAGGAATTTCTGGTATGGACTTATATTTCATAACTTGATCAGGTTAGGTAAAATCAGCATTATTTTCAGATTAAGTGTAAAAAACAAAGGGCCCAAAATCAAATATTTTATGTTAAACATTGAAAAGAGTGGAGATTAGTGTACTAGAAGCTTACCAATGTATTTGTTTTCCATTGATAAGATCAGAGAGATTGAAATGTAACACATGTATTAAACTATTTTTTTTTCACTTAATATAGCCACCATTAAATGTCAACTGGAAATAAAGACAACTGCCATAGCAGAAGAAATGTCAAGTTCTGCTGTCTTTCTTACTATGGTGACCAGAAGTTTTTGTGAGAGAGATTCATATTTAATGAAAGTATTATCTGATTTTGGCATACATATTTTCAAACAGCCATCTTGTGGTAGCATATATAATTATAAAGAGACATATTGTGCTGGCATACATCTATTCAAATAGACATATTGTACTGTCATACATATTTTAAAATAGACATCTCGAAGTTGATGTAGAATTATTTTTGTTTTCTTTTCTAAGAAATAAGATGTATAAACAGCCCGTCTGAAGTCATGCAAATAACATACACCCTTATAACTTGAATATGCTTTGAACATTTTTTGTTAGATTTTAAACAATCAATTTAGACATCAAAACAAAGCTTGCGTGAAGTTTTAAGATGTTTTATTAAAGTAATTTGATTTATTATAAAATGTTAAGTCTGAATTTATCATGTAAAACCAGAAAATCAGTTTTTACTTCAATTAGAAGGTAATAAAATCACCAACAATTAATCAACACCTAGAATAAATGAAAACACAAACACGTATAATAAGTCTTTCAAGTAATTACTCATTAATATAGTGAGTCTTCTTCTCTATAAGAGCAGCCAGCAATAAATATTATCCTTTGATTTGAGTAAATGTTTCAGCAGGTTGAATTTCTGACATGATGGTTTTATTTGTTTCCTGTGCATCTGCTTTGCTGTCATATTATTTGCCACATTTATATAATTTTAACTTCACATTTGAACATCGATTTTTGATTAGATTCACATTGGGACTTGATAGTCGCCATTTCATCATATTCACTCCGGTAAAATTTTTACACTAAAATAATTCATGGATAACATTCGAAATATAAGGAAAAATATTTGCAGTGCATATATACACACTTCACCTTGAAATTATAAGGAGATGAATTGAAGGTTTTGTCCATGAACTTGCTATAGTTGTCACCATTTAACTCCTTTATCGACTTTGAATGGTTTAATAATGGTTTGGTGACATATCTTTGCACCACTACTTCCTTATTGCCTTCTTTTAACTCGGGCACATCTGCATTTGATAAAATCCATATTTTGGTCTATCGAGTATCACCCGTGATTAGTCTGGAAAAATGACTTTGAAAAAGTTGATTTTCATCTATTTCTTGGACCAAATCTAAACTTTGGAAGATCTGCTTTACTGAGAAGAGTTTGCTAAGATGTCTTGACAGATTCCAATTGAGAAATATTTTTCACCACTTTTTGTCCTTGACTCAATTTCTTTCTGTTCAAAAAATTTGAACACTGGTCAAAAGTTGCCGTTTAGCTATAACTCACTTTAGTTTGCATTCATCTTGAATGACAAATTCTTAAAGTCTTTTACTTTGCTTCTTAATTTCAAATTATGTAGATTTTCAACATTCGCTTTCTAATCAAATGTTCTCTTTGACGATCCTTTGATAGAATCTAAGTAAACATTCCCTCATTACTATTTTCTGCTTTTCAGTATTGATCATATATATATATATATATATATATATATTCTGTTGAAGAAAACTATTTATCTGTTTTCAGAAGATTAAAATTAATATTACTAGCAAAAATATGCGATCAGGGAGGTAATTCCTAGGAGGGGGGTCTCATGAGAACAGAACAGATACTACAATACTCCCCCCCCCCTTCCACTAAAAAAAAGAAGTAATGCCTTGGGAGAATGGTCTCATGACAACAGAACAGCTACTACAGTAACCCCCCCCCCCCAAGAGCGTTAATGCCTGAAATAGTATAGTAAACTTAATTGAGTATTAAAAGATAGTAATAATATAGTTTCGGCTTCAAACAGGCAGATACCATTAGTAATAGCTTTTAATCTGTATAATGACTTAAGACAACACACTTTTTTTTTGTAAATTCCAAATATCTCGAGCTCTTAAAAGTGGCTAAAGGTTTAGCTATATATTATAACATGTGGGGAAATGTGTTGGTCTGTGTCACTTCTTCTTTCCAACTGGAAACCCTTGACCGTTCGTGCACGTCGCCATGTTGTCTTCAAACAATAACTAAGAGAGGTCACTCTCAATGCTTTACCCTATATAAAGGAGATGACTCAGAGAAAACTTAAATATTGCTGGTGCCCTCTTGTGTAGACTACAGTTCCATAACAAAAAAACAAAACAAAACAAAGTAAAACAAGTATCATTGCAACAGATCTCTCAGAATTTCTGAAGAGACTCCCATCTTCGTCAGACAATCCGCGACCTGTTCTCGGCCCCTGATCCATTCAATTTAGATCTTCTCCTTCACCATCACCCCTTCACTATGGCTACATCAACTCTAAGATGCCGATCCCTCACAAGATTTGATGACTTTAAAGTCTCTACCAGAGACGCACTGTCTGTTTTACAAAGAACTTCAGGCAACCTAGGCAGTCTGAATATCTCTTGAAGCATTGCAGCTATCAACATTCCAGTATCAGCCGCTTCACTAAATGCAAGAGTCTCTGAAGCTAATGGGTTTTTTGTTAAACAGTCAAGTTATTTTGATGACCAGCATATAGGAGCCATTTTGTTCATCTTGCCACAAACAAAGATGATAAAACCACCCTGTGAAGATCCATCCTCCAGACTAGCATAGGTGGCATCTGAATAACAAACAACATTCAGATCTGAAGGTTTTCCAAGCTGGGGTAAATATACGGATCCTGTCCTTGATTTTAACTTTATTAGCTATTTGTTTGCCTTGAAGAGTAACTTCACCTTTGGAGATTTTCCAATATTACTCATCCTACGCACATCAAATGATACATCTGGTTGCGTCATCATTTGACCTGTCAATCATTTTAGATCTGTCTTCTCTTGACTCAATTCATAATTTTTCCTTAATGATCTTCCTTTCCTAATGTCTATTGGGGATAAGGCTGAAACATAGATTTTGATCTAAAATAATCTCTTTTTTTGTTTGCTTAACACTTAATCCCAAAAATTTGAATGTTCCACTTTCATGCTTTCCAATTTTTAATATCTTTTCCAATTCTGTGATCACATTTTTCTTAAATAAATTATTTCCACAGAATATGAAATCATCAACATGTATTGCTCAAATGCCCATCAATTCACCAGTGGCATCATGCTAAAGAAACAGTGTATTGTGATATGCACTCACCATTCCTTTTAAGTGCGTTAACTCATGATTAACTCGCTTCCACACCTGTGATTCTGGACACACATCAAATGGTGGTCTAAATACCTCTCGATCCAGCATATTACTTTGCAGAAATGCTGAGGTAAAATCAAGAGTCTCCACCTGCCACATCATAACCGAGGCCATTAACAATACGAGACGCATAGCCTCACGGCTGCACGTTGGAGAATCTGTTTTTAGGTTATGGGAATCTTCTTCATAACCATGTGCAACAAGACGAGCCTTCATTATCTTTTTGTCCTTCACAAATTTTTCTGTTATCACCCATCTTGTTGATATACATTTTTGTCCCATATCAGGCACACATTCATATACTTCATGAATTTTCATATTTTCCAATTCTCTTTTCTTTGCATCAATCACATCTTCTCCTTGTTCAAAAGAAAGCAAAACTGCATGTTCCTGATAACTTACTCCTTCTATTGCTTAAGGAAATTCTCTCCATTGATCAACATGATCCCAATTGATTGATACATTGTCGCCATCTTGTCTTCTAACAACAACTGAAGGAAATCACTTTTTTTTTCTGTTTTGCCCTATATAAAGGAGATGACTCAAAGGGAGATAACTCAGAGACAACTTAAACTAAATACAAGCTCATTTGTTTAAATTTGACAAAGACTAGTTTAAGACTTTGTGAGTTATCGAAGTTCATGCGACTTGCATAAAAACTTCAGATGGCGTGTATATGAAGAGTCTAAATAGAAAACATGGTAAATCTATTTTTTGCAAGTTGAGAAATGAAACTATAAAATAGAGAATTTGAAATTCAGAATTCGACCGTAAAAGCTTATTTAAATTGAAATTAAGAAAATTAGGAAGACATCCCAACATGTAAGAAAATCATTTTGGTTGAAGATTGTAGAAATGGAACACTTTTCGTAATAGTAACTTCACAATTTTGAAAATGTTGTTTATCGTGTTCAGAACTCAACATACGATTTTGATTGAATAAAGCAAAAGTAATGAATAAATAAATAAAAAAGTATACGTTTAATATAGAACATCTTTTCATAAATAAACATGAAAATATCATTACACATTACTGCATCACCTTGGACATTTTTATTAATTAATCATTGCTCATCAAGGCTAAAAACCACTCGAGAATAAGGGTTATTGAGATGGATGGATGGATGTTAGTTGAATGATGATGAATATTATGAGATGATTGAAAATGATGAATGGAAAGAACAAAGCTTGATTATTTATGATAACGGTTTATGACACGTATTTATCGCATTTTGCATTCAACCTCAACATATGATTTATTTTACTCACATCAATAATAGTATCCCTGTTAAACATCTCATAACAATTGGTTAAGTGGTTCTAGAGTTGTAGTGTTATATAACTAACACAAAATATGTATGCTGTTCTTATGGCCAGAGTTGACTCTGTTCTCCTGTTTCTTCTCTTAGTTAGCTGGAACATGTTCATGCATGAAGGAGGAGACTACAATTGTGCATCTTAGAATATACGTTATTAACTCAATTATGGATCCATTTTTCTCAACTATGAGTTGCTTCAGGCTGGATCATCCCCACTAAGCATAAAAGTATCACTTATCAATCCAGATTTCACATGAAACCTTTGTCCTCTCTAAAGGACCTGTTATCTCACTTCATGTCATACGATTTAACCAACCAATCAGACCTCTACCCATGTATCAGAAATAGGTGAACCTGGGGTCAAAACGTATCAGTCATGCCCAAGTAACCTTATGCATTTGGCAAATAATATCTACACTGAACTTCAAAAGCATAGTACTGCTATATAATGTGTAACAATCCTATTGTACTATGTAACAAGAAATCACGCATATCTCTATACTGTTTGCCTGACTCTTTGTCCAGAGATGCAATTGAAAACAAAGACCTACACCAAGATCAAATACACATTTTCACGAATAAACTTTATAAAAAATCCAATGGTGATATTAATTTTGTATTAGGTTTTACAATAATATTCCTGATTAAGACACTTCCTTGGTTTGGTTACATTGAAAAGAATAGATGAGAGTGGTTGGGTTGGTAAATGTAGAACAGTTTAGGTAGCAGGGTCAGTTTGTAGGGGAAGGCCAAGCAAAACATGTGAGAAAGTGATAAAGATGGATTTGAGAGAACGAGGGATAAATAAAAGGTTGGCCAAAGATAGGTTCGTTTGGAAGTCAATTTCTAAAGGCCATACAACACATGTAGAACAGATGTTAAACTGAATATGATGATAATGATTATGATCTGAGTTCATGACGGACATCTATAAACAGCAAAGTCAACATTGTCAACAAAGTCAACAGCACAGGGGTTCTCAATCATTCCCGGGCAACGTCGGAGTGCCTGCTAGTACATATATAAAAGATAGTCTTTTTATTATATACACGGCTATTTAATTGATCACTTTCAAACAAAGCTTTTTGACATGAACGTTTTCTTTTCTAAATATCTCAGCCACTTTCTTGCAGGCAAAACGATCTGCAATTAAGATCACATTAAAGAAATTTCCAATGAATTGATTGGATTTTTATGAAAAGAATTGGCCAGCAGCTTTCTCAATATAATAAATGTATAAAGGCCAAAGGCAAATTTTGGATTGAATAAATAAATTACGATTTTTAATGAGTTTTTTACACATTAAATTTCAAATGCGTTGATGCAAATCAGGGATTTCCTATTGAACAACCCGCTACTTCATTAATGAAGACACAAAATATAACATTACTGGCAGCTAATGATACATTTATAGTTAATTATCAATTACTATTTTCGTTTTCTTTTTAAATTTCTTCTGATTTGTCTTGTTGTATCAAACTAATTTAAGTAAAAATTAAATCTCTGATTATATTTTTTTTACAACTAATTTTTGAGATTGACAAAACATTTTTTGGATGAAGTTATATTCAAAGTATTTTTTGTTTGAGCTCAAATTTACATTATTTTATGACTAAACATAAATAAAACAAATAAATAAAATTGTCTTCATGGACACTTGGCACAACGTATAAAGGCGTTGATTAACAATCAGTTCAAAGTGATAGTCTTTTAAAAGGTTGATGGTTCAATCATAACTACAGGCGATACTAACTAAGAATCAAGTAAAATTTATTCAACTCTTCTACCCAGTCACGGATTAAATACAGAGTTCAGTTTGAAAATCTGTATAGATTCCAGAGTTCAACAAGATGCACCTGAAGAAGGTTGGAGGTTACATCAGCCGAAACGTTGTGAGAATAACATCCAAGATGAAAATAGTAGCCCGAATATTTCAAATAGATAAATAAAACAAAAGTAAAACAAAAATGTATAGATTTAAACTTTTGTACAAATCCTTTAGTAAATAAACATGAAAGCCTCATTAGATATGCATTATTGAATCACCTTGTTTGGCGATCGTTCTCTCAGCCCCTCATTATCTGACTGTAATGATTTCTTCTTGGTCGGTACATAATAACTGGCTGAAAGAGAGTTTAATTAAAAGAAAAGATATAAAAATTTAGCATAATTATATTATTTGTTTACTATGGATCCATTTCCTTAACTATGAGTTGATTCTAGTTCAATCGCAAGAAGGTTATAAGTGCCCTTATTTTGTTATTTTGTTGATAATTGGTCTCATGAGACAAGAGATTAAGTGATGAATACTTGGCCGGTTCAATGGATATATCTCTGGTGGATACTCCTTCATGGGAGGGTAAGATGGTTTTGGTATTAATTATAATTAACTGACACCAAGTCATGTGTAACCAAAATATATAGTTCTTTATTTTACTGTTCTTTAGGTACATGCTTCGGGCAAGAGCAATAGGAGAAGAGAGGCAGTGTCTTACATTGGCTATTTTTAAGAGCTACATTTAACAAGTGTGTTCGCTTTGCTCTCAAACAAAATCTGAACAAGTATACTAGTTTTTTTTTCTGCTATTTCTCTTCCGTTTACATGTGTCAAATTTGCTCTTTTGAACTCTTGACTACTTACATCTCGTCTTCGTCATTCACAAGGTCACTTAGTATATAACAATTCACAAGGTCACTTAGTATATAACAATTCACAAGGTCACTTAGTATATAACAATTCACAAGGTCACTTAGTATATAACAATTCACAAGGTCACTTAGTATATAACAATTCACAAGGTCACTTAGTATATAACAATTCACAAGGTCACTTAGTATATAACAATTCACAAGGTCACTTAGTATATAACAATTCACAAGGTCACTTAGTATATAACAATTCACAAGGTCACTTAGTATATAACAATTCACAAGGTCACTTAGTATATAACAATTCACAAGGTCACTTAGTATATAACAATTCACAAGGTCACTTAGTATATAACAATTCAGCAGGACTCTACATGGTGATCTGTTCCCTCTAATTTTATTAACTGAATCGTGTATCGTGAAATGTACCATTGCATGTTTTTATCTATCAGATAATCAACCATCTACTTTTCCCATGGCCTCAACTGAACCCGAAGTTCAATGGATGTCATTCAATTTTCTGAGTAACCTTATATATTACAGTACGACAATATAACAAAGTAGGCCCTTCGGAAGAAAGGAGGGTTTATGGATATTGAATTGGAGGATGTTGCAAATTGAGTTTATTAAAGTTACTTAGAAATAAGGAAACGATAAGTAGAGAATGGAGATTTATAAGAATGTGGATTGTTTCATCGAGAAAGACAATATCTATTGTTTCATAATATAAAGAAGTCAAAGATTGAAGTGTTGTTCTTGCTAAAGATATTTCCCAAAAGTATCGTTTTCGAATAATGGTCATAGGAATGTCATAAGGTGAGTAATGTATAACGAAATTCCTTAAAATATCTAGTAGATATAGATATTAGAAATTTGTAAAGAAAATATATGAAAAATAAAGAATTTCAGTGGCGTATGAGGGTTGGTTATAAAATGCACAATTTGTTTAGTTTAGTGCAAGGAATACTGATAGTTAATAGAATAGAACAATAGTAAGGAGATATAGCAGATTCCCAGGTGTGGGCAATTGTGGCCCTCAGTGACACATCATCTCTCCCACACTTCCTTTACTTTACATAATGGCTGTGAATAACATTTAAAAAGATGTAATAAAAACTTTATTATTTGAACTACTGTTCTCATCTTGGATATTATTCTCACAGCGTTTCGGCCAATATAACCTTCGACCTTCCTCAAGTGCATCTTGTCGAACTCGGGAATATGTACATAATTTTTAACTGAACCCTCTATTCAATCAAAGGGGATAGATTGATCTTGCTTCATCAGTGATGACCGGGTAGAAATCTTAAGTAATTTTTTTATTATAATCTTAGTATCGCCTGTAGTGAGGATTGAACCTTTAACCTCCACCTAGAACTGATTATTACTTTGCACTTTATCCATTGCAGCTTGGCTCAATGTCGACAATTTTGCTATGAATTTGGGGAGCCATAAACCTATTCTTGTCTTGTAGATATGTAGTTTTAGTACTTATTACTATATATATATATATATATATATATATATATAAAGTTAAATGGACGAAGAGTGATAAACATGTACGAATGTCCAAATTTATTTCAAACTTCAAATGTTCAAAACAGGGTATATTCTGTAATAAAATTGTTTATTGTTCTTTCCTTAAGCCAAGGCTTTTCAAAGATCGAGATCTTATCATCAGAGGAATTATGCAGATAGATAAGTTGGCAATAGAAAAGCCAAAGTTCAACATTTGAAAAAATATGAAAAAATATTCAGAAAAAGATGGGTGAGAAAAAAAGTTTGAGTAAAAAGATATTGGGTTTGTCCGGATGGTAAATTGTCCGCCGATAAGGTGTCCAATGGAAGAGGGTTTCAATGGAGAAGAAAAAGTTTCGTAGAGGCATCATGGGTAGGCGTTCAAAAAATAAGTAAATCCAATGGTGAAAATTGAGTTCAAATTAGTAGATAGAGCGTACTTAAACGGAATTAAACTTCAATCCTCCATCGCTACGTTTCACTTGGAATTCTCTTCGGCCTGGAAGCTTTCTCTAAATGGCCAGATATCTTCATTTTAGTTCCTTTTATTTAATTTATGTTGGTTGATTAAAATAAGTTGTGATATTTTCATTTTAAATAAAGTAAAATTTTTATTTTAATTTTATATGCAGATACGTTCTTCATGGGAAGAGAAAGAGAGATACATAGTGAATGAACGCATCTCACCCACCCCATCCCATCCGTGGAACACAATACCACAGGCTTGCTTCCCTGCTGACTAAAACATGGTCGTCTTCAAGTCCAATGTAAACAAATACTTGCTGAGCCATCATCTTAAATAATCAAATTCTGCTCTTTCCACCCATCGTTTCCAATCCTTTTATAGTATTGCTAATCATCCAACTGACAACCACATTAACTCGAGTGGCTTTCGACCTTGGTAAGTGATGACTGATTAGTATATAAAAAAAATTGCCAGCTATCCTCTGACTTATCTCCCGTTGCATCACTATTTTTATTAACAAACCTTCGTTGTCTCGCTAGTCCTAGAACCTTTCACACTCTTTTGCCCATGCGCTTAAACAATACCCCATCATACATGCATGTTTACTTTAAAAAATATATTTTAAAAAAAATCTTTTATTCACTCTAAACAAGACATATTGCAATTAAAACGGAAGGGGCTACTGTGATAGGAACCAGATTTATAAGGGGTCAACCTAGGTGGGGGATTGAGCAGCAAGATGTTTGGTCACATGACATTCAAATTTCTGAGTGTTGGTACGGTCGGGGAAACAAAGAGCAGGAAGAGAATTCCAAAAGTAACTATTAGAGTAGAAAATCTTCCGCCATCAAGGGACCTCGACAGTGAAGGGGTGTGATTTTGCTGCTAGTTGGGTGGGTCGGGGGTATCCTTATTGAGGGGGTACAAGTGCAGTAAGTTCATCGGAGCACATTCAGTGGAAGTACTTGTAAAAAAAACACAGGGATGCAACAGTGTAGCAATGCGACAGGGGATGGAGCTTGGTAGACAGTGCGGGACTTATTCGATAAGAACTTTTTTTTTTCACCTTGTATAAGAGGAAGAGGCTAGTGGTTGGTGTACCAGCCCATATGTGGTAACAATACTCCATAGTTGCTTTGTAGAGATATAAGATACTGGCAGAGAAATTTTCTAGCCTGGTAGAGGAAGCCTACCTTCTTTGCAGCAGATTTGGCAACATCTTCTATATACTTATCTATTTCATGTTACAAAATAGAAAGTATAACAGCATGACATATGTAGGAAAAATGTGTTTGCTTAGGACAATGAAAGGGTTGGGAAGATCTTTTAATATCTTATCGAAAGCTGAATCATATCTGTACGACTTGTACATATTTTTAACGGCTATCATTTGCATCTTGGCCTTTTTGTTAAATGCTAAAAAAACAAATTTCGTAGGAAACAAAACAGAATCCAATTATATCAGAATTTGGATTAAATCAAAGAACATCTTTAAAATCTCTGCGAAATATTATCATCTCCGCCTCTTTTATGAGATGCCAGTGGGATTTAATTAATGCTTGTAGAGTTATCTCTGTCTAACAAAGCTTTTTACGCAAAAGACCCGAGGCCTGTTTATCAATTAAAACATTGAACAGTTTCTTACAGACAGTTCTTTTCTTTCTACTAAGATTATTTTCTAAGATTTTCCTCTTCAAAATCCTGAAGACATCGATCCTCGGAAAATATTTTATCATTTTTATCCCCAAGTCATACTCTATATAAATAAATAAATAAGTCTAAATTTGATCATGTTTTTAAGCAAAAAAAATAAAAAAATAAAAATAAATAAAAAAAATGGTATCATTCGTATTATAGGATTAAAAAAAATGCTGGATTATTTTTTAACAAGGAATATTTTTTATCTCAATTTTTTTCTTTTTTTTGGTGAAGATTGAAAATAATACAAAAAAAAAAGAGAGAAAAGAAGATAAATTTTAGCCCGAGGCCTTGGTTTTGTGTTCCAATAGTTTAAATTCTTTTTTGTTAAAAATGGACCCCCCCCCCTTCTCCTTACAAACTTTAAAATATCTTCAGTGGAGATTATTTGATTGAATATAACCATTGGCATATGGTTATATAAAAACGAAATAATCAAAAAAATTGCTTATCTTTAAAAAAGAAATAAGAATGAATATTCTTGAGATGCATCCATTCAATTTGCACTTTTAGCCATGAAAAAAAGTATTTCTGGCATAATATGCTGCCAAGTCTGCTGCAAAGAAAGTAGGCTCCCTCTATAGGGCTAGCAAACTTCTCACATCTGCCAGTATCCTATATCTTTCCAAAGTCACCATTTGCCTATGCACGGAGTATTGTTGCCACATCTTGGCTAGTGCACCAACCTAATAGGTTCCGCACTATCTGCCAAGCCCCAGCACATGTTACATCACTGCAATTTTGCATCAGTGTGCTTGTTTTAGAAGTACTTCCACTCAATGTGCTCCGATTAACTTACTGCACTTTTACCCCGCTCCCCCTCCCACAACATAAATATCTCGACCAACCTGACTAGCAGTAAGATCACCCCCCCCTTCTCTTTACGGGTCCGTAGATGCAAGAATATTTTCTACTCTACTAGCTTCTTTCCTCAAACCGTTTGCCTGTGGAATTCCCTCCCTGCTCCCCCGACCGTACCAACATGCAGAAATTTTAATGTAAACAAACATCTTGCTGCCAAACTCCCCACCCAGGTTGCCCCTTATAAATCTGGTCTCTATCATAGTAGCCCCTTACACTTCAGTGGCCATGTGCCTGGTTTGGGGTGAACAAAGATGAAAGAAGGTGATAGATCAATGGTCAAAGCCTATTATAAGATGTGTCCATTCAATCTATGCATTTAGCAAAAAAAAAAATGCTAACGCAAACTTCAATTTAAAATGAGTTATTCCTCTTGCTGATTTTTATTTTTAGGTGATTATTTAAAAATGTTTTATATTAGCAGTCTAGACGACTGAGTAATTTCTAAAAATAAATTGTAACTAAGTACATTATTATATTGCCAATAACATAGTACAGCAATAACAAATGAAAATTGGTTCGTCAGAAGCAAAGTTAGATTTATCAACTTAAATGCTATTTGAAAATCCGACAAGATAACTTTATATGTTAGATACATATTTATATATTGAGTTTCAGCACATTTTTCTTTGAGCCCGTGTTGTAGATGTCACTATCACCTAATGTTTCTTCGGATTAACTTCATCCCTTTTCTTCTGTTATTTGGAATTTATATCTGATTACGACAATTATTGACATGTTAAATTCAGTTAAAATTGAAGTGAAATTAAATTAAAAATCGCGAATTCAATTTCATATCAAGCACTAATCAGAGAAGGTGAAGGACGGTCGAACACTTTGATTCTTCTTTTTCTAAAAAGAAAATGTTATTATGCTCCTTCTTGCAATTCATCTAAATAAAATACTATTCAAATATATTTTTTATTATCTTTTATATATATATATATACTAGAATAATATACATCCAAGGACGAGTAAAATTAATTTCCTGAAAAGAACAGTTTTGCACCACTTCTATGCCCACTTACAAAAGTTAAAATCAAGATACAATGATACTAAGACTTATGTTTAAAATCCTTATTCAAATTTTTATCATAATCCATTATATGATTTTCATTTTAAAAAAGGTATCAAATTTAAGGATTAGATGTCTTAAGAAGAAATTAAAATTCAGGGAATCTAGTTTCATTAGTGTTTAATGACTATCGGTCAAATCTAATGCAAATCTGAAATATTTTAATTTTTAAATTGGAGGTTCTGCCTATATTATGCCCCTTAAATCTTCTGTTTAGATTTGCCATGGTTATTTTATATTCAATCGACTTTTCTCCTGATGAAATGATGACTAAGAGAGTTTTAAGGAATTCTTTTTTTTTAAATGTGTATAATGATTGAACCTCAAGACATATTTTCTTAAGTTTTTTTTTTCACGCCAAACAAGGCACATTGCCACCGAGACGTAAGGGGCTACTGTTAATTAGGGGCCAGATTTATACGAGCATCCTAAGATAAGAGTTGTGTAGCAAAATTTTTGTTCACATTACATTTAAATTTCTGCATGTCTTTACAGCCGGGGAAACAGGGAGCAGGGAGAAAATTCCAAATGCAAGCAGTTTCAAGAAATTAGCTATTAGAACAAAGCTTTGCAGAATCTGCGGAGTTTTATAGTAAAGGGGTGGAATTTTGCTTATTGTCGGGTTGGTCAGGGTTTTTACATTGAGAGGGCACCAGTGCAGCAAGTGCGTCAGAACACATTCCATTGAAGTACTTGTAAAACAAGCACAGGGATGCAACATTGTGGCGATGAGGCAAGGGTTAGAGCTTGGTAGACAATGTGAGACCTATTAGATTAGAAGCTATTTTTTGGACCCTGTCTAAGAAGGAGAGACTAGTGGTTGGTACACCAGCCCAGATGTGACAACAATACTCCATGCTTGGGCGAATAGTGGCTTTGTAGAGATATAGGATACTGGCAGGTGAGAGAAGTTTTCTAGTCCGGTAGAGGGAGCCCACGTTTTTTGCAACAAACTTAGCTGTATCTTCTATGTATTTGTTCCAATTCATGTTATCTGTGAATGTTAATCCGAGGAGTTTGAATGTTGGACTCTCAGATAGGGTGCTATTAACCATGGCAATAGGTGGTCCAAAAGTTGTAAAAGAAAAATCATGCTACACACGTTTTAACTCTTCTATTTTTATGTCCACAGGCCCGGGCAACAATGCTAGTCTATATATAAAGGAGAAACATTTGGAAACTCGTTCTGTATAAAAAAAAAAAAGGAACAAGAAATTTTGGGATGGAATATGTATTTTATTTATCGCCAAGCGGTTAGAGACAAGGTCAGGTGTGGTTTTGAAAAGCCAGCGCACTAGGATAAATGCACTCTGGACGATAAAAAATGCCTGCCTGTGCAGCCCCATCGACATTCCTCGCTAGGAGTGTCTCAGGTAATCAGCAATGAACTAACTCCTTTTCAGAGAGAAGGCAAACATGGGAGAGTGGACCTCCTAAAACTGAACAGAATCATACCTCAGCAGACAGCGACAAAGTCACTGTCAGACTGATTGTCAAGGACATATCCCAAACTGGTACAAACTCCTACTCAAGCTGTGCCAAGTAAAATGATATACCCACACAAACATGAGCATCAACTAAAAAATGCTGCGTAATACATAATATAGTCGAAAAGAAATTCTATTGCTGAATTTATAATAATCAAGTATGTATAATAAATATTGGATTTCCATGTTGAGATTGTTGATATCTACCTTTTGCATAGGCGTTTTCCGAGATAATGAGCACACTTAAACGGTATAATGCACTAACCATATGTTTATATGCCATTATCTGAAGCACATGTACACCAAGATTTCTATTAAAATAATGTCTTATCCATTTGTGAATTAATAAATAATTGATGATAAATCAAGCCCAAAAAACTCTAGCCCTGACAATAAAACAAAAATAATTGTGAATGTGAATAGTGAATTCAAAAGCAAGGGAGATAATTGATCAATACAATTTGATATATTGTTTTCTTTGCTTCCTTATTCGTATTTTCCGTTTGTCTATTCATTGCTTTTGCTCTTCTAATTTCTTTATATATGTAGAGATGCCGCCCAGACCACTCTTTCCTCACTTGACAAAGTACAACATCGACTTTACAATCTTGAGGGTTAATATGTCTTCAGTTATCTACAGCCCCTTTCTCAAAGAAAAGACGTTGCTAGTGTTTCTCGTCTCTATCCTTATTTCTATGGAAGATGCTGTTTGACTGAGCTCCAATGTCTGGTCCCTCCTTTCACGGAATTCATAATAAGAACTCGTCTTTCTACTACAACTAAAAAAACCTTCGTTTCTTCCTCCATGTGTCTAGTGTTAGGCGAAAATTCTATAAACAAAAGAACTTCCCATCTGTGAAACACATTACCATGGCACTGTTTCCCTACAGACTACAAGTCATTTTCAAATCCAATATCAACAACTACTTATCAGGAATCGTACTCATAAGTAATCCAAGTTTTTCATTCTATTTATCATTTTCCATCCTCTCATAATATTTTCAATCATTCAACTGACAATCAATTAATTTCATTAACCCTTATCTTTAAGTCGCCTTTGGTCTTTACAATTGGTTAAGCACAATTAAAATAAAACTTTTTAATATATATTTATATATAATAGAAAAATATCCATCCCTCAAGAGATTTATGCTATGCTGATATCAATGGTTATACACTATTTGTTTACATGAACAGGTAATAACTGAATAATCTTGGTATTAATAAATTGTTGAAATTCAAAATTCTGTTCACAATAGTGGAATTCATAAACATGTGGTACTCTATGCACTAATATTTCAAGCAAAAAAATAATGGCCAGTGTTGACAAACCAGAGGTCTTTAAATGTTTTAAAAGACATGCCAAAAAAATACTAAAGAATATGGAATATTAACTAACAACAAAGACCGTTAAACTTAATAATAATTATTCTGTGCTGACCTATTATTTTGTGCTAAACAAGTCACTTCCGGTTTTGCCTGAATTGTATCGAATAATATGAGAATTTTGGACACTGAAACCATACACAAAAGTATTATCACAGGAGAGAGTGAGAGAAAGAGGGGGGTACGCATAAACTAGAAAGAAGGGATTTAGAAACAAACCAGGGTGTGAGAGAGAAAGAGTTAAAGAGAGATTATGTTATAACTAGAATGAAGTGATTTGAAAACAAACCACACAGAAGGAAGGGGGAGAGGGAAAAAGAGAGAGAGAGAGGGGGGGGTACGCTTTAACTACAAGAAAGTGACTTACATACAAACCGGAAAAAAATTTTAATGTAAAACGTCAACTATTTTTAAACATTTCCGTTTGAGTCAGTGATTAAGAGAACAGTCTGCCAAATGGTCAAATGCACGTTCAATTCAGATTAAGGAGATGATTTTTTTAAAATGTAAACTATTCTTTAAGCCCCACCACTCACCCACCAAGTATTAAATTGTTTTTTGATTTAACCTATTAATTAAGTTATCCTCCAACCTTGCATAGCATTTTTTTTAACTATTATTTAAGCTCTACCCCTCCCTCACAAAAAAAACATTCTTAATCAGTATTGCAATTTTCATTTAATTTAAAGTTTAACAAATTCATATGTCTGTTTTTCTCACCTCAATGTAACTTTGACAATTACATGTGGAAATTTTCATTATTATTTATAAAATGACATTAACAATTAATAGTTATTAATAATTAAATAATAAAATTCAATGTTTTAATCACTGGTGGTCATGATGTCTTCAATTAATTTTAGGTGAAATAAGTTAGGTACTATACTAAAATTTAACCTTTTTAAAAGAATTTTTTTGATCAACCAAAAGACTCATCGATCACGCCTGATAGGGACAGCGAGAATATATATATCTCCCTCATTCTCTTTATATATATATATATATATCTCCCTCATTCTCTTTATATATATATATATATATATATATCTCCCTCATTCTCTTTATATATATATATATATATATATATATATCTCCCTCATTCTCTTTCTCATTATTATGGAGCCGATGCTTAAGGCTCAACTGTACGACCAGTTGAGCAGCAAGATAATGCCTGTATATAACAAGGCTAGAATGTTCCATTATGCTCAGAAGGGAAAGTCCATTCTCTGTGTTCTGATTGGCTGAGATTCACAAGTGGCCATTTTAGTGTATAAATGTTCATTCATTCGAACAAGCACTCCTCCATGAGATGGATGCCAGTTGAGGCCCTTATGCCGGTAAGTGTTAGTTTAATTCTATAATTATATATATATATATATATATATATATATATAGTACAGTGTAGTGTGATTCCAACGAGAGCAGAATCTGTACTATAGTTAGTGACAAACACCTCCGAATTGTCCGACTGGAGTAACTGTGAAAAAACCTTAATGAGAAAAGGATACTCCTCACAACTAATATACAAACGTATAGAACTAGCAGAAATAATACCATTAGAACAACTACGAAACGCCCAAAACCTAAACAAAGAACAGATCTTAACATACGTCTTTACACACAACAAAACCAATCCAGAACTATTTAGAGATAACCTGGACCTACTCAACGAAAACAACAAACTAAGCAACCTACTAAAACAAACAAAAATAATAAAAAAACAAACGCCAACCAAAAAATCTCAAACACATTTTATCCTGTATAATTTGGTATATTCGGACTACTGTTCTCATCTTGTTTTTTTTTTATCACAACGTTTCGATCGATGTAACCTCCGACCTTCTTCAGGTGTACGTTGTCGAACTCGGGAATCTGGACGGAATTTCGAACGGAACACTTTATTAAATCCATGGGGGTAGCATGCTCTCGTTCAATCTGCCATGACTGGGAAGAAGTCTTCAGTAATTCGCAATTCTTTGTATCGCCCGCACTGAGGATTGAACCTTCAACCGTCAGATGACTATCATTTAGAACTGAATTTTACTGAGTACTATATCCACTGCGTCCAGATTCCCGAGTTAAAAATATTCCGAGTTTGACAAGGTACACCTGAAGGTCGGAGGTTACATCGGCCGAAATTTTGTGATAAAAAAAAAATCACCCTAGATGAGAACAGTAGTTCGAATATACCAAATTATGCAAATTATCAACCCTCATCTAAAAAATTCTGTAACACATTTCATCCTCATCCAAACTCAATCAACAGACAACACAAGGGGTCACAAAATGCAACAAACATGTGGGGTTTATGACATAATAGAGGGATGCTCATACACATTCAAAAACCGAACACAAACATTTAAAATAAAAAAAGACTTCAACTGCACCTCCAAAAATGTGGTCTATATACTAAATTACACAACTTGCGACAAATCCTATATAGGCGCCACCAAAACACTTAATAGAGTCGCTCTGCATAAAAGCAACATAAACATCTCCGAAAACAGAAATCTATTTGTTTCACAACATATTCACATATGCAGCTGAGGTAGATTCAAGATCATGCCGATCTATCAGACTCAACATTATTCCTACCTCCTTACACAAGAAAAAAACTTTATAACTAAATTCACACCGGCATTGAACAAATCATAACATAACACACAGAGCATATATACATATACACATACATATAAAAATGAATGTGAGTGCTTGTGTAGACAAAAAAATATACACGCACACACATACATGAACCAGAATAGATACATTGACCTAAACACACATACACACACATCAAAGACAGGAATCATGGAAAAAATAAACAACCATCATAAATTATATTTACTAATTAAGACACTCCTAATTCTATATCAAAACACTGACCAAATAATTAACACGCTTCAATAAATTCAAATGGCATGCCCCAAGATGTACTTATGATGACTCAGAGACGAAAAGGTAAGGAACACATGAAGATGCACGCACAGACACTAAACTTTTAATAAGAAGATTGAACCCACATTTTTTTCAAATCAACAAATGTCTGAAGAGAGTCAAACATTCTTGAAACAGGTGTTATAGAAATTTAAACACCAAACTTAGAAAAAGAACATGTAAAATATTCAATAATAAACAATTTTTTAATAATTAATAAATGTTGGTAGCTCCTTTAAATATATATATATATATATATATATATATATATATATCAGATTTGAATCCTGAGTTCGGATATGTTCTACTGATGAGCCCAAAGGAGGGCAAAACTCGAGTCTCGGACTTCCGGTTTGTGGCTTTCATGGGTTGTGGGCTGCAGCGTTGTCTGATTGTGGATATATATATATATATATATATATATACGTACACATTAAATTTATTTGTTATTGTTTCGACAATAGAGATAAGGTTTACTTATCTACAGGGAAGCATTTGCCTGAATGCTATGAACGAGTTAATCCATTACATTATCGCACCCTATACATGAGGATGTCTAAATATTATTTTATTTATAAAATAATTATCCATGGACATGCATGTTTCGACGCCTATGGCTCTTCAGCGTGGTTGTACTTTTGGCAAGATTCGAAACCGTGTTCACAGTTACTGTAACCCGGCACCCTGTCGGAATCTCACCAGAATTACTCGACATTTTATCGCTCATAAATGTGTACACATTAATTTTGTTTGTTATTGTTTGGGTGATAGAGACATGGTTCACCACCTTTTTGTTTCATTTTACTTCAGTCGAAGTTCTCAGAAATCAAGGGGGCCCCTTTCCTTGGGCTAACACTTGATCTTTATACAAGATATATAGATATTCGAATATTCAATTAAAGTTCTCCTTTATCTTTGAAACGTTGAGTTAGTAAAGAAGTTAAGAATATTAATTTTCCTCTCCCTAATTGATCCGTGAACTATGTTAAAGTATATCTTTCTTGTGGTCTCCTGGTCCTACCGGATTCCAGGACAACAATTCATGTAGTCTGGTGGAGTATCCAGCTAGTGCTGTTACTTGAGATAACATTACTCTGAAAAGGTGCACCATTCCTCGTATGAGCAAGTGTATAGCCGTGTCGAGGAGATCTTATTTGGGCTTCAAATACTATATTATTTTGAATATTGAGTCAGGGTTTTACTTGTAGGGGAAGTATCCTCATGTCAGGTTATCCTGACATACCCTTGTACATAGAGACCGAAGACACTCGAGTATGGAGTCTAATAGGTAATTCAAACTCCCCCTGAATGTGTACGCATTTATAAGCGATAAACTGTTGAGTAATTCTGGTGAGATTCCATAGCCTATTCAGTAAAGGCGCTGGTTTACAATAACTGTGATTGTGGTTTCGAATCTCACTAAAAGTAAAGCAATGCTGAAGAGCTGTAGGTGGCGAAACGTGTGCATGCATGGATAATTATCTTATAAATAAAATGTGAGTGCGCATATATGTGCGTGTGTTATTAACCAATGGCAGTGGCCCTAGGCTTCAACTTCTTTGGGAATTTCATGTTCTTCTTTGGTACAATTTATTTCAATAATATTTAACACATCTCTTGTATAAAAAATGACTTATAAATTAATTTCAGTTATGTGCAGGGTTTATTTGCCTTATCCAAGTTTTAATATTTAACACTAAAAGAAAATAAAAGATTTATGGACCATCTAGTTTTGTTAGCCTTATGGATAATATGACATTGGATTTATATATGTATAGTGTGTTTAGGTTGTAATCATTCATTTATACATGTCATATTAAAATAATAAACATATTCCACTGCTTAACTTTTTAAATACATTTTTCTAGTCTACATATAGTTTTTCTAGTTTCTGTAAAAAAATGTGTGTCGAACTGTCCAGAATCGATGTTGATTGAATCGAGCTCTTTTTCAATTAATAGACTCTGGTATGGATGAAGATCAGACGTTCTGCAATGCTTTTGATCTATTTGTTATATTTCATCCTATTTCACCATCATGTCAACAAATTCAACATTAAAAGTTACATCGACATTTCTACTGACACTGACTTTAGTGTTTAACTGTTTTCTTATTCATTCTCTTATTCTATTTTTTTTATTTTTTACTTGAAAAACTTTTAGTTTTTCTTTGTCTGCTTTTTTACTCCACCTATTTTCATCTTTTTTTTTCTATATTTTCCTTCCCTTTCTTTTCTTGATTTTTTTAAAATTCATTTTATTCCTTTCTTCTTTCATCTCTCCTCTCTTTCGTTCTTCTTTAAAGCATTTGGCTATCTTTCCTCTTTCATTTTACTTTTTCTTCCTTCATCACAATTCTTTTTTGTCCCTGTTTTGATTTTTTTTTAAATTTTCTCTGGCATTTCACAAGTTTTTTTCTCTTTTTCCGTCCTTAATTGTCTTTTTGGCCCCTTTTCTTTCATTTTTATTTATTTCTTAAGTTTTCGTTTCTTTCATTATCCTTTACTTGTTTCTTTCTTTCATTATCCTTTACTTATTTCTTTCTTTCATTATCCTTTACCTTTTTCCTTTCTTTCATTATCCTTTACTTGTTTCTTTTCTTTAATTATTTTTTTTCTTTTTTCTTTCTTTCATTATTCTTTACTTTTTTCCTTTCTTTCATTATTCTTTACTTTTTTACTTTCTTTCATTATTCTTTAGTTTTTCTTTGTCTGCTTTTTCACTCCACTTATTTTCATCTTTTTTTTTCTATATTTTCCTTCCCTTTCTTTTCTTGATTTTTTTCAAATTCATTTTATTCCTTTCTTCTTTCATCTCTCCTCTCTTTCGTTCTTCTTTAAAGCATTTGGCTATCTTTCCTCTTTCATTTTACTTTTTCTTCCTTCATCACAATTCTTTTTTGTCCCCGTTTTGATTTTTTTTTTAATTTTCTCTGGCATTTCACAAGTTTCTTTCTCTTTTCCCGTCCTTAATTGTCTTTTTGGCCCCTTTTCTTTCATTTTTATTTCTTTCATTATCCTTTACCTTTTTCCTTTCTTTCATTATCCTTTACTTTTTTCCTTTCTTTCATTATCCTTTACCTTTTTCCTTTCTTTCATTATCCTTTACCTTTTTCCTTTCTTTCATTATCCTTTACCTTTTTCCTTTCTTTCATTATCCTTTACTTTTTTCTTTCTTTCATTATCCTTTACTTTTTTCTTTCTTTCATTATCCTTTACTTTTTTCTTTCTTTCATTATCCTTTACTTTTTTCTTTCTTTAATTATCCTTTACTTTTTTCTTTAATTATCCTTTACTTTTTTCTTTCTTTCATTATCCTTTACTTTTTTCTTTCTTTCATTATCCTTTACTTTTTTCTTTCTTTCATTATCCTTTACTTTTTTCTTTCTTTCATTATCCTTTACTTTTTTCTTTCTTTCATTATCCTTTACCTTTTTCCTTTCTTTCATTATCCTTTACTTTTTTCTTTTCTTTAATTATTTTTTTCTTTTTTCTTTCTTTCATTATTCTTTTCTTTTTCTTTTCTTTCATTATTCTTTACTTTTTCCCTTTATTTCATTATTCTTTACTGTTAAATTTCTTTCATTATCCTTTACTTTTTCTATTCTACTATAGTTTTCATTCTACCTTTGTTTTTCATTTTTCATTCTTCCTTTGTTCATTTAATTTACTTTTTTTTCTTTTATGCTCTACTCTTTCAATTTTTATTGTATTTCTTTCTACTAGACATTATGGGTTTCCTTCTTTATTTTCCTTCACCTTTTCTTTCTTCTTTCCTTATGTTCTACTCTCTTTCTTTCTATTTTTTCATCCACTCTTCATGTTTGATCCTTCATTTTCTCTCATAATTATCAATTCCCCTACCAATTGACTGAGTCAGACATGTCAAACAAAACCAATTTAAAATATTGCTCATCTCCTTCGCAACTCTCAGTGAATCGTACAACAACAAATAATAACAGTAAAACATGATGCTGGTTAGATTTACACAAACAAACTTTAATTAAAAGATCGATTTGATGTTGTCCGTTTTTGAGGAGATCAAATTGAATCACAAATCACTTCCAGCGGCATTTCATAAAACCTCTTCAGTGTGATTGTCTTGGATGCCATTTTATGAATTGTATATTAATCACTTTTATGCAGACACTGAGATTTCTTAATGGATGCATCCTTACTAAATAGACACGCTCTGCCTGTTTGTTGGTTTAGTTGTTTTATGGCATATAAACCTATTGTTAATCTTTTAATGTCAAATTCTGTCATTTTATTAAAAGATTTTACACTTGAAATTCTTAATCTCTTCTAATATTTATCGATTAAGTTTTTTGTAGGCATATACTTTGCAGCTAAATATCCTGCAAACTATTATTTCTATTTAAGCAATGAATGAGACCTTGACAGGTACTACCACTCCGGGTCAGAGTGGACCTGGGAGTAATGGCAACTCAGTTGTAATTCTGCATTCCTTAAAGCTCCAAAATTTGGACCTCATCACCAGATATAATTTGAAGTCATAACTATGACCAGGTAAGGATAGATCAAGTTTGCGTAAATGTAAGGGTTGGGAAGTACAGGAGGTAGAAAAAAAAAACACAGAAAGGGATGTGAAAGATAGATTTCGTGTTAGTGGGGTGGTCTGTATGTGTGAGAGAGAGTGGCATGAACGCCTTTTCCAAGATTTATTGCGTCTGGCACCGCTATATGTTTACAACCAAAACAAAAAGATTATTTACAATAAACATGATGTACAAATTACAGCAGTCATTTTATTCATATAATCAACATATATATACATATATACAGTAAGTTATGAAAATATATTTATGACAATTAAGCTACACAGAGGCTTTCGCATTTCATCTTCATAGAAAATCGTCACGCATTTTAGCCTGACCATTCCCTACGGGGATGAAACGAGAAATTTGACTGATTCTTTTTTAAATAATGAAGTTAGTTTAGTTGAGATTTGCTTCAAGATTTGTAAACCACATAAAGCATTTCCCACACCCCACCCAACCTCCAAAAATTTAGAAAACTGACAAAGATCAATTTAAAAGCAACCATTAATATGGCTTAAATGCATAAGAAAAAAATAACCTGAATTTTGCTTTTTACTGCATTTTTGGACTACTATTTTTATCTCGGTTATTATTTTTACAACGTTTTAGCCAATGTAATCTCCAACCATCTTCAGGTGCATCTTTTTGAACTCGGTAAGCTTTATGTCAAACTCAGGAACCTATATGGAATTTCGAACTGAACATTTTATTTAATTTACAAGGGTAGATTGTTCTCGTCCTGTTAGTTATTACCGGGTAGAAGTGTTAATTTTTTTAATTTTCTTCTTAGTTATTATCACTTGTCGTGAGGATTGAACCTTCTACTCCAGAATCCTCACTGCAGGTTATAATTGTTAAATATTTTGTTACCATAACCCAGAGGTCTGTAGATCGAAACTACGCTCTGCTACCAATGTTAAATATCTTGTTATCTTCCACTGGTAAACCAATTCCTTTTACAGTCCTGCTAGTTCAATTGTTACTTCACTTCTCCCAAATCCAACATGGCTATTAGACTCTTATAGATTCTAGCCCTGGTGGCCATTCCTTAAACCAAGCAGTAACCCATATGGCATTAAAAATAATAACTAAAAATAAAATAAAAATTATTGAACACTTCTACTCCAGTTAGGACTGATGGAATGATAACAATCCACCCCTCAAGATAAAATAAAGGGTTCAGTTCGAAATTCTGCATAGGTTTTAAAGTTCAGCATAAAAATTCTGAGTTAAAAAAGAAGCACTTGAAAAAGGTCGGCGGTTACATCGGCTGAAACGTTGTGAAAATAACGATCAAGATGAGAATAATAGTTCAAATAATCCAAATTATCAATCCTCATCTAAAAAATTCCGAAACATGCATTTTAAAAAAAAATTCAGTTCATTTGTCTTTTAAGAATGTCACCATTTCTCATTGAATCGTGACCAAATTTGGCATTGTATCCAAGAACTATAAGCATCACACAAAATAATGGTTAGAAATGATAATATGAAGGGGGGGGGGGCAATTTTCTGTAAATAATTGAATCCACTCACATATTATGTTGCCTTTTAGTTTCTTTGGAAAGGTAAAAGGAAATTAAGCAAAAATGCAAACATGTCAGGTCAACATTCGGATGTTAGCATTTTCTGCCAAATAAAGTCTCAATTTCCTTTCTCAGCGTCGTCTACATCTTAGAAAACTCCATCTCTCTCAAACATCTATTTTATATATACTCTTACCTTACAATGTTCAGCCATCTTCCGTCATAATAAGGTAATTTCAAACCCCAATAATCCGACACATATGTGCATACGTATACACACATAATTATATGTTTATATCTGTATGTTAATAAAATTGTGTGACCACTTCTTGTATGCGTCTTTCTCAAGTATTTACACATTATTTGTTTTATTAACTATTAATCGATTATTTATACATAATAATAATACAATGGCATAAAGTACTAAACCTTTTAAAAATCCTCTTTAAAAAATTATTAAATAACGAAATTAAATCCATCACAATGCATTTCAGTTTCTTCATAAAACAAGTCAGCCATTTTAATATTTTGTTAAGAGTAAAAACGGGATGAATTACTTAATAATCCTTCGAAATTTGAAAGGAATTTGGAAGCAATAAAGCAGTCTAATAGAAAGTCATTTGAACTGGCTTGAAAATGTTTTGGCAAATCTTAAAAGATAGATTTTCGAAGCTATTTACATCCAATAATTTTATAAATAGAGATTAAAGCAAGATTAACTTAACGAAATTAGTTATAGCTTTATAGGATTGACATGTATCTCAATTCTATAATGTTGACTGACCGACGGCGTGGGTGAAAACACAAGCGACGCCCAATAATTCCAAACGAAATAAGATTTTTGTTTCAAAAACCGGCTCCCACAGGCATTATTTGCTAAAAAAAATGGCTGTCATGTGATATGCTTTCAGCTACGTCTGCCACACCACTGCGATTAAAACAATTTTTATGCCCAAACTCAAGGAGCCAATTGAAATCTAATTTACGGTCAGGTTTTCGTTGAGAAAGGGGGGAGTTGGAAAAAATCAGCACACAAAACCAGAAGACAACGTTTCCACCTTCCTCGCCCTTTTGGGAGTTGAGTGACTACTATTCATTTTCAACTCATACACACGTTTACACACCCTGCTGACAAAAGCCGGTACACATACAAATGCCCACCGCTCCCAACCCTTATCAATTCTCAACTAACATGCACACATTCATACACTTACGCACACTGACAAAAGGCGGTACACACACATTCTACATGTACGTGTTCTAGCACAAAGCATCACACAAATGTCTACACCGTCGCATGCATATACATACTTATAAACTTTTAACTGAACATTTCAAATGAACAATTAATTTCTTGTCATTTTATATATATATATATATAAATATTGTGTTCATTAAATGATGTTTCCTTCTTCCATTCTTCCTTCATTTCAACTTTCATGCATGTTTCTCTGTTTTAAACATTTTTATAACAATTTTGATGTAAGTGCCGATCTTACTATTTCTCTCATTTTCTTCTATTTATGTGAAGGAGGCACATATAGAAAGGCTGTCTATTGTGTTCAACGGACGTTTTCTATACATGCCATATAGTTACGTTACAGTCTATTTTTAACTTCCCCAAACAGGACTCAACTTCAATCTAATAAAGGGGTTAATAACAATAATTATTTTAAGTAAATATTAAACTATTTTTACCTACATACGCCAGTGTTTCAAGCTTTCGCTCTCACCAGTGTAGGGAATGATAATCTCAGACAGTCGCAAGATTCAAACCAGGTTACAGAATCACCCTAGACTCCACAATGCTAGCTGTAGCCCGGGATTCATTAATGTCATTTTAGTTTAAATTAAAAAATATATAATATGGAAGTCACAAAAGGATGGAAAAAATATTCAAAATGTAAAGGAGATTGACACTAGCAAAAATATGCACCCTCTGGTCGCATATTTTTGCTAGTGTATATGATGAACAAAGATACTACACTTCCCCCAAGTGGTATGATAGGATGGGAGATATGTACCAATTCTCTATGTCTCTGTCTCCCTTTTCCATGTAGAAGTTATCTGTATATAAACTTAAAATAAAAACTGAAAAATGAAAACGTCACCATTTATCTCAATTAACTAACATAAATGACAAAAGTACTAAATCTGAAGAGAAACAGCAACTTAACCACAAGAGAAACAAAGAAGCAGCATCTTCTACCCTATGGCCTCTTTTTGCTCCAATATATAACACTTGTTACGGATGTAAATGTCAATGGCTGTTCCAAAAAGAAGGAGGTAATGTCTGAGATGATGGTCTCATGACAACAGAACAGATACTACACTACCTCCTCTGTTCATTAAGCATTGAAAAATAGTACATTAGTCTGAAATAGTATAGCAAACTGAATTGAGCATTTAAAGATAGTAATAGTGTAGTTTCAGCTTCAGACAGATACCAAATCTCCATTAATTGTAGTATTAAATTGATGCTTACTGGCATAAAGTGCACCAATAGTTGATATGTAAATATTGCTTAATTAAAGTGAGAATTTTCCTATTAGATTATCCATTCATGGACTAGCAGCCAATCAGAATTTAAAGAATGGACTTGTCCATCTAAGCATAATGAACTATTCCAGTCTTTTTATAAACTGGCTTTTTAGTGTTATTTTGAGTTTGTTTGTAGCTCAACTGACCCAGCAGTTGAGCACTGACGACTACATTCAATTAATAATAGATATAGATAGCGTAACAGAACCTAATACATTCAAGACAATTATCTATTGCAAATTAACCTATTATGGAATATTGATTTAGCTTTCTGGTTAATTATCATGCAAATTTTGTTAGTTCAGTTCAAGTTCAGACCATGTATGGAGTACTGTTGTCAGATTTTGCCTGGTGAATCTGTCCAATTTAAGGGTTCTTGATAAGGTGCAGAAACATATCTGTAATTTGATTGGCCCCACTTTTTCTTCTCTGCACCTTCTCTCTCTCTCTCTCTTACAGACGTGATGTTGCTAGTCTCAGTCTTCTATAAATACTATTATGGCATATGTTCTTCAAAATTGTTTGATCTATTCCTTGCTTCCTTTGTTTCAGCTCGTTTGACTCATTGGTCTAGTTGTTTCCATCAATTCGATGTTTTTATACCTCATTGTAATACAGCTTCCTATTCCAGTAGCTTCTTTCTAAGATCTGCAGGAATGTGGAACTCTCTTCCTGCTGACTGTTTTCCTCCTACCTACAGCCTTAGTCTTTTTAAGACTAATGCCAATAGGCATCTCCTGTCGCTGTAAAATCATCATCTTTTGTTCTTGTTAGCTCCTTACATTAAGTGGCTTTGTACCTTGTCTGGAGCGATTTCCATGAAAAAAAAAGTTAGATTATGGCATTGGTTAGGACAATTAAAATAAATAGTTCAAAAGAACTAAATCAAAAAATCCATTTCAATTACATTTGCAATTTTCTTATAACCAGAAAACAGTGAGCCAATGTGAATAAAGTATTGTAAAGCTGTGCACTTTATTTTAGTTACGTCCTCTTCAGGAGTTTAGACACAAGGTAAGGTGTAGCTTTGATGAAAGTGTTTCTGTGGAAGGAACTGGATTCGAAATTGGCACACCCAGCTTTTTAGTCCGTGTCGTTAACCACTTAACCACCGTTAACCCCAGTAAAGCTATTTTCTTTATTGATGCATTTACAAGGTATTATTTTCAGAACATATCTTTTGTATTACTACGCTTCCAAGTATTCCTAAATTATACTTAATCCAATCAGTTAATGTATGTGAATCTTTAGAAATGCTTATATGCTATCTATTGATGCACACCAGTTCTAACCTATCTCAGTCTATTCAGATTAATCAATGTAATTTATCCTTCCAAATTTATTCATATCTGTTTCACATTGCGTCTACCTATCTGAAATTACATCTATCAATCTAATGCTGCATCTAACATTGAATCTTTTGATTTCACATTGTATCTATACAGCGGTTCATCTATCTTATGTTGCATATTGAAGTACAAGAAACACAAAATAGGCAGGAAGTTTAACAAGGACACATCAGCTGATATAAATAATGTGGACAGATAAATAGTGAAGTAAAACGTCATACAATTTGGAGTTAAGAATGATAAGCCCATGAGAGAAAGAATGTGAAAAAGAGGCAATTAATAAAGAGAGCAGACTATGATCTCAGGAGCCAGAACTGTCACTGCGCAGACATCATCAACCAACAAAACTCATATCTACACCTCTGTGTGAATCTATCCTTCCACAACACACAAAATAAATGAAGACAACAGAACTAATATACTTGTAGTAAGTATATGTTTGCTCTTATTTTTGAATCACATCAAAACTCTGAGATAGAGTTTGACAGACTGAGGTATACGGAACAGACATGTTATATAACGTCTTGGATGGTGGATAAATGATATACAGACGGTTGTATAAAATTGTGTGTATTTCAATATTTTATGTGCATATCAAAATATATGTACTCTCTTTGGTTTGCATTTTAGCTCAGTTAGCTCTCAGAAATCAAATGGCCCCTTCCTGGTGCTAACACTTGATTTCTTTGAGAAATATATATCCGAGAGTTCATTTAAGATTCTCCTTTACTTCTCCAACCTGGAATTAGGAAAGCAATGAAGATTAATTTTCCTCTCCTCAATTGACTACGTAACAATGTTATAATTTATCTTTCTTGTCGTCTGTTTTTGCTCTTGATAGATTCTAGGAGAAGAATTCATTTTGTAACAGAAAGTTAATAAAATAAAGACCGAGTTCAAACGGGACGCCGAATTGTCTTTTTTGGTCTTTTCACTACCAACAGTCCAAACGCACGAGAACGACGCAACGTATACAATCAAACTTTTCGTCCAGAATTTGATTCCTTTTTTCTTTTTCTTTTTCTTTTTCCCTTTGCACTCGACGTAGTCAAAACGTCAACCTTTCTCGCTCTTTTTCCCCAGAGCAAAGTGTCTAAGCTTTTTATCATGACGAGAATTAGCCCATGCAAAACAAGGCTCATTTGCATATGTGAAGTCTCGTCGCGTGACAAAAAGCACACGTTTCTATTTGGTGACTAGAAAACTCTGGATTCAACTCAGATGGACAATGCGCGGTGCAACCCTCACTCTTTTCCTTTCTGGACCTGCATGATGGCTGCTACACATTTGGTCTGGTGGAGTATCCAGCTTAGCGCTGTTACTGGAGGTAGCAGAACTAGGAGAAGGTGCACCATTCTTCATATGAGCCAGTGTGTAGCCATGCTGAGTGGATCTTATCTAGACTTTAAATACTAGGTTATTTTGAATATTTAGTCAGAATTTACTTGTAGAGCAAAGTATCCTCATGTCAGGTTTTCCTGACAAACCCGTGTACAGAGTGACTGAAGACACTCGAGGATGGTGTCTAATAGGCATTCAAACTTGTATTTTTTCTTCTTCAATCTTCTTATCTTTTTGTTATTTCTGGGGATGAGGAATCCTACCGGATGCCAGACATTCATCAACTATTTCAGAGACTCTAACCGTCCCTTTAGCGCAATTGTTTGGATCTCTCTTGCACTTGGGTCACCAGGTATGTTTGCTAAGTAGTTTTTGAAATTCTTTTTCATGAGCCCGGTGGCTCACACGATTACTTGAATGATGGATATCGTTCTAAGATTCCAGTTTATTTTCATGTTGTACATAAGACCTTGGTATTTAGTTATCCTCTTCCTCTCAGCTCTGTTTAAGCCAGCATCATTAGGAAGACTGACTTAAAATAGGGTTGCTACTCTCTCTTTGTCCCATATCACTATGTCAGATTTAACAGTTCTGTTTTTCAAGTATGTAGCTCTAAAAATTGCATAGTCATAGTGGATGGTGTATGACTTATTTCCAACAGTTCTTTCTGGTAGATGTTCCCAGGACTTGCTGCTACACTGGATATTCAATTTTTTACAGATGATCTAGTGGAGATATTTACCCACTCCATTGTGTCGCATTGTATAGTAGCCATTCCCCAGCAGAATCTTACAACTGGATGGCAAGTGGCTCACACTCTCTATTTCTGTGTGGCAGAACCTACACTTGTTACTGAAACCACTCATCTTCTTAAAAGCATTGTTCATCAAGCCTTAATCTTTGGCAGCCATTATCATCCTCTCCTGATCATAGTGAAGTAGTCCTCTTTTAAGCCTGTCTACATAGCCTACCTCATCTATATATTCCTGGGACAGTTTTTCCAGAAAATATTTGGCCCATTTTTTCAGTGTACTACTATGAAAAGTCTTTGTTTATTACTGGCGGCTCTTTTGGGCTATTTTCATGGCATGCTTTTTTGGTGTTTCCGTCTCATTTGTGAGACACTCTTGTCCAAAAATGTATGTGTGTGTGCATGTTTAAATATATAAGTAAAAGGTGATTTTTAATGCTGAAAGTTTTTAACACCAATATTTATATTTATCCTCCATTTTGCAGAGCTAACCATGACAAGGTGTTAGTTCGCAACTGGTTTTACCCCTAGATTGACGGATTTGTATGAATCAACAAGTTAGAATAGTTTTATTTGTTTGATTCTTTTTTGTTGGAATCAGGTTGCCACAGTAGGGACCACTTGAAGTTTGCCAAAACCCTCTTAGCTAAAGTAGTGTAATGGATACGACAGGATTAAAACACGGAACAGAGAGTTGTTACACCGTGCCATATCTATTTTACTATCGTGAACCTCCTAAACTGGTACACCCATCCACACACATGATTTTACGAAAGAGAGAAAAACAGAAAGTTTTCAATTGAAAGGGTGTTACTCAAGATTGATGGGTAAGCAAGGCAGTTTTGCTGATTCTATCTCTTCCCACCTGGAACATGTGGTGCAATGGGAAAAACGTGTGTTGCTACATTTAATACTGTAAAAACAAGCTTCTCTCCATTCCCTACCAACGCTCAGATCTGTTGTTTTGCCTCAGTTAAAATGAATGGATCTCCTATATAAGCACTTAGAACTGACTTTCACTTAAAATGGAAAACTTACATCAAATATGTTACTAAGGTTGCTGGAAAAAAATGGTTGGATCATTTTACGTCTCCACAAAGTATCTCACTCCTGATGCAATCCTCTACCTGTATGTCAGAATATTTTGATTATTATGTTAAAACATTAAATATGATAATATATTTCACATTGATTCAAAACATGAAGAAAAATATTTTTTAACAAATCTCATAATTCTTATCTGGTTTACAAGGTAACAGCTCCAATGGAGGGAGGTGAAGGTGGTTAAGTGGATAACGACACGGACTGAAGACCTGGGTGTTCCAAGTTCGAATCCAGTCAATTCCACAGTACCCCTTTCACTTAGGGATGTTGGCAACCTTCTCGTGGTCCTTCCCGTAAGTACCCAATGTCTTTCCAGAAAGATTTCTAACTAGGAAAACCTCGGGGAAACTAATGCCAATACCAGAATCATCTGATTCACACGAAAGAAGAAGAAGAAGCTCCAATGGAGAGTATCCAAAAGTAGGAGCACCAAATATGAATGTTGTAACATAGCTCTTAAATTTCTTAAGGAACCAAGTAGACAGTCTGTAACAAAGTAGCTTAGACTCTTTGTAGTGTCATGTCAATTGAAATATTTATGTGTGATGTAGTTTCTGATATGTATAAGAAGCTACATTGACATACTAACATCAGATGTTCTTCTGTGAACGAAACAGTCCGTAAAATGTCTTAAAGTCTTTGTTTTGAAAAGATGATCAGTAAAATGAAAAAATCTAAGTCACTGGAATGTAGCCTAATATTGTTACATATGCTCTGTTGTTATATGTTAACAATCATCGATCTTTTACCTTGAAAAGATTGGTCTCCTATATATATATATATATATATATATATATATATGTGATGCAAAACCATATATTTTCCCACATATATGATAAATAAATAATCTTTGAATGAAAAAGTCTTTTGTGATGTTGATTGGGCTCCTGAACGGAATGCTTTGGTAAGCCTTCAAAAAATCACATATATATATATATATATATATATATATATATATAGGAGACCAAATATGAATGTCTATAATGTACTTCAAATGGTTATGCATGACATTGCTTTCTATGGTTAGGTGTCATGTAACAATTATCTTTCTTGAGGCCATTGGTTTGTAAATTACCAAGATTTCAAGTTACATAAAATTGAAACATCTTCACTTACTTGGTATTCTCCGTTGGTCCATCATTTTAGCATTTAGAGGGTTGTCTTCTCTAGCAGGTTAGAACATAATAAAGACTAGAACAAAACAATTTTATGTTTTTTAACTTTTATTACTGATGTATGACAGCATCTTAATCTTGTATGCAGTTCTCTATGTTTAGCAGGCTCCCTAATAGAGCCCACGTGGGGAGCAAATCACAGACCGTCTTGCTTGTGAACATTAAATAAGCATCCCAATTTTCTGACGATCTTTATCAATCTTTTATTTTTTTATTTTCTAACATCAAAACTGTATTTATCAAATATTTCATAACAAAATCAAATGTTTATTAGAAAAATTTACTTAGCGAATTTCATCAATCACAACCTGTCAAAACTAACCAGCCTTGAATTCCAGATGCAACCAAATCTCACCACTCATATTCCATTCGCTAACCTAATTTTGCATAACCTACTTGTTATCACATAAAATATTGTTACACATCCACGACTGGCAAAGGTATTATTAATGTTGATGATGAATAAAAAAGATCAGTCACAGATAGAAAGTAAATAATAATGTGTACGTTTCATGTGTTCAGAAAGTATAGATTATTTTTACGAGAGAAAATAGTTTTAATGAACAATTCTTAACTTTCAAAACTATTTGAGTTTTTTTTTTTCATTGCAAATTTCATTTTGTTGGATAATGACTCTTTTCAAATATATATTTCGATGTTGAAATTGGGTTAAAATGTCTGTTGAGAAGTAGTCTTCTGCTGATGTGATATGTATTTGAGAATGAAATGAAAATCAACACTGACAGCTGGTAATATTATTTCCAGTTTCTGTTTTTTTTTTCATTTAATGAAGCCACCTTATTTCATCTTTCATTAGATGAAACACTGTCAGCTATTATTAATTTCTGACTAAGATGGGTTTTTTTTTTCCCAGCTTATTTTTAGTTGCTTCACATTGCAACAACACAATCTACACCAGTGGTCCATAAGTAATAGGACTATGCTTTAAGTCTCATTAAAATCAGAGGCATTACTTGCTCCCTCAGCAAAACCAATATGACAAAAAAAAGATAAATATGACCCCCCCCCCCTCCATACAGCTCGAGGATCATTCCTAACAAATTTCAATTTCGTAGGTCTAATAATCTAAAAGTTGACAGAGAGCTATTTTTGTGTTTATTTTATTGGTATGACAGGGTGTTCTTGACAAATTTGATAATTTTTTGATATTTAATTTCAAAACTATTTGACGTATTTAATAGATGTAAAGTGCAACGGATAGCTATTTCTGTGTCGTATTGATGATTTTGAGAGCTGAAAAACTGCAAGGCATTGAAATATTAAAAAAGAGTAACCTACATCATGATTATTCACCCCGATTCAAATGTGCTGAAATGTTAATTGCAGCTCAGTGCTCTTTGAATACCTTGAAGATGTAAGCTGTAGAATTGTGATTAAGATGTGGAAGCTGTGGTTAGCAATAAGTATCATAACAGTAGTTCTGATTGTGTCCGCACAATAAAATTTGTTGAGAAGCTGCAAAAAAGAAAAGGGGTGGAAAAATCCAGGCAAAGCAATGTGAACCTTGGCGAGAGAGATGGACATTGGAGTGGTGACTATGAAGAAAGTGCTGAACAATTTTCATTACACCACGTACAAGAGTCGCAAGGGCTAACTACTCACCGGCAAGGCCCACGAGAAATGCCTTACGAAAGTTAAGAAACTCCTCAACAAGATCATACACTCAGCTGAGTCAAAGATGCTTTGGTTCTTCTCAGGGCCAGTTGAATGTGCAGGACAAAAAAGGGCTTGTCTACGGTCTGAATGAAGACCAAGTTTCCTCAAACTGTGATGGTCTTTGGGTGTGTTTCCAGCAAAGACCACATCATGCTGCCCCACATTTCCGAAAAGGGATTCAGACTCAATTCAAATGGCTATATTAAGTTGTCAAGTGCTGGATTGAGAGGCTGGTGGTTGGAAGGTCATAAGATAATAATAGTGTCTATATAAACATTAAGGTATCACTTGTGGCCTGCTTAATCAATAGCTTAATGTAAAAAAAAAAGTGAAGATTTGATCCTGATTTCAGCTGTTGTTTTATTTTGATTAAACTCAATATCATATTACAAGATCTCAATAAGAAATAGATAAAGGAGATAAACAATTTATTTTTGTTTAAAACTAGTTTTACTTATTCAGAGAAGTAAAAGCAAAAATGACTGAAGAAACGAAAATTAATTTTGCTTACTTTCATTTTGTAATCAAATTATTTTGCGAAATAAGAACTTTAAAAAAGTTCGTTTTAGTACTTGACGCTAATGGAAAAAAACAACAAAAAAAAACAGGTTAATCTGAATCAAGTATCCATATGTCAGACAGATTGCTATTTGGGTTTGACTTTGAAAATCTCACAAGATACCGCTACAATAGATTAATTTCTTTTTCGTAGTGTTTTTGTATTTCTGAGATATAACAACATAAACATTGTAAATGAGAATTGTTCGTTGTTGCTTGATGTAAAGTAGCCTCTAAACGATCCATTGTGATAAAGCTCATTCTGACGAGTCTGATGTAAATAGTTCATTGTTTAAAGAGAAATATTTTATTGATAAATTCGCAAAAAAAATATTTCAGGAAGCCTCAAAAGATTAATATTTTGATAAATGAGGAGAGAGTTTGCAAAGTTGGGTTTGACCTGCTCGAGGTCACATAATAATGTCCAAATGCCTACACATCACTAGCTGCGATATAATCTTTGTTGATTCGCTGGAAAAACTCTATAGTATTCTATCGCATCACATAGAAGCCAACTTAAATGATGAAATATGATAATATGGTAATTTTCTAGATCGAGAATACAAAGAATGCATTTGTATATAAATTAAGATTTATTCATGAGAATGTTTGTTTTTACGTTTGTCGCCTATATAATCTGCAATACTAGTTGTAAAATCCATTTAACAGAGGTACACCCTTGAACCCTATAATGCTATAAAAGCAATCAAAGAATACGGCTATGCTGAGTGAAAATACTGCTGACACAACATGTTATTGGGTTAAAGATTTTGTAATGAGATTGGCCCTGGGCTAGATGGAGTAAGTGGGGGGGGGGGTTATAGTAATTGAGACAACAAGTATGAGAGGTCAATTTTTGAAAATTGGAAGAGAATGCATTGATGGAATGTGAACATAATATTGTGAGATTTGAAAAGTGAACAAAAGTGATTTCTAGACTAATTCTGTAAGCGGGGAAACAAACAACTGAATGGATTGATGCAAAAAGAATTGAACAGCTAGAAAAATAGATTAACGTCAGAGCAAGTTTGGGGACTAAAGAGTGAAGACCTGTCTTCAGCATTAGCTCTCACTGGGCGGGGAGAGGGATCTCAAAACCCTCCACGGTACATGAAAGAGTGTGACATTAGAATAAAGTGAGTGATAAAACTTCCTTTTATGTTCTTACGAATCTTCAATGGAAAACCCACCTATGAGGGAAAAGATGCTACGAGAAATGTGAGGAGAATTCTCCAATAAGTGTTTCCCTATTTTAATGTTGTATAAGCATTTTTTTTTTATTTACGAATAAGTCACCATATATCAAGACTAAAATCCACTTGAGGATAATGGTGAATGTGATGGATAGATTGTCAGTGGAATGATGATGAATATTACTGAATAATTAAACTTTACTGATTTATGAAAACGGTTTCTGACAAGTGTTTATTGATGTTAGACTCAAAGATTACCATGTTGTAGCCATCAGGAAAGAAATCTTGTGGCAACGTGTTCCACAGTTGAAAATTCTTGGAAAGAAACTCTGTTCATGGAAATTCCCTTTGAGAAAAAAAAGAAAGTTTTACAATGGTGATAGAAGACAAGTTCTTGCTGTGAATATTTTTCAAGAAGGAACCAGAGATTGAAGCTCAGAGACCTTTTAGTGTTGTGAAATTAAGCCTGCACATGTGTACATGCACATTTGATGAGTTGTAGTGCACCTGAGCACTGTACACAATAATTTCATTATTATTACTTATCAAAATACTGCTTCTATAACATGTTATGAGATTAAAGATTTTTTAATATCGTAAAGTTAATACACCATTAGAGGGTCTTGGTGCTACTATAGCATGTTATGGGGTCAGATATTTTTTGTATAGTGAAGTTAATACCTCATGAAAGGGTCTTAGTGATCAAAATTTGATCAAATATTTGGAATCAGTATAATTGTGTATTATTTTCTGCTAGATTAAATCTTATTGAAACTCAAAGGTCAAACATTTTTAGTGGGGGTTTCATGTTGGGGGACGCTTCATAAAAAAATATCTGCATAGATATGGAATAATTTCTGCAAAATTTCATGTTTCTCGGTCTAATAACTTAGTCTATTGGCTAGAAGCAAAGTGTAATATCCGTTATGATATTACACTTCATCTTTTCTGTCTTCTCGACTAAGGTAATTTAAATTTTTGTCCCAATTCAGAGTGCCTCTTTTTGGGGAGCTGGATTTTCCCAATATTAAAAGCCGACCTTGTGTCTTACTTGTGCAAAGGAAGTCAATAGAGACGGACACATGCATCCAATATTAATAAATATTAAAATCAAGGTTTTTTGTTTCTGAGCTTAATATTTATTTTAGACATATTTCTGCTGCTATTTTATGATTTTCTTGAGGAAAATAAGAGTTCATGCCTTATTGAATAGATTTACTGTGTAAAAGAAAGGGGTATGAGATGATTCAGCTGTATTCTTTTTGTTCTTCCATTCCTTTCCTCCTTTTCTTTCTCCCCCTTCTCATCTATACCTTTCTTTCTTTTCTTTATTTCCTTTAACTCCATTTTTCCATCCTTCCTTCTATGTTTTCTTCCTTTGCTTTTCTTCTTCCTTCCTGTCTTTCATTTATTCCTTTCTGTTCTCCCTTTACCCCCTTCATTGTCTTATACCCTTTCCTTCTTTACCGCCCTTTTCTTTTCTATCTGTCCTCCCTTCCTCTCACCCACTTCCTCTATTCCCCCTCCCCATCTCTTCCTTTATTATCTCTTTACCTAATTCGATTTGTCAACTTCTTCATTTATTTTTATTTAAATCTATATTTTTCTTCTATCAAACTATTTTTATATAAGACAATTCATTTTCATTTATTTCAAATCAAAGCCGTTCTATATCTGCCAAAAATGCTGGGCTGAATTTTATCTAAAAAAAAAAAAATAGAACCTCTCAATGCTAAGAAGAATTTATTATCTACAGAAGAGTGCCAAGAAAACTTAGAAATCACAATGCTATAACCAATATATTACATGCTATGAAGATTACTAGAAAATATTTCTGTGTGAAAAAGTTTCATGCATACACAATTTCAGTATATTATACTAGCAAGGCAATCTGGCGTTTCCCGGGACCACCAAAACAAAGCGTAACAGATTTCTATTAAAAATT